>JBBMOE010000030.1:933201-936812 GCA_037975065.1 Chaetodon trifasciatus
GTGTTGATCCTGGGGCACCTGGTCCAGTTCCAGGTCTTGCAGTGAATCCCGTATCACCTCGTTCAGAGAGGAATCTTCCTCCATCGTCACGTCGGCGGAGTCTTCAGCTCTGTAACGAGACGATCACACACTCACATTGTCACTCGATCTTCTTGTTCTGTCGCCTTACAGGACAAAAACATCGATGCGGGCTCGTCTTTGTAATTTGGACTTAAGCTGACTTGAATACTAGACGCCCACCAGCAGATCCAGACTGAAACATCTCAACATCTGCTGGATGATTGAGGTCCAGACGTTCATGCTCCCCTCAGGATTGATCCTCCGTCTAGCGCCACCATCAGGTCGGCATTTGAATCCGACCGAATATCTGCAGAACATTCCCATCAGCCTCAGCTGCACTTTGTGTTTACTGATAATTAGCTAACGTTAGCATCATGCTAAACTAAGATACCTGATGAGTGTTTAGCTCCAGGCTCACAGAGCTGCTGCGTGCCTGCAGACTCTTTGGTGCGGCTCATCTGTTCTTCAGTCTGCGTGCTTCGGCTCATAGTTTCTGGTCTTTAGCGAACGAGAGCTCGTCCTCGTAAAGGACGCTCACGTCTGCCATCGTGTCTCCTCACGCTTCAGTTTTCTTTAACACATCTGAATCTCTGATGTCTTCCTTCCATTTAGCAGATGACAGATCATTTCCAGCTAATTGAAACGGTGTAAACGAGCAGTGAATGCTGCCCTGATGTACGAAGCCTCATGTGTTTGCAGCTCATCTGAACCTGTGCTCCGCTCTGTGAAGTCTCCTCACTTCACAGCAACATTTCCAGCACTTAATGGAGGAATCCCATGGGCGGTAATTACGTCTGAGCTCGGATAACAAGCGTTGCATTTCATACTTGGATAATAACTATTAAAAAGAGTGTTTTCCAATTAATTAAACACACTGTCTTTAAGTAACCTCTGGACATTTGCCCTGCGGGCTAAGCTAATTTATGAGGTACTGGGGGAAACAAACGAGCGCTCCTTTCAAGTGAAAATCTTCACAAAAGAGTCGGTACCACGGAGAATATGAAGGGAACTGCGCTGCACATTTCCCTGAATATTCAACTTTGTACATGCAAATTGTGAACATAACTTTTTGATATGATAAAACCGCACTACAGTGTCATTTCTTGGGCAGGCCTACTGGGGGTCTCGCCTCGGCGATGATGAAAGAGTCATCTGAGCTTTTCCGAGCCATTGCTTCACTCCGCGGCGTGTTTAATACGAGGCTGAGGAGAAGCCTCTGGAGTATCATTACCAGCAGAGGAGAATAAGAGGTGCGTTCACCTCCGCCGCCGTGGAGCGCCTTAATGAAAAATGCTTAAAAAAGCGTGAAAATGCCATCCCTAATCTGCTCGACCCATCTGTAGAGGAGCAGCTTAAAATCGCATCGCTCGCACCATTTCACCCCGTCAGTGCAGTCATGCTCATGATGCGCTTAGAGAGGCTCCTTAAGGAGGTTTTCACATTACTCAGGCTTCATTACGCCAAATCAATATTCGTTTAGCATCGCAGGCTATAGGCTCCGCATTAAAAGCCCATCCCCACAGTGTCGCAGGACAAATCTGAAGGGTCTTAACTCCACGTGTCTGCAGAAGAAGCTGTCAGTGAGTTTAAAGATGGAGTCTGCACCTCAAACTGAGGTCAGCTTCTGCTTTGGATCTGTTTGACTCCCGCTCCACCCACAAACAGGTGGTGTGAACGCACAGTTTGCTCTCATTCAAGCTGGTGATTGACAGCACGTCCTGAAGCTCACAGCAGCTCCTGATTGGCTCAAAGACTGAGTCAGTCCAGACTGAAGCTTTTTGTCTTCACTGTCTTTCAGGGTCAGTAAAAGCAGCATTTTGTAAAAATGTGACGTTAATATTTTAAAAGCATATTTTGATGGTGGAGCGTCCACACCTTCAGCTTAAGGCCTCTTCATTAAAGTGGAGCTGCAGTCATTCATCGATTAGTCGATCACAAGAAAATTAATCAGCAAATACTTTGATGTTGATTCACTGTTTGAGTCATTTTTCAAGCAAAATGCTAAAAACTTGATGTCTGCAGGATCTCAGATGTGACCGCTTGCTCCTTTTCTTGGTCTTGTGAAATATTTTCAGAGGTACTTTAAAACACTGTTTGATGCAGTCAGAGTCAAACTTCATCATCCTCGGGATCATAAAACAACTCAGACATGAAGCAGATCATTCAGATTCAGTGTGACTTCCCGAGGAAAGAAAATAATAAAAATAATAAAAATGATCAAATGAACAAACAGAAAACCAGAGAAAAAACACTCTGCAGCACCTGCCTGACAACCCTCATGAGTTCACGTTTCCCTCAGCATCACAGTGATCCAGAGGGAGTCAGGAGTTCACTGCTTACAGCTAACTGCTAACAGGAGGTGCTAACAGGAGGTGCTAACAGGAGCAGCTAACAGGAGCAGCTAACAGGAGGTGCTAACAGGAGCAGCTAACAGGAGCTAACTAATAACATCAGACTGTTTGGCTGACTGAAAAAACTCAGGTCGAAGCCCACAGTAAGCTCAGACTGCATTAAACTTCCTGTTTACATGCCACAGAGCATTGTGGGAAATGTAGTTCTAATAATTAAGACTCTGATTGTCCCACGAGTAGACGTCGGCCTGAGAACGATAACAGCAGTGAGACGTTTTGTTTCCTGAATGAAGCAGTTGATCGACAGGTGAACCGATCCTGACGTGAACTCATCAGTAAACAGTTTCCGCTCCGCTTCAAAGACAGAAACGCTCATTAAGAAAAGCCTGACAGGCAGATCTGAGGCCTGAAATAGCCGCTGGATCGTTCAGTAATTCGGATCAACAGCAATCAATTAACGAAGCTCCTGACAGCAGCCGTCAGCTCGGCCTGCCGCCTGAAGGCCGCACGCTCTCACCTGTGAGTCTGCTGCAGAGCCTCACCTGTAGAACACCTGAACGGCCTCTCGTCCGGAGAAGAGACTGCGGGCTGACTGCACGAGAAGCACAACTTCAGGCTGCTTTCAGTGACGAGGAGCGAGGAGGAGCGAGGAGGAGCGAGGAGGAGCGCTCCCACTCTTCTCCTGCTGGGACCAAGTCTTCCTCCGGTCGTCCTGCTCCTCTAATTATAGGAGACACAAATGAGATTAGACAGCAGCTGAGAGAGCTGAGCCGAGACACACGGGACCACACCGCGTCACGTTTCATCCATTCACTCATTCATTCATCCATTCATTCATCACAGACTGTGGAATCAACTGTCACCTCAGTAAAAGTACAAAAGTATCAGCCTCTAAATACACTTAAAAGTACTCATTATGCAGAACGGCTCATTATATGACTGGATTATGATTACTGATGCATTCATGTGTTCATCACTTTAATGGTAAATGTGGAGTTAAATTACTTCGTATACTGCTGAGTACTTTAATCAATATAAGAAATCCTTAAAGAGCTGATGATGTTCTGTGCAGTAAAGAGAAGTACTGAACTATGAAGTAGAATAACATGAAAATACTCAAGTAAAGTACAAGTACCTCAGATTTGTACTGAAGTACAGTATTGAGTAAATGTGCTCATCAAAGTGCTGATCCTGGATCAG
>JBBMOE010000030.1:946186-948686 GCA_037975065.1 Chaetodon trifasciatus
TAATAATGCTAAATGAACAGTGATGATTCTGGTGTGTGTCACCACATGAGACTCGCTGACATGTTCATATGAATAAAGACTGTGGGGACAAAATGAGACGTTTCAGCCACGTTTGTCTCTCAGATAAAAGACGTTATTTTAAAAGATGGTGGAGGTGTCACTACAGCATGTCTGTCCGTCATCTTTGCCACATGCAAATCTTTGATTTAACTTTTGTTTTTAAGGACTTTTGAGGTGAAACCTAATTTCTCAGAACAGAAACCTGGAAAATAAAATAAAATCTGTTTCTTCATATCAGAAGCAGGAAGCTGTGGTGAGCCGCTGGTTGATTCCCACCAAAATGCAAAATGAATTTTTAAAAAACGACTCAAACTGAATCAAATCGTGCCGTTAAAGATGATCGAAGGAAGCCGACGTGAACTGACCTCTTTACTCTTCGCACACAAACAGCTGACTGTTTCACGCTGAGAGTTTAACTGCAGGCGCAAACTTTCCGCCAAAGTCGACGTTCTTTCTCCAGAAACTACGAGACGAAACTCGACATGCCGCATTTCACCTCCGGCCTGCTCAGACGCTCTCCAGCTCCCCCTGAGCGCCTCCACCTGGCCTCCCCCTCACGTGCAGGCTGCTTCCTGTAAGCTCTCGCTTCCAGCTGCGTGTTAACACCGAGCTAAATGCTATCAGACAACACGGAGCATGTCGGCGAGCCAGCGAGAGGCCCAGCCGTGGGCCGCCGGAGCCCGCAGGACTGGCAGATGTCGCGTTGCGATGCCACTCAACCCTCCTGCCACGCTGCTCCTCTGCCCTCTCCGCCTGCTCCGCCCTCCACCGGCTACAACAGCTGGGCCAGCAGACAGCTCCCCGCAGCTCCTCGTGATGCGCCGTCCCTCAAAATACACCAGCGTCCCCAGTGAATCCACGCTGCAGCCACTGGGACGACACCAGTCTGCTGTGTGTGCATCCACACTGGTTGACCCTCTGTTCAGGAGGAGACGCTGCCGTTTGTGTCGCTTCCTGCTGTTCACGAGGTTTCCACACACCGTCTGCACCAACATCTCTGTTTTCAAAGTCTGGTTTCACCACAGCTGATCTTAATCTTCATCGAGTCGACCTCGTCATCACCTCCACGCTCAGACTGCAGGAGGACGTGAGCTGTAACGGTGCCATAAATATACTGTGTATGTTAACAAAATAAAAGAGAAATTTAAGAAAGAAAATTAGAATTATTATTAGTGTTGTTCTGTCTATATTGTAATCAAATTTATTATTATTATTATCATTAGTAGTAGCATATTTATTCATAAATAAATGCAATAGGAAAAATAATTTAACAAGGGCTAAACGTTTAAATTAAATTTGGTTTTTCTGATGTGAAGCTTTATATGTGAGCGAGGTCTGCAGACACAATAAGGCCTCATGTTTTATTCGCAGTGGGTTCACCTCAGTTTGTTTTGCTTGGAGCGCCCCCTACTGCCACATAACAGTCATCAAACATTAGAAATGTGAATTATATCAATTCACAAATCACATAGTATGATATTATTTAATGTATTGTACTGCAGGTACACTTTACACAATGATGACATCAGGTCAGTGTGTCATTATCCGCTCGTTACAACATGTCATAAATGTCAATTTACGATCAATTCAATTGTAATAAAATGAAAATGCATCTAACAGCACATGAAAATCAGCTGCAGCAAACAGTCGCTTTCATCATCAGTTCATTTCTTGATTATTTTCTTCGTTAATGGTTTCTTCTATAAAATGTCAGAGAGACAGAGAAATGTCCTCGTTCCAAAACTCCAAATATTCCCTTTACTGCAGTATAATATATATATATCCTTTCATAATCTGGAACATTCAAACATTTGGTATTTTTTCTTGCTCTTGTGCTTAAAGCAGCTCTGAATCCGGAGCGTCTCGTCCAGAAGACACAGGCTGTGAATGTGAAGTGAATGTACTGTAAGTGGAGGTGCAGCGCGTCGGGTGGAGGTGTAAATAAAGGCGGTGCTGAGTCTCCTCCCGCAGGCCGCTGGAGGTTTGGCTGAAGCTGCGTGACAGATGGTGCCATTTGCTCGCAGTCATTCCTCCAGTGACCCTTACTGTTGAATATCACACCGCGGGAAGCTGCTCCATGTGTTCCAGGTGGCATCCTGTTAGCCTAGCCGCCGCTAACCCATTCTAATTAGAAGTAAACATCCACATGAATCCCTGACAGCCGAAACCAGCAGCAGACTGCATGAGGAGCGAGTGGATGCCACGTTTAATATCATTTATTTATCTCATTTTAAGGCTCTTCAGATTGTTCCTGCAGCCTGTTCGTCTGACGTGCTGCTGATGTTTGATCCAGACCGTCTGAGTCGTTCACACTCGTGGTTTCAGGAGCGCAAAAACGTTTGAGATTGACTTCAATGAGCTGTTAGAGCTGATCTGAGAGCAGCTCAGAGTGTTGATGTCTTTAAAACCGTGTAGTTTTTTACTCTATCGTGACAAACAT
>JBBMOE010000030.1:953686-976186 GCA_037975065.1 Chaetodon trifasciatus
TAATGCAATACTACATAGTACAATGTGTTGTTTATTGTATAGAAACGCCATACACACACACACACACATATATATATATATATAATACGTATATATAGCAGGTGAGTACGGTCAGACGTACCTTCAGACGTCACACTGCAGGAACACGTCTCTGTCTGAAGCTACGCTGTGTGCAGTGGTGGAAAGTACCTACAAATACATCTCTGAAGTACTTGTACTTGTGTATTTACATTTGATGGAGCTTTTTTCTGCTCCTCACTTCAGAGGGAAATGTGCTTTTCACTAGAGTCAGGTGACTTTAAGCCTTCAGTGACACATCGCCGTGTTTCCAAGGCGTTCGTTCGCCTTGAGTCTGTAATGATGTGTCGCTCTTTCCAGGTGTTCTCAGGTGTTGTTGTTGTTACACCTGCTCAGGCTGGAGTACGAAGAGGAGAGGAGAGAGTCTGAGCACGGCCCCACAGTCCTGAGAAAAAGGTCTCATCAGGTAAAATAAGTGAAAACACCTGTACAGGTGACTACAGGTGTGCAGATTCTTTGAAGTACCAACACTTTATGATGTTCTTCAACCAAATAATGAACAATAATCCTCTACTGTCATAGTTCATACACAGGCCCAGAAGTCCTGAAAACAACCGTGTTCACTTTGTGTTAACGTGCAGTTTTAACACATTTTAACACTAAAGTTCACAGAAGTCATCTTTCAGTATTTCAGATGCTCTGTAATGTAACTCTGACATAATAAATACTTTAATTTTTTTATACTTGAAGTACATTTTGATTGGACTTTTTTCTGTTACTCAAGGATTGTTGTGAATGTTGGACTTTAATTGCAGTATATTTACACATTTGTGTTTCTGCTTTTACTTCAGTAAAGCTTGAGTACTTCCTGTACTGCTTCGTAGGAGGTTAGGGTAATTAAAGTCAAGTTTTTACTTGTAATGGGGTATTTTCTATGTGCGTTATTTGTACTGTTACTTTAGTAAAATATCACAAAACTTCTTCCACCGCTGGTTTTTCAGTTTGAAGTAAACTGATCGTGTCCGTCGGTTTGAATCAGGTTTAGCGTGAAAAAGACAGATTACTCCTGGTTTTTCGACAGAAATCTGTAAAACTGAAAGAGTCAAAGCCTGAATTCAAACCTCATTTTGTTTCTGAAGCTGTATTCATGACATTTTAAAGACGGACTTCTTCACAAACCGTTTAACCGTCCTGAAAAACCGCCGTCAGAGCAGCGAAACACAACACAAACAACCGGAAGTAGTAGTATTTAGACGGACGCAGCCTTTCCGCTCAGCTACGCACGTTTAGTGGGCTGGGGCAAGATACGCAGTTTTCGTATTCTCCATGAAGAAGACGCACAGGAGTGACGTTTCATTCCGTCGCTCGTGCCGCTCCTTACGTCCGCAGCGTCTACGCGTCGCAGTAGCTGTCAGTCAAAGGACATTTAAATGGCCACACTGTACAGAGCCGTGTACCTCACAGCGCGCTAATAACACCGTTAACGGTAATATTTGAGCAAACAGCTGCGTGAACAGCGTCTGTTCTGCCTGTGGGTGTTGCTCTCTCTCCTCTAAACCCGCCTTTTACCCGCTAAGTTTGTTCAGAAAGACGAAAAAAAATGAGCGACGAGGACGACTTTCTGCAGAAAGCTCGGACCGGGTTTGATGATCTCTGTCGGGCTTTGAATATGGACGAAGAGGCGAGCAGCGAGGCTTGGAAAACCTACGAAAACATCAGCAGAAATTTTACATTAGAGGTAAAAGCAAACACTCATCTGCTGTGTTCATGTTTTGTGTCGCAGCCGTATTTAGCGCAGCGCTAGCTAAAATAATCCAGTAAGCTAACGCTCAGTCCGCTTTGTGTGGTTTTATTCTGACAGTGACTGAAAAGCGCTTTAAAATCGACAGTCTGGAGTCTGAATGACCCGTCAAACCCTCTGAAACACCACACACCACGGCCTCCACCCGTAGATGTCTGTAAACGCGATTGTTAGCCTTCTACAAACAGGTTACCTCAATGCTAAACTCTGATACACAGAAAATAAAGCGCGTGCAGTAACCGTTGAGACGTTACATGGTCGTAATGACATGAGGGGAAGCAGGAAGCCAGCGGAGGATTTCCACCAGTGAAACCCGACACAGGATGGATTAATGACACAACCTGCTTATTAAAACGTTTATTTATAGAGAAACTTCAGCCTGAATCCCTCTGAAGGCTCACTGCTGAGCATTGTGTCCAAGCACACACTGCTGTGAGTGTTTTACTTCAGTATTTCTGGTATTCACACATACTTTTATTACTATTGTTTGACGGCTGTAGCTGCTTTTTACATGAAACATGATCAGTTTGTAGTACATGAAGCGTTATTGTAAAGTTTTCCCACTGTTATAAACAGTTAATAGTTGTCCCATGATGGTGAACTGAGTGTCTTTGTAGTTTTGGACAGTTGGACATGTAAATACATTAAGTGACATTACCAGTGGAGGAAAGTAACTAAGTACATTTACTCTAGTACAAATTTGAGGTACTTCACTTGAGTATTTTTGTTTTATGCAGCTGTATGTATGAGATTCCTCCCTGTCCAGTGAAAAGCTCGTATCTCCAGCTGTGTTGATGCTGAACGTTTGTGCTGAAGGATGAAGAGTTCCTTCATGTCTTCTTCAGCTCAGTAAACTCTTTAAAAGCCTCTTGGATCAGCTGAAAATCATCGTCACAAAGCTGAAAACAGCCTGTTTCTCTGAGCTCGTCAAGCTTTCTGGAGATATGTGGTTCTCACGGGACGGCCACGCTGCAGACAGCAGTAAAATGCAGCAAACATGAATGAACACATGAATGAACACATGAATGAACACATGGATGCAGCAGGAACATGAATCCACAGAGCAGAGAGAAACTCTCTGACAGGAACACTTCACTCACACACCTCGAGGTTCCTTTAAGGACTTTAAGTGCATGTGGCTGATAATACTTACTCTTAGCTCAGTAAAGGATCTGAATTCTTCTCCTCTCTCCCTCTGACTCCCCCCTCTCCCCCACGTCCTCCCCCGCGTCCAGGGCAGCGAGCTGCACTGGCTGGCCTGCGCTCTGTACGTGGCCTGCAGGTCCTCGGTGCCGACGGTGGGAAAAGGCACGGCCGAGGGGAACTTCGTCTCTCTGACCAGAATCCTGCGCTGCTCAGAGATGAGGTAGGCCCACGATGCACCTGTGCACTCACCTGCAGGTCTGTGCAGGTCAAGGCTCTTGAGGGACAACAGAAGCGTAACTTGCTGTCTTGATTTTGAGTAATTTTTCATGGAAAATGTCAGACATTTTCAGGTGTGTTCAGTGTTCTCTACTGTTTTTCTACATTTAACAGAAATCTGTTCATTGAGAAAATAATCAATCAATGGTGAAATCGCTGTTTGCAGCTGTGCTTTATTCACGTTTAAAGGACTGAACGTCTCAGACTGAAGCAGGTGTTTGTGATATTTGTTTCTACCTGAGACATCCTTTGACTCGTCTCCGTGTGAAGTCTTTGCTCGTGTCAGACACGTGCAGAGATCTCTGAGCCTCAGCGTGTCTCCTGGTGGAGTAATGCTGATGCTGAGGACCACCTCCTCACATGAACCGCAGTCTGTGTTGTGTCCCCGTCGTCCTCCCGCAGCCTCATCGAGTTCTTCAGTAAGATGAAGAAGTGGCAGGACATGGCCAACCTGTCGCACGACTTCCGCCAGAGCACCGACAAGCTGGAGAGGAACTTCACCGTGTCGGCGGTCATCTTCAAGAAGTACGTTCCCATCTTCAAAGCCATCTTCAAGACGCCGTCAGAGGAGCCGCCACGAGTTCACCGCAGCCGCAAACAGAGGTGGGCCACCGTGACCTTTGACCTTTAACCATTGAGTTCACTGAGTGAAGTGGGGGGCAGGTGCACATGAAACTCGCAGCACTCCCAGCAGTGTGGTAGCATCACTTGTTGTTCTGGCCTGTGTGACCTCGTGCATGTCGCCGATTGTCTGTGGACTGATTGATTTTACTCGTGTTCTGGTTCCAGGCGCCACCCCTGCACCGTGACTGAGGTCTTCAACTTCTGCTGGGTTCTGTTCGTCCACGCTAAAGGTAAAGACTCTTCACTCTTTCATCCACAGTCGAGTCGCTGCACCAACAGCTGAGGTCACAGCAGGTCCTCAAGTCCACCTGTCTGAGGCTCTTTTATGTCAGCGCACCTTGAAAGGAGACGTGCAGTCATGTACCGAATGAACCCTGAACACCGTCGCCTCATGCTCATTGGCTGCATCAGATTTCGACTGAAAACTCGGAGGCTTGAACTGATATTTCCACTGCAGCTGCACACAGGCTGACCTCCATCAGCTCCGTCAGTTTCAGCTCATTGTTTCTCTGCACGGACGGAACTTCAGAAACCAGCTGGTGAACACGAACAAAGGCGGATTGTAATCCGATTTGAGACGCACGCATGTGGATCAGGGCTCCAGAGATCCCTCTCTGCAGCGAGTCAGTGTCAGTGATGGAGGACAAAATGTCCTCGCTCTGTGAGCAAAGTTCAGCTGAGGTGACCTGAAGCACAGTTCACACCTGTGCACACCTGGAGCGTTTCTGTGCTGAGCCTCAGTGGAGGGAACACAGAGCTGCTCCAGCGTGAGCAGGAGGAGTTTAAATAAATTAGAAATAATTAAAAAGCCCCCTCCTGCTCCTGTCTGAGTGCATGAGCCGTCCTTCCCAGTGAGGGGACACTGATCTGAGTAACACCAGCTGGACGTCATCATGTAAACTCTCTCTCCTGCTTCACAGAGCTTATGTTTTCACTGCCGTTACTCAGTTACTCAGCTTGTCTGTGGAGTGGACTTCAGACAGCTGGACAGATTTGGACAGAAGGATTTGGTTTCCTCATGATGCATCAGAGCTCAGAGCGATAAAGATTCAGTTCTGTCTCCAGAGGGACAGATCAGTGATTGAGTTTGAAGCTTTGGCAGGTGATTGTTTCTCCGGTTCTTCTGGTCGTCTAGTTTTATTTCCGTCTTGGCTTCTTTAACGGTGCGGCGCACCGGCTGGTCTTTGTGTGTTAAACAGCTGAACGGTGGGAGCTGACAGCACAGCATCAGTCCTCTGCTGGTGGCACCAGTCTGTCCTCTCATCTGTGACGCAGAGTCGAGTCGCAGAGCGTCTGAGTTAATGAAAAATGAAAACTTGGCAGTGTTTGAAAAACCCAGAAGGTGGTTGAGGAGGCGCCTCACAGTTTGAAAGCCTCAGATCTGGATGAAACAAAGTTCTGTCTGCTGCTGCATTAAAAACAGCTTCTGGAGCCGTGACTGTTTCATATGCAGCTGTTCTCCTTTCAGCCGCCATCTTTGTTTCTACGTGAGAAACGTGTTAAAACTCTTGTTTATGTTTTTGTCATCCAGATGTTTGAAGAGTCTGTGACCACGTTAGAAAAGAACAGCAGGAAGTTTTATTTTGAAAACATCTCTGGCTTTTCATTTTGAAGGGATGAACACCTGAGAGGAGCACAGTGGGGCAGCTGAGCCTCAGAGGTGCCTTGCTCAAGGGACCCAGAGGGGAAGAGTGTCAGGGCTCATTTACTGTCTCTGCTGTCTCTGACTCACCTGCTGCTGAATCCTTCTTTAATCCTCCCACACACACTGAGTCGAGCTCAAACCTGCCTTTAGCTCTGGCTTTGATGCCGGCGTGTTGGGCTGTGCCAGCTGAACCCGAGGACATGAAAATCCCTCGTGTGGTGTCACGTTTCTTTCTCTCTCTCTTTGTCAGGGAACTTCCCGATGATCAGCGACGACCTGGTGAACTCGTACCATCTGCTGCTGTGTGCTCTCGACCTCGTCTTCACCAACGCTCTGCTGTGCAACGCCAGGAAAGACCTGCTCAACCCCAGCTTCAAAGGTGCTGCAGCGCCCCAAATATGAGTCTCTGGGTTCTGTGCAGAACACAAGGTTCCACCTGTGCTGCTTCAGCTCTGAAGTGTTGTTGTATGATGTTGATGTATGTGTGGCACGGCTGGATGCTCGTCACGTTCATGCTCCCCTCAGGATCGACCGTCAGAGCTCTGATGATCCTCTGACTTTTCTTCTAGCGCCACCATCAGGTCATCATGTTAATGTGTCCGACAGCTCGTACCTGCGGGACTGAAGACATTCCCATCAGCCTGAGCTGTGCTCCGTTGTCCACAGGGCTGTGGCGCTGAGCAGGAAGCCTGCTTATCGCTGGTGTGCAGCACTAAATCAAACTCGCGGAGTAAATCAAAAGTTGCTCTTTTTTATGAACAAATTTCAACCAGCCAGCTCCCAGAAACGCCTGCAGCGGCGTGTATCTGCGCTGCCTTTTCTTCCTGTTGACACCTGGTGTTTCCTGTGCTGCCCCCGCCTCCGCCTCCATCTCCAAACATGCTGTTTGTTATACTGGAGAACGTGTTGAGAGAGGAAGCTGCTCTGCCAGCCTCAACATGAAAAATGGCTCTAGTCAGCGTGTGTTCAGACAGGAAACAAACCTCTTTCTGTTCTGCGCGTTCGCTTGAACATCCAGACGCACAACCAGGGAATTTAAGATGCCATGAAACGTCTCCTGATTTCCCTCCTGTGGGAAAAGAATAACAGTTTGTCGGAGCAGCAGCAGAAAACACGTTAAAGAACAGATGCTGAACAGTGGTGACGAAAAGTCAGCGTAGAGTTTAAAGAAGAGCGGGGTCGTTCAGTCAAACACACTCAAACTTTAAAGGATTAACCCTTCAGATTTCAGTCCTGGTTAATATGCCAACACCTGTGGTTACCATGGTAACGGCATCAACATGTGAAAACAGCGGAGGTCAGCGTTAACCCCCCATGTTTGTCCTGAAGAAGTGTTTCAATGTGAAGCAGCGGCAGAAGGAAACGTGGGTTAGCATTAGCGCTGAGCTAATCCAGCTCTGATACAGTGAGGTCAATTACAAATAAATACATATTACATATTGATAACAGCCACAAATAACATGACATAAAACCAGTTTTACTTGATGTGAATCTGGAGGATCATAACTCAGAGTCAGCCAGGGACAGTTTCAGGGACGAACGGTTCACCGGGTGTCTCTGGTCTCTCCGTGTGGCGTCCTCCAGGTCTGCCAGAGGACTTCAGCAGTAAGGACTACCGTCCGTCCTCGGGTCCGTACTGCTTCATAGAGCAGCTGTGCGAGCTGCATGACGGCCTGGTGCTGGAGGCCAAAGGAGTCAAAGAACACTTCTGGAAACCTTTCATCAAGAAACTCTTCCACAAGAGGGTGAGACACTTTTTCTTACCTTGACCGTCACCGTTCGTACCTGTGAGTGTTTGTTTTTCCATTCATCACCGCACAGGTGGAGCGTCGACTCACAGACGTGTTAAAATGATTTGAAATCACTGCACAGCAGCACAAACACAAAGGTCTGTCTGTGAACAGGTGTGTGTCACCTGTCGGGGTCTCATCGCTGTGACTCGGCAGCAGAAAAACCTGAACCAGATGAATCTGGTCCACACTCAGATCAGATCAGAGCCGAGCCTGATCTGAAAACACCTGGTTCATTCATTCTCTTTATGTCATGAAGTGTTACCTGCCCAGACAGGTGTTCACTCATTCATTCAGAGAGATGAAGCTGCTCAGTGTCAGCTGGTCTGTGAGCAGAGGATCAGCCTCTGTGTGCTGAAAACAGTTCAAATACCTTCAGCCTGGAAGGATCACTTTCCATGGTAACAAGGTCCCTGAAAATAAACCTGGTATTACAGGTAATCTGGCTTCATGAGGGAGCCCTCTGCTCCCACACCTCCACCTGCTCCATCCATCCATTTTAGTTTTTATTTTGGTCGTTAAATCCACTAAACATTCAATTTATGTGTCCTGGTTTCAGTGGAGGAAGTCTTTTCTAATAAATGTCTCGGCTTCTGATGTTCCTACATGATGTGGTTTTTCACTTCCACAACACACACACACACACACACACACACACACACACACACACACACAGGTCTGATCTGACGGCGTGTGATTTGTGTGAAGCTGAACTTCCTGTGTGTGTCTCCCTCTCAGATCCTCAGAGGAAAAGAAGACGGTCTGAGTGGATTTCTGGATCCCATGAACTTTGGAGACAGTTTGTGAGTTTTGTGTCGTCACACGGCGTTTAAAGATTCACTGCTGAGAGGGTTTAGAATAAACACTGATCAGAAATCAATAAATCCTGTCTGCAGAACCTGCCTGAGAATCTTCATGTCTTTAAGTTTTCTTCAGTATCACAGTGATCCAGTGAGAGCTGTCTGTACATCCATGAATGCACGGCTAACAGCTAACTGCTAACAGCTAACAGCTAACTGCTAACAGTCTCCTGAGACCCTCTTCCTCCATCCTGTTCCCTCAGTTTATCTCTCAGTCGGGTGTATGAGGAACACGTTCTGGCCACCGGCAGTCTGGATGAGAGGATCTTCACCGGGGAGGGGGCGAGCGAGGACATCGGTACCCCGGGGCCCTGCCTGTGTGAAGGGGTGGAGAACCAGGACAGCGCCACCCACAGGCTTCACACCAGCCTCACTGTGAGATCATACGCTGTTTCTGTATCTTTGAAAGCAGGATAAGTATCTGCTCTGCGTTTCATTGTGGGTGTCTCTCTCCTCTCGTCAGGCCTCGGCCCTGAAGGTCTCCACGCCTCTGACGGGCAGGAAGTACGTTCAGGAGAACAGCTTGGCGTCTCCGGTCTCGTCCGCCATGAAGAGCGTCGGGCGACTGCACACCCTGCTGTCAGGGACCAAACAGGGACCGAGCGCCAAGCTGATGGAGACTCTCAGGCACGTTTCTGGTTTCCTGTGACATCAGCACACAGTCTCTCAGGTGTCAGGTGTGTTGTCTTCTGACACAAACTGTATCCCTGCAGGACCTGCGCCAGAGACCCCAGTGATGTCATCAGCAGGCGCCTGAAGGACATGTTTGACCTCTTCAGTCAACATTTCGAGGGCCAGGGGGAGGAGAACTGGGGAATGGGGAAAGGTCCATGCACACACACACACACACACACACACACACACACACTGAACAGAAAGCCTAACAGATGTGTGATGGACGTGCTTCTCTCTAACCTCCTCAATAAACGCTGTCCTTGTAGAGATGGCAGTGAAGTACTTCCACCTGGCGGAGGCGCTCTACTACAGGATCCTGGAGTCCATCATTGAGAGAGAAAAGATGATACTGGGAGACGCTGACCTGTCTGTGAGTGTTTTCTTTTCAAGGGCTCGGGGAGTTTAACGGTCAGCAGATGGGTCTGAGCTGGACGTTCAGTGAAGTCCTGCAGGGATGGAGATGGACTCGCGCTAACGTTCTCCTCGTGTGTTTCAGTGCATTCTGGAGCAGGACGTCTTCCATCGCTCCCTGCTGGCCTGCTGTCTGGAGATCGTCATCTTCTCCTACAGACCTCCGGGAGACTTCCCCAACCTGATCCGCATCTTCCAGCTCCCCGCTTATCACTTCTACAAGGTATCGGTGCAGCCAGCAGTGAGCGTTTGTGTTTGTTTGTCAGTCATTTAACATCAACAAATGCGCGCGTGTGTGCGCAGGTCATCGAAGTGTTGGTGCGGTCGGAGCAGGGCCTCTTTCGGGAGGTGGTGAAGCACCTGAACCAGGTGGAGGAGCAGGTCCTGGAGAGCCTGGCCTGGACCAGCGACTCCCCGCTGTGGGAGAGCCTGCGTGGAGCCAAAGACCACGTCCCCGCCTGCCAGCAGGTCCAGAACACACAACACACAGGACAAACACACACACTTCAGTGTCACTCAGCACAGATACTCACATCAGTGTGTGTAAATACACACAGCAGCCTCCTACCTTTAAATACAGGTCAACACCGTCTGTTTGACATGAAGAAGGCTGCTTCATGGTGTGTGTGTGTGTGTGTGTGTGTGTTTGTGTCGCAGGTGATGCCTCCTCAGTATCTGGAACAAAACGATGAAGGCTGCTCAGGCAGCGTTCCTCTCACTCCCATCAACCACGGACAGGACCTCCACACCAGCAGCGCTCTGAAAGGTGTGTGTGTGTGTGTGTGTGTGTGTGTGTGTGTGTGTGTGTGTGTGTGTGTGTGTGTGNGTGTTCATGTGTGCTTTCATCCTCTTCCTCCCTCTTCAATAGTTTTTACTTGTCAAAGTGGTAAAAGTCTTAAAAAAGCAGGACAAATGTAAATGTAGTGCAGTAAAAGTACAATATTAAATAGTAGTTTAGTAGCTTAAAATGAAAACTCAAGTACAAGTACCTCAAAGTTGTTCTCAAGTGCAGTACTTAGTTACATTACATTACCTCTGCCCCCCCTCCAGGCGTGTCCCCCTCCCCCACCACCCTGCTGGACCGGTACAGCTCTCCCCCCACCGGAATGGCTCGCCGCCGCCTGTTTGTCGACCCGCTGGACGGCGAGCCCGGAGCCACCTCCGCCGGCACCACCAGTACCACCAGTACGGCGTCGGCGGCCGTGACCAAGAGCGGCCAGGCCGGCCTTGTCGCCGCCATCCCGGCCGGGCAGACCGTGGTCACCGTGGCCACCGCCACCGTTACCGCCAACAACGGGCAGACGGTCACCATACCTGTGCAAGGTGAGGGAAACACTCGACCGAACGCGTCACGTGAGTGATCATAAACACAAACACTGACCTCTGACCTGGGCAGGTATAGCCAACGAGAGCGGAGGCATCACCTTCATCCCGGTCCAGGTGAGCGTTACGGGACAGGGCGAAGCCACGCTGCAGCCGCTGTCTGCGCAGACGCTGACCGGCACCCTCGCCGTCCAATCGGCCGTCACCAAACCGGCTGCCAAAGCAGCCGGCAGTCCACTGAGGAAGGGCTCGCTGTCGCTCTTCTTCAGGAAGGTACGCTGTAATCAGAGTAATCAGAGTATCCACGCTGCATGTAATCAGAGTAATCAGAGTACCCACGCTGCATGTCATCAGAGTAATCAGAGTACCCACGCTGCGTGTAATCAGAGTAATCAGAGTACCCACGCTGCATGTAATCAGAGTATTAGCACACACACACGCTGCAGCTCAGCAGGATGTCTTCTGAATTCGGTCAAACAGGAACATTTTAGCTTTCGCGTCTTTAAAGGTCAACAGGTGGACAGGTGGACTTTAATAACCTTGTACCTTCCCTCCGCTCTCAGGTGTATCACCTGGCCAGCGTGCGTCTCAGAGATCTTTGTGCCAAACTGGACATCTCGTGTGAGCTGAGGAGGAAGATCTGGACCTGTTTCGAATATTCTCTGGTTCACTGCACCGAGCTGATGATGGACCGACACCTGGACCAGCTGCTCATGTGTGCTGTGTACGTCATGGCAAAGGTGTGTGAGTGTGTCTGTCTGTGTGTGTGTGTGTGTGTGTGTGTGTGTGTCTCTTGAAGTCATCGTGTGTGTTTCTGTTGTCGTCAGGTGACCAAAGAGGACAGATCCTTCCAGAACATCATGAAGTGTTACCGCTCTCAGCCTCAGGCCAGCAGCAACGTAAGAGCCTCAGAGTCCGACCTGACACCAGACGACAGCTGTCCATCAAGACACACCGCCCAGTTTATTGATCACAAGGAGACAAAACAGTCCTTGTCCTTCACTGACCACAGTGCACAAATACTCTGTCACAGCACGTTCATTGAACACGCTCGTGTGTGTGTGTGTGTGTGTGTGTGTGTTTCAGGTGTACAGGAGTGTGCTGATCTCAGGGAGGAGGAGACGTCACTCAGGCACCAACAAACACAGCTCGTCTGCAGACGCCCAGCAGGATCCAGGTGTGAAAACACCTGTTTTATTTATGAAAAACTGTCGTTTATCGTCTTTAATGTTGAGTGAAAAGGTCAGTGCGACCTCATCAGTGTGTGTTTTATGTTTGATATCGTGTGTGTGTAAAAGGTGTCTGTCCTCGTGACGTTTAGCGTTTAGCAGCTACAGAGCCGGATGTTTCCCTCAGGTCATGTGACCTGATCTGATTCCTCCATCTTTTGGGTGGAGACCTGATTGACTGTCGCCTTGTTTGTTGATTGCCGTCTCCCCCACTTTCTCCCTCCCCCCTCTCCCCCCAGCAGGTGGAGACATCAGTCCAGTCCCCATTCGCTCCAGCAGCACCTTGCCCACCCCCCAGCCTGGCAGCGCCCCCTCCACCCCCACTAACACCTCCAACAAGAACTCCTCCTCCTCCTCCTCCTCCTCCTGCTCCTCCTCCTCCACTGTGTGTGAGGGTGAGGAGGAGCGAGGAGACCTGATCCACTTCTACAACAGCGTCTACATCAAACAGATGAGACACTTTGCTCTGAGATACTCGGCGAGCTCGCCGTCTGCAGGGGTACGTCAGCAGCTCTGATCCCGTCAGCTGATCCGTTGGTCATGTCTGGAGGACATGGCAGAGAACAGGAGGTCTTACTGATGTGTGTGTGTGTGCGTGCGCGCAGGTGGAGTCCCCCCCTCTGTGTCCGTACCCCACCCTGAGGACCGGCTCTCCTCGTCGGATGCTTCTGTCCAGCAAACACTCCATCTACATCTCCCCCCACAAGACAGGCTCCGCCCCCACAGCGACCACCCCCCGAGACAAGATTTTTTACTACATCTGCAGCAGCCCCCCCAACGTGAGACACACACACACACACACACACACACACACACACACACACACACAGAAGGCTTGACCCGCCTTCACCATGTTAGCGTTTGTAATTTAGCCGACCTGTAAGAGCTTTGCTCAGGCTTCTGATTGGCCAGCAGGGCTTTAGGATTCCGACCAAAGACCAAATGAGACACAAAGTCTACTTCTGATGTCTCTGATGACCTCTGACCTCTGACCCCTCAGCGTCTCCAGGAGATCAACAGCATGATCCGGACCGGAGAGACCCCCACCAGGAAGCGCAGCATGCCTCTGGAGGAGGAGACTTCACCCAAGAGGGTCTGTCCCGACAACCACTCCGCCCTCCTCCGCCGCCTGCAGGACGTCGCCAACGACCGCAGCTCCTCGCACTGAGGCTGCGCACACGCACACACACACACACACGCACACACACACGCTAAATATCACCACAGCGACAAACCAGGTGCACCATCATGCTGTCGCACCACCACCCGTCGTGCTACACCTTCACGTGCGTTGGTCCACAGTGAGGTCACGTCACACCTGTTGCAGCTCTCGATTCTGATTGGCCGAATCGTTTCTGTGCCGCTCAAAGCAACAAAGTGAGAATCTAAAAAAGAGTGTCAGCAACAAAACGACAAACCTGCAGCAGCTCTGCCACTCATCAGTCCTTCTCTCAGGTCACAAATATGAAACCACAGGAGGGGAGAGGACAGGTGAGGCGAGAGCAGGTGATGATGGTCGACGCTGTGCGCGTCCAAGTTCACGCCCACATCTGGCCACGGACATGAAACACTCATTCTGAGACTCACTGTGACTTACAACAGCACGCCATCACCAAAGCAGGTGAAACACGAGCTCGCCCAGGTGAGACGTCCACCGCCTGAGGAGATCCTGTTTGTGTCTTCATGAAAAACTCCCCGAGAGTCTTCATCATTTTAAGTTTCCTTCAGTGTCACAGTGAGAGTTTTCTGAACATGCATGAATACACTGTTAACAGGAGCGGCTAGCAAGAGCCGCTAACAGGAGCCGCTAACAGGAGCGGCTAGCAAGAGCCGCTAACAGGAGCCGCTAACAGGAGCCGCTAACAGGAGCCGTTAACGGCTAAATCAGCAGTCTGCTAACGACTCAGTGTAAACAAGTATTGGAAAAATATTGACAAGAAAAAGTGAAATGAACAGTGAAAGTTAATTGACGGCACGAGGAGACGATTGGTCTCTGCGAGCAGCTGAAGGCAGATCACACGTTCATCTGAGAGCGTTGGCTGTTTTCTATTTAACCCATCATGCATCTGTCTCATCCAGTAATACACAGCCAATCAGAAAAGACGCTTCCCACAGTGTGTGCTGAGGTGAATGTCAGCGACGTTCATCTGTTGGTTCCCCTTCAGGACTAAAGCTAACGTTAGTGCAGCTCAGAGGTGTTTGTGCTGCGTTCACTTTAAACATCTGCTCCTTTTTTCTCGCCACTCTGAACTTTAAACACGCAAACGTCAGTAACGAGTAATGTGAATAATACAGATCTGATTGTATTACACCTTTAAACTGTCCAACAAACTTTAGGAATGAAGTTTTCTCTGATGTGAAAGAAGAACGACGAGACAGAAAACCACGACTGACTAAAATTAGACTTAAGATTAAAACCAACGACAAACTGAATTTCAAGTCGCTCTCAGGATGAGTTTGGAAACCTGTTTGGACTCAATAATCAATGAGGAGACGTGGATCGGTCAGCAGACACGTCCGGTCTGGACGAGCGTCTTCGCTCCATCGTTCGCTCTCTGATGCCTGAATGTATTTTAGGATTTCATGACTGAACGTTTCACATGAAGTTTGAGGTTTGATGAAGTCGCAGCTTTCTGACTTTTTCCTCTTCCACTCGTTCCCTCGCAGTTTTATTGTTTTTTATGACGTTAGAGTCGTTTCAGTTCGGTCTTCTCTTTATCCGTTAGTTTACAAACGAGCTTCACTCCAGCCGGTTTCTGTCTGATGGAAACTCTCCCTGATGGTCATTAAAGAGGCGATCGTGTCAGCTAAAGGGCTCCGGACAGACGATGACTTCGATCATGTTAACGTCACACCAGCAGATACGACGGCCTCACGTTTCCTGTTTCCTCTCAGTGAACATCCTCCTCCTCTTCTCATGTTCTTCACCTGAACAAACTGTGTTTTTGTCGACCGTCGCCTCCTCTGACGTGATGAGAAGTGTGTAAATATTTGTAAAAAAAGAGAAAAGAAAAGCTATTTTATGGAGGTGATGTCAGTGAAGTGCCTTTATTTTTTACTCCTGAAGTCCGTTTGTTTGTTTACGTCAAACAAACTTTACTTTTATTAGATTTTCTTGATTGTAAAAACTCTGATGAATAAATAGAACGTTTAAAGTGACCTGGTTGATTCTGTCTGTCGCCACTAGAGGCCGCTGTGAGCGTTTATGTGTTTTCATTATTGTGTCACGCACTCAACGACGGCCAGCCTCCATGTTTCTGCAAAACATCATAAATTCATGAAGTACAACCAAAAATATAAAACCGAAATAATAAAAAGATAAAAGCAAAAAGGTTTCTTATAAAATCCTGCAGAAATCTGAAGAAATGCTAATGCCCAACTTTTTCACAAACATGTTAATCCACAGAACACTGAATCTAACGAACAAACAGCATCATGCTAATCACTCTCTGATTAGCATTTTTGTGCTAAGTGTACGAGGACATGGACTCAGTGACTTTAGAAGAAAATAACTGAACCTTTAATGAGCCACAGACAAATAAACGTGTTATTATTGTGATTATGGGCTTTGTTCCTGGAGTCTCTGTAGTCTGTCCTGTTTGAAGTGTCAGTACTGATTTAAGGGATTTTTCTGGAGTACCTCAGAGCTCTTTCCTTGGTCCCTTCAGTTTCTATCTGCATGCCTCCACTTGGACAGACTTGACATAGTCATAAGGTTTTTTTTCACCTCTGTGTCAGTGAAATCCAGCTTCATGTGTCTAAAAACAGGTTCCATCAGAAGGCTTTAGCAAACTGTTAGACACCCAATGTTCTGTTGTTAACAAACATCAGAAATCGTCTTGTATCGGTTCTTCAACACAAGTTTTCACACATGAAAATAAAGCCAGTGTTTGCTGACGGCGTCCGTTTCCTCTGTCGAGCCTTAAAAGCCTCATTTCCAAGTTTGTTCAGCGGAGTTTAAGCCGTAAACTCACGCCATCAAAAACTGACAGAGCCGTAAAACACACAGCTGCTGACGTGGTTTCACTACGTCTGCTCTGATTTACCGACATCACAAACTCCACCCTTACACCTCCAACATGACACAGCAGTAAATCTGCTGAGTCGCTCTGCTGAAGAAGCTGCACAGCAGCTGAAGTCTTTACGGTCCACTGAGCTCGATCCTGTTTGAGAAACGATAAGAAACTTCATCAAAGTGTCGTCTGACGGCGGCGGCTCGACTTCACGAGTGCAGAGACAAACAGGACACTTCAGACCGTCTTCAGTGTCTGTCTTCACTGATGTCCCTTTCTCTATATCAGCCAGTGTCCTACTGTTTCATCCCTTTTTAGAATATTTAGGGAGTCGAAGTAACTACAGTGGCAACTTCAGGCAACATGAAAAATTAAGAAACATCTTCACCGACACGTGCAGCATTTAGAAAAAACAACCAAGGACAGAAAAAACAACCAAACTAATCATTTCAGCTGTACTCGTACAAACTGCTGTTTCATTTATAACAACACATCATATTTTATCAACTCGTGTAAAAACCTTTGTTTAAAATAACCAAAGCAAAGTCAATATTTGTATGTGAGAAGCAGCAAAGTAGAAAAAGAAAGTCAAACAAGTTTGTGCTTGAGGACAAAGTTCTTCCACCAAAGGAGACGAGTTCAGTATGAAATATAATGTTCAGCCGCTTCATTAAAACTTCTGGAGGAGGGTTTTGTTTCCACATATGCTGTGTTTTCTGTAGTCCCTCTCTCTCCCCCATCTCTCCCCCCTCCCCCCGCTCTCTCTCTCCATTCGGTGGACTCAGAGTTGGAAACATGTCACGGAGGAAGCAGCTCAGACCTCGGCACATTCAGACTGATGATTTGTGTCTGAGCACCTTCACAGGTGAGTTATTTTCATACATGAGATCATTTGTGTTGTTTCTTCAGTTTGTTTTCGTGAATTTTATGTTTCTTTACTGAAGCGTGATGTAAAAATCACTTCATGAGGTCACTGTGCCGTAATGTTTGTATCATAGTGTTTTCATGAAGGACCTGTAGTGTGACAGTAACAATCAGAGGCAGAATCACATCAGTAGTTTATGATGTAGTTGTACTACAATGTACTACCATGCAGTACAAATGTAATGCTGCTACAGAACATTTCTACACAAATATGTGGTATTTGTCTTGTGTCCTTGATTTATTTTAAGACTACTGTTGCTCATTTTATCAAATCTGCTCCATTAAAGCTTTAATTAAAGCTGCCACATATTTAAGTTTGAATTCTTGCATGTATAGAGGCGACTTCTGTGTATTAAGATTAATTCTTAATGAAACACTTTGGCCGTTTGCAGAGTGCACTCAGGTGAGAAATTGGTTGTGATGTTTCGTGGCTTTGAGACTGATCTTAAATTAAGATTTTCTTATTTTCTACTGGTCAGTGCATTCAGAGTGTTAATGAATCGCTTGTACTCTTTAAATTCAAGAAATCCATGAAAGAAAACAGTGGTTTTATGATTCAGAGGCGTTTCTGAAAGTTATCACGTTCCAGGAAACTGCAGCGGCATCATGACAGTAATAATTTCCCCTTTTTATCTGTTGTAGAAGATGTGTCTCTGGGTCCTGCGGTGGATCACTGCGCTCTGGTCTGCAGCCGATGCTGTGCGGAGTTCAGTGCACCATCAGACCTGGAACAGCATCAAAGAGGCTGCTCTCCAAATCCTCCAGTTCTGATTGTGAACGAGGATGAAGATCTGCTGTCTGGCAGCAAAATTTCCCTTGCCTCATTACCAACCAGCCCAGCAGGGGAGCCGTGTGAAATGCTCTTTGAGATGGAAAACGTCAACACATCACAGGGCAGATCCCACAAAAGTGCAGAATTCATGGACTGTTTTAGCAGCAGGAGAAGCCACAGAGGTGCAGGAAGCCTCCGGAGCATCAGTGGACCTGACTGGAAGGCTGGCGCTGCCCTTTGTACCTCACTTTTCCCACAATCCTTACCTCAACCTGGCTGCTCAGCTGAGCGAGAAGGATGCCCGTGGATGAAGAGCAACGTCATTGCTGAAAATCTGGAGAGCACTAAAGTGGCCGTGGCTCAGCTGTCACAGCTGATGCACTCGGACAGCTGCCGCAGTAAGACCGCCATCTCATCGCTGCTGCAGCAGCTTCTCGCTCTACAAATGCAACAGATCCACCAGCTGCAGCTGATCGATCAAATCCGACACCAGGTTCTGTTGTTTGCCTCTCAGCAAGCCGAGATACCGGAGACCCTGGTGATCTACGCCAAAGATCTGCCATCCTCAAAATCCACCAATCAGCTGAAGACTCTCAGTGTTCATCTTTCTCAGCAACTAGCTGCAGCAGCTGGAATAGCCAAATGCTTATCAATTCAGTCTGCCAACATAACTGACTTCAAGCATTTTCCAGCCACTGAGAAGCTAAATAAAGGTCAACCCGTCTGCAGTGACGTCCTCTCAGGCTCAGAGTCCTCACAAACTTTTAGTAAGTCCATGATAACCGCAGTAAACGAGCATGTTTCCAAAAAACAGCACACGGGCTGTGGCTCTTCTGACTCACGGTTTAATTTCTTCTCCCAAACCCAGTTGTCCTCTTTGATGTTCAGCAATAATAGCTTCACTAGCAAGACGTCTGAGATCTCCCACTTACCTCAACCTCCATCGACCGATGAGCACGCAGCGTCAAATTCCATCCCAAACATCAGTGAGATTGTGGAGGATCTAGATGCCCTGGCAGCTTTGGCCCACCAGAGGAAAAGCAATAACCTGCAGCTTTCTGCACCCGCGCTGTCTTCAAAAGAGTCTCTCTTCAAAGTCAAGTGCAGATTTTGCACCAAAGTTTTTGGGAGCGACAGTGCCTTACAAATTCATCTGCTGTCACACACCGGAGAACGGCCATACAAATGCAACATCTGTGGAAACAGGTTCTCCACCCGCGGGAACCTGAAGGTTCACTTCCAGAGGCACAAAGAGAAGTACCCGCACATTCAACTCAACCCTTATCTTGTTCCAGAGCACCTGGACAATATCCAGACCGGCGCTGGGATTCCTTTTGTTATGTCTTTGTTGCCAGAGAAAGCAGCTGCAGGAGGGTTTGATAGGTCTCCATCCACAACTACGATGACTTCTGGTTCCCTGGAACAGTCAGACTCAACCAACCTGTCCTCCCTCATCAAGACAGACGATGACCTTGTCTCAGTACCCACCCCCCACACTCAAGGTGATCTTTGCTTTAATTCAGCAGCGAGCACGGACTTCAGGTCAAAAGTAAACCCTACAAAGACGCCTGAGTCAGTGGAGACCAGGAAACAAAGAACAATGAATATTAAAAGTGAAGATGTAGAACCCTCTTTTAATATTGGCTCTACAATGACTTCAAAGCCGGAGGAATCAGTCAGCGTCAGACCAAATCCACTCACTCTTCCCAATTCTACCTCGTTTTCAGGATTTCTTTCATTAAAACACTCCAACAAGCTCCAGCTGCCATCAGCCATCACTGACAAGAGAGCGTCAGATCCAAACGAGTGCGTCATCTGCCACCGCATACTCAGCTGCCAGAGCGCCCTGAGGATGCACTTTCGGACACACACGGGGGAGCGTCCATACCAGTGTAAACTGTGCGGCCGAGCTTTCACAACCAAAGGAAACCTGAAGACACACCAAGCCGTTCACCGTGCCACGGTCCCACTGAGGGTCCAGCACTCGTGCCCCATCTGCCAAAGGAAGTTCACAAATGCAGTCGTCTTTCAGCAGCATGTCCACATGCACGTGGACGGTCACTTACCCAGTGCAGACTTTACAGCTCAGAAATATTCAGGGGATTGTAACGAAGGATTCAGAGACAAAGCAGAAGTGAATCACAGAAAGAACTTCTCACATGACAATAATGGGGACTTCTGTGACAACCAATGTCCTCGATTAAAATCTTTATCCATCCGTTTGTCCTCACCTTCGTTTGGTAAAAATCTAATTGATGCTAACAAGAAGACAAGTTGCCGTGGACCACGTGGGGAGCTGCAGCTCAGATGGATCAAAACGGAAAGGCCAGAGGGATCAAATGAGGAATGTAGTCAAACAAACAACCAACGGGCTGCTGAAAGTGGTCAGCGGACATTCCCCGTGTCTGACAGTTCAGCTTCCGATCAGTCTCTGTCCCCTCATGGCCGAGCTTCAGTGTACTTTAAAGCTGCGGGCTTTGATGAACCGCTCCAGACCTGGCTGGACTCGACCACTTTGACTCTCCAAACGTCTGCCGCAGCGCCCGCTTGCCTAAAATTATTTACCCACTCTGAGGATTCTCCAAGTTTGATGCACAATCTCAGAGAAAAGGGCTTTCTGAAGAACACTTACTGTGATCTATGTGGGAAGAACTTTGCCTGTCAGAGTGCTCTGGATATCCACTACAGAAGCCACACCAAGGAGAGGCCGTTCATCTGCACGACATGCAACAGAGGCTTTTCCACTAAGGGCAACCTCAAGCAGCACATGCTCACACATCGAATGAGGGACTTCCCGCCACATCTCTTTGAACCCTTCAATCCAAGCCAAGCGCCCAACCCTAACGTCTCCAGGTTACGTGTTGGCTCACAAGCTGTGAAGACAGAGACGGCTGCTTTCCTGAACTCCTCTTTTAGTCGTTCACGCAGCTCGTCTGTTTCCGAGTCTCCTGTGTGTGCTGCAGCGCCGCCTCGCCGGATGCCCAAACAGCACCATTGCAAGACCTGTGGGAAGAGCTTCTCGTCCTCCAGCGCTCTGCAGATCCACGAGAGGACGCACACCGGGGAGAGGCCGTTTGCCTGCGCCGTCTGTGGACGAGCTTTCACCACCAAAGGAAACCTAAAGGTTGGTTTCACGTACATGTTTTCAAACTTTTTCCACTGGAGAAACTTAACGGCCCATAACTGAACACAGGTTCCACTATTAGCCCCCGCACACCTCCTTAGCACTGCGACGGAGGAGCTAACAAATCGTTCAGGTGATCTCAGGTCAGGAGGATTTGCAGTTGCACAAATTTGAGTGTCAGAGTTGATGTTGATGCTGAAGCACCTGAGAAGTGACTTTGTACCTGCACCAGTGCCTCAGAGCGAGAGCATGTTGAGTGTGTTCACTGGGGATGAATTCAGGTAAAAAACAAAGTTATGTGTGTTAAATGACACGTGAACGGCCACAGACGCTCTTCTGTCCTGGTGTCAGCACAGACAGTGAACTGACCACAGACTGTAGGTCTGAAAGCCGTACTGCTGATACAGATACTCAGTGGTGCTGTGGTCTGGATTCCTGGTTCTCGCCCGGGTGGCCTGGGTTCAGGTCTTGGTAGTTCACCAGAGTAAAACTCAACGTCACAGTGCTCTTAATCTGAATCTTTCATTTTCTCATTCATGCTGGCGTTTTGTTTAAGGTACCAGTGATCCATCCTGAACACTCGAAACACTGAGTCCCAGACCGGGAGTCGAACCAGACCACTAGACCGTGTGGGACTTGTTCCACTTCTAAGCAATCAGATGTCTCCTTCCATTTCATCCAATCACATGAGCGTAGATTTGAGGGAGTGATTTAATGTGATGTCTCACGTCCTCACGTCTCTGAGTCCATATGTTCAGGTAACAAGGTGACACTGTTTTAAGCACCTGTGGCACCCAGCACATGTCCAAACCGGTAACCAATGATTGCGCTCCTGCAGGTTCATATGGGAACGCACATGTGGAACAGCGCCCCCAGCAGGAGGGGCCGCAGACTGTCTGCAGACAGACCGCTGGCGGGGGCTGGGACTCGTCCTGTTAAGCTTCCTGAGCCGTCACAGAAGAGTCCGGCGAGCAGAGAGTCCGTTTGGAGCCGAAGTCCAGCAGGTCTGAAGGTGAACGATGTGGGCGCGGTCAGAGTGGAGGTACGTCCGTCCCCTCAGGACACGGAGCCTGAAGAAGACACCTGTGAAGGACGGGTGTTTGAATAAACTGTGACACGCTGCCGGGTCACTGATCTGAGACAGAAGCCTGAATATTTACACAAAGAACATTTTCAAAATGTATGTAAATGTTAATATGTTGAATATCAAGTGCAGAGTTTTGTTCGTTTCTGGCGTTCTGCAGATTTGCTGTGTGAATTTACAGCCGACACACACGTAACATGTCGGCAAAAGCATCATGTGATCATGTGACTGATTAGTGTGATCATCAGTATTTATGTTTTTAAGTCGTACAAACAGATTCTGCCTCACTGCTGTGTTTCATTCACAGCATCAAAGTCCTTTAAACTGATCTGATCTGACCTGATCTGATCTGATCTGATCTGGTCTGATCTGGTCTGATCTGATCTGGTTCTGACGCTCTGAAAGTCCCAAACCAGCAACACGTTCATCCGTCTCTGTACTGTCTGAGGCTCACAGTCAGCAACAGTTTCATCCTGAACGTTTCACGATCAGCTGTGATCCTGTGACACCGACACTGTGTGTGTGTGTGTGTGTGTGTGTGTGAGTGTGTGTGTGTGTGTGTGTGTGTGTGTGTGTGTGTGTGTGTGTGTGAGTGTGTGTGTGTGTGCAGCAGTGATTCATGTCTGTCTGTTAGAGATATCCATCAGTCAGGCTTCGTTTTGTTTCAGGCTTTCGTCTCTGTGTGGAAGCTGAACACTCTGACAACATCAGCCGGACGTGACGGCACAGACACCTGAACTAACCACAGACGCTCCACTGTCCTGCTGTAACTACAGACACCTGAA
>JBBMOE010000030.1:981186-997181 GCA_037975065.1 Chaetodon trifasciatus
TGACTCTGTGACGCTTTAAATCACTGCTCATTCACTGTGTGTGTGTGTGTGTGTGTGTGTGTGTGTGTGTGTGTGTGTGTGTGTGTGTAGATGAAGAAGCCCCCAGTTGTTCCAGTTTAACCACTAAGGAGCTGCAGCAGAACTGGAGGGCGGTGAAGCAGAGAGAGCGACCCGTCAGGCTGCTGTTCGAGATCCCCTCCACCCGCATCGTTGAACACACTCTGTCCAGACACGTGGTGAGACGCTGACACACACACCTGAGCGCTGCTGGAAGTGCTTCAGGACAACTATGAAGTACTTGTACTTAAGTCTTTTGTCTCCATTCTACTGCATTGTTTTACTGTGAGATCAGGCAGCAGATCAGTAACAGGGGATATTTTACTGCAAGGAGTATTTTTACTTTGAGCATTTGAAGTACATTTTCCTGATTAGACTTACATACTTTTACTGAAGTAACATCGACACTGCAGTGATAGAAGTCAGCCTCAGTGCATCTGTGTCCAGCTGTGATCTTTATATACTGTGAACTACTTTCAGATCTCAACATAATACTACTGCTACTGCTGCTACTACTACTACTACTACTACTAATAATAATAATAATAATAATAATAATAATAATAATAATAATAATAATAATAGTGGTTTTTAGTAAAGTTTTGCTGTCCCCTGACTCTGTGCAGGTTTATGAGGTCGTCGTGATGCGTTCAGGGAGCTTCGATTCCCGCCGCTTGTCTGTTGAGCGCCGCTACAGCGACTTTTCCCGCTTCCACCACAAACTGCTGGAGGAGTTCAACGAGGAGCTGGAGGAGGTGCTCCTCCCTCGGAAACACCTCACGGGGAACTTCAGCCCTGAAATCATCTCGGAGCGTCGCCTGTGTCTGCAGGACTACCTGGCCAAGCTGTACTCGATCCGCTGCGTCCGCCGCTCGCCGCGCTTCGCCGCGTTCTTCACGGAGCAGGAGCAGAGGCGAGCGCGCGGTTTGCTGCGCGCCGGTCAGTTTCAGGCGGCCCTGCAGCAGCTGCAGACCGTGTTGGAGATCGAGGAGAAGCTGCTTCCGTGGCAGAAGCCCACCATGATCGTACCGACCCTCTGCGCCATGGCGGTGTGTTACCGGGACCTGGAGGTCCCGGAGGAGGCGTTCGCTGCCGCTCAGAGAGCGCTGCCCCCGGTGAGACGCTACGGACTGAAGCAGTACCGCGCCGCGCTGCTGGACCTGCTGGTGGATTTAGGCTACGAGCTGGGACGTCCTGTGGCCCAGTTACAGGAGGAGCTGACTGTCCTGAAGGACGCTGAGAGGGGGGAGGTGTCCCCCCGCTCCCTCAAGGAGTTGGTGATCCAGGAGTTCACCTGAGGACGATCCAGGTGACCAGAACCAGCAAATCACTGCAGAGCTGAGCTGAGTCAGCTCAGCCAATGAACGCTCAGCAGCCACTTTTAGGAACACCTGTGATCCGTAGAGCTCTGCCTCAAAGCTCATGTGATGCACTGGAGCTGTTTCTGTCTTTATGTCCTCCCTATTTCATGAGGTGGTCAGAATATTAGGAACCCCCGAACATAAAGTATCACTAACCATGACGTCAGTATGAACACAGAGGTGAACTAATGAAAACTGAGCTTTGAAGTTTTCCTGCACATCCAGGCTGTCCAGGTTTCTCCATCCGGCCGTCGTGGACTCAGGAAGCTGCTCTTAGCTGAGCCGGCCAGGTGTCCACGAGTGTCCCACACGGTGATGTCCTCAGAGGTCTGCTTTGACCCAAAGACGTCAACATCACGTCAGTCAAAGAAAAACAGCCTGAAGCAAACAGATGCTGATTAATTTCTTCTGTTGTTGTTCAGCTGACTGATTGAATACATCATCATCTGTGCACACTAACCTGACGCTCGGTGCTTACACACACCTGCACTGACGGACAGACACACTGAGAGCAGCAGCTTCTTCTGACTGATGTGATCAAACTGGTCTGAGACGGCGAATCTTTGAACTGAACTAAGTGAAATGCTTTCCGTCGGTGCAGTGATCCATAACCTCCTCCTCTCCCCTCTGAGGCTGCACGAAGGACGTCCTGTCTGCTGCTCAGGTCTTACATGAAACCACAGCAGCACAGCGAGCTGTGAGGACAAAGACGTGGACTGTCCTACTCTATAATACTACAAATCACTTATTTCAGTATGTTTACTGTGTGCGGTCCATGAAGTGAATCTGCTGCATCATCTGTGCAGAGGAACTGACGAGCCGTCCTTCATTTTCAACACACGTTGGTCAACAGACAAACTGTTTCAACAGACCATGACTGGAAGTCCACAATTACCCAACATGCTTCAGTCTGTGTGTGCGTGCGTGTGTGTGTGCGTGTGTGTTTGTGTGTGTGTGTGAAGAACATGAACATCAAACATCTTTATAAACAAGTCAACTAAATGTAGTAAACGTTTAAAGTGAAGTAGTGAATAAATGTGTGTCTGTGTGTCTGACAGTTTAGCTTTTCTTTTGGCCTTAATGAAATTAAGATTGTTCCCAAAAATTACAAAATGTCTAATAAGGAGTTTTGTCAGTCTTTGTCCTGAAATCGTGAACAGACACACTGAAGGACTGCAGATGTTTAATTAGCTTTATAAAGTTTATAATTTCAGTCTTATAAATACATAAATTGGACCCTTGACATTTTGACGCAGAGGAAATAAAGACAGAATTCATCATATCGATGCTTTGCTTTGTGTTTGTCTTCTTGAACATCAGCGACATCAGCGGTCGATTAGCCGGACTGCTAACTGCTACAAGCGGCTCGACATTCGGCTGCTTCTGTCTGAATGGTGACCGCGTCTGCGTGTAGCTGCGTGGTTTTAGCTCGTGGTTTTAGTTTAAGATAAATTATTTAAATTGTCATTTCTTCCTTTAGTTTGTCTTCTTCAGAACGTTTAATAATGGCGAACGACTCCGTGAAACTGTCCAAAAACCTGCTCCGCATGAAGGTAAGCGGAGCTGCTCTGTGCTCGTCACCGGGAGCCATGTTAGCCGTGTGTTAGCTTTAGCCGTCAGAGCGCCGCTCAAAAGCTCGTCCATGTATCACACTATAATTATTTTACTGCTGTTACGAAAACGTTACGTTGTGGAAAACGTCGACATTAAACATGTTCATGTAAAGTTTGACCCAGTTATTAATTCGGCGTGTGTTACAGCTTCCAACGGGCTCGTAAATTTAAATAAGTTAACAAATAAGCTGACTCTGAATGGATCACTGCGTGTTTTGGTGGATGTATGCCGCCATAGTTTAATGGCAGATTTGGGTCGAGTCCTTTTGATCAGACAGAAACGTGTTTGGCTTTACATTTTAAATGGTCATACTGTTTTCCCACAGTTCATGCAGAGAGGTCTGGACGCAGAGACGAAGAAGCAGCTGGAGGAAGATGAGAAGAGGATCATAAGTGATGAGCACTGGTATCTGGACCTGCCAGAGCTTAAAGCTAAAGAGTAGGCGGCCTCGATCCCTCCACTGAATGTCTTTACAAACTCCATTCAGAAATCTGACTTTTTAATTCTGACTGGAGTTAATTACCAAACTCACACACACCTCATCAAACTTTATTGATAAGCCTTTTGTGAACAGGGGGTCGTGGAACCATCCACTGAACTTTATGTCAGGACAGTTTTAAAGGAGCAGTTTGCTCATAGTATTCAGTCTGTTGGTTATTTAACTCCTAATTATGTAATTTAAGTTTAAGCTTTTTGAGCGAGCTCTCTGATCTTTGGAGGCTGTCTGTCTTTTTATTGCGTTTGTTCTGAGACGTCTGTCTAATATTCTGTCGTCTCTCGTCTCTCAGGAACTTGATCATAGAGGAGAAGAGCTTCGTTCCCTGTGAGGACCTGACGTTCGGTCGCATCTCGTTCAAGGGATTTAATCCGGAAGTCGAGGTCTGTTTTCTGTATTGTCCATTGATCCGTCACTTCCTCTGCATAAATGTTCAAAACTTCAGTTTTTCTCTGAAACATCAGGAACTAAGAGTCTGTTTGTTGCTTTGCTCCTGTAAGACAAACACACGTCCCACTCCAGTTACACCTGAAACCATCGGCCATGTTGTCCTGCAGCTCTGAACCGTGTGGCATTCAATGTCAGGAAGTCGAGTTCAGGAAATTTTTGAATAAGCAGGTTTTCTTGTTGTGAACCTGCAGATGCAAAGACAAGACAGACAAAGTGAATGTCTTTATGGAGCAGAGACAGTCTGTCTGTCTCTAACGCTGTTTTTGATTCACTCAGAGACATTTTTAAACGTTTCTTTCTGTATATTGAACATGTGTTGACCTGAAATCACACGTGTCTTCTCATCACATGAAGGCGTGTCATTCAGACTGTAAAATGTCTCCGTCACGCTGCGTCTCCGTCTCCTCGTGTCTCAAAGACAAATGTAAAGTTTGAAAATAAGATGCTTCAGGTGAAAATGTGTTTTAAATCGAGACGTGACCACGTTTCATCTGAACCTCTGGATGGTTTTCACTGTCTTGTCTTGCTCACAGAAGCTGATGGCTCTGATGAATCCAAAGGACGAAGACGAGAAAGAAGAGGAGGAGGAGGTCAGCCGGATGCAGACGGACGTCACAGATGAAGAAATGGCTCTGAGGTACGTTCAGGAGGAGATGATGTTTTCAGACGCGGCTGAAGTTTGTTTCTTCGAACGTTCGTTTCCTGTAAAACGCTCAAACTCAGTTTTCTGACGTCAGAAGGAAACCTGAACAAGCCGACCTGCTGCGTCGGTTCCTAGCCTTCATTTTCTCCTCCCTCTGTTTCTTCTTCTGTCTCAGGTACGAGAGTTTAGTTGGAAGCATGAAGAAGAAGTTTGCAAAGAAGCGTCAGAGAGCAGCTACAGCAGAAGAAGAAGACCTGAACCGCAACGTCCCAGAGACCACCATGAAGAGAGCGTTTGTGAAGCCTCAGGACTGAGAGCAGCTGAGACGAGCTCACTGTGTTTTCATGGACATGACTCGACTGAGTTCTGGTTTTGCATCTGTTTGCAGAAGCGACAGACAGACTGTTGGAGAGCAGCGTGCTGATTGGATGTTATACATCCTGTTTTTTTTTTAACGAGAGACGGATCTTTGAGATGCTGCAGAGCTTTTACAGTTTGTGCAGAGACGCTCATTAAATGTACACTTCAGTGTATTTTTACGTCTGTGGTTCCTTTAAATCACTCTTGAAGCAGAAGTTCAACATTTTGGGAACATTTACTCGCTCATTCGAGGTTCATATTGATCTCAGACTCTGTTTTTATGGTAAATCTGAAGACAAACGAGATGAACGTCTTAATTTTAGAGCTTTAGAGCTGCTGGGATGTTGAGTTTTTAACTTCTGGATGGAACCAGGCTAGCTGTTTCCCCCCCATTTCCAGTCTCTATGCTAAGCTAAGCTAGCTGTTTCCCCCCCATTTCCAGTCTCTATGCTAAGCTAAGCTAGCTGTTTTCCCCGTTTCCAGTCTTTATGCTAAGCTAAGCTAGCCGTTTCCCCCGTTTCCAGTCTTTATGCTAAGCTAAGCTAGCTGTTTCCCCCGTTTCCAGTCTTTATGCTAAGCTAGCTGTTTCCCCCGTTTCCAGTCTTTATGCTAAGCTAGCTGTTTCCCCTGTTTCCAGTCTTTATGCTAAGCTAAGCTAGCTGTTTCCCCCGTTTCCAGTCTCTATGCTAAGCTAAGCTAGCTGTTTCCCTCGTTTCCAGTCTGTATGCTAAGCTGACTGACTTATTTTTGAACTACGTATCGTCTTTATAACATAAGGGCGTGTTAGAGGATGGGTTTCCTGTTTGGCGTTCCCATGGGAACTGTTGTGGATTGTTAAAGCCAAAGTTTAAAGCCACAAAGGGCCAAAAATCAAAATTCAGCTGTGTTCAATTGTTCAGGAAAAATCTTCATGAGTCAGAAGTCTGAAGAGCAAAAGCCTTTATTGCCGGCAATAAGGAGAACAGTTCAGATATGCACGAGGTGCAAACCTGAAGGATTCTGGCCTGCAGTGGTCTGCGCTCTGCCTTATAACCAGCTCAGTTCAGGGTTTACCACGCCCCTGCAGGCATCCTCTCTTTGTTTCTAGGTTTTTTCAACTGTACACCATTAGTTAATCTTTTGGCAGTTGATGTGTCGTGGATTTCTCTTTTCTTTCCAGATTAATGCTGTCACATTAAAGGTGCAGCCTCAGGGCGCACACCTTTCTATTTTCTCTCTATTTGTCCCAAATTACACCATTATTTCTTGACCACTGCTCAGGTTATCAAACATAATTATAAAGTAATATAAGCAATAAGTGCATAACACACAATAGTATTGTCATTAAGTGTACTTCAAAATCATGGTGAGATTATAAGAACATTCAGTGCATCAGTAGTTTTGGTAAAACACACAATTATGAGTTGCAAAAGAATACATGTTTAAAGGCCACTGTCAGACAGTCAGGGCACTGTGAGTTTACGAGGGTAAAGTCCACAGCACAGAGAAGCAGCTGCCAAGACACCTGCACACGAATCCTAGGAAAGTCCCAGGAAGCGTGGACATCATGCCTCTGCTCAGTGCTCAGCACAGTAGCACTACACGATTGCTGCCACAGCCGTTTCTGTGGTCGTCAGTGCTCTGCTCACATCACAGCACGACAGCTGACTCATCTGTTTCCCAAGTCATCACATGCCTGCATAGCAAAAAATGATACTACAGAACCTGCTGACCGTCAGCTTCAGAGGTGAAGACGTTTGAGTCTGACAGTAAAACAAATCCAAAATAAAACCAGGAATGTTCAAACTTTGTGTTTCAGCAAATTACCTGAAGATTCTTCTGATCTTTTTCACGATATTCAGTTTTATTGTTTGATTTTCAAACATCTTGAATCGATTAAGTCTCTCCTCTGACCTCCGTCATCACATGACGCCGACGTAAGACAGAAGAACTCAGCTCATGTTTTAATGAACTTCATATTTTAGCAGATTTCATGGTGAAATGAGCTGAAGCCATCGGCTGCTCACGTGCTCAAAGATCAGTCTAAAGTTGATGCTCAGGAAACTTTCCCATGAGCCTCAGCTCCTGCTCAGTGCGGCCGGTTCACGGTCGGTGTCTTTGACGAGGTTCATGACGATGGTGTTGAACACGGCGGTGGGACAGTAGCGGTGGATGAACGGGAGCAGCCGTCCCATCGGTCCGGGGGAGTACAAAGCTTTGGGACGAACCGACAGCAGAGCGTGACACATGTCGTCCACCACAGGAGACAGATCCTCTGCAGACTGCTGGGACATTTTGAACAGACTGTCGGGGAGGGACGAGATGTACGCTTCCCCATAATCCTCTCTGGCCTCGGAGGAAACGGCTGTGAGGATCTCGTCTTTGTAGCGAGTGACATCGTCACTGTTCCCAAATATATCTGAGAGGAAGAAAGGTCACATCACAGATAAACAACAACAAAATGAACAACAACAAATGAAAATGAGCAGTAAATAAATGATACAATAAATCCTGCTGACGTACAACAGCTGACCAATCAGAGCTGCTTCTGCTCTGTCAGCTGACTCTGCGTTCATCTCCAGGCGGCTGCTGACATCTTTAAAGGTACAATTTGTCAGAACTGACCACCTCCAAACAGGTAGGGGGCAGCGTAACCCCAGAGAGACCTCCACAGTCTCACCTGAGGCTAACTTTGGCTGGAGCTGCTCGCTGCTGTTAGCTGGTTAGCTCAGTTAGCCGTGCAGCGAGTGGCTCTGTTAGCTGACAGGACTGTTTCTTCATTTTTTGGATGTTTTTAAAATTCTGACACATTGTACCTTAAAAGAAGTTACCTGAGGTCACCTGTTGTACCTGTGAAGAAGTCAGGCAGGTTTGTCTGTAAAGCACCTTTCAACAACAAGAATTCAAAGCGCTGCACGGGACAGAGAGTCAAGAAACAAAGAGAAGAAGACACGAGTGTGAAAGCAGCATGTGATCAGCAGTTAAGGAGATCAGATCAGACCTACTTGTTCTGAAGCCTGCAGGTTGAATCAAGGCCACGCTGACGCCCCACACAGATAACTCCAGCCTGATCACCTGAGAGAAAACACTCAGCGCCGCCTTCGAGGCTCCGTAAGCAGCGAACATGGGCATCGGCACCTGACCTGCAGGAGACACGTCGCTGCGTTGAAACACACTACGGAGCATTCATCATCTGCCTGGTGGCTCTTTGGACAGATCTACCTGCCATGCTGGACACGTTGACGATGCGTCCTCTGGACCTCCTCAGCAGAGGGAGGAAGACCTGACACATCTTCACAGCCCCCAGGAAGTTGACGTCCATGCAGCGTCTGTACTCTGTGATTGGGTGGAGCTCTGCGTCCATGGGGCATCGAAGAACTCCGGCGTTATTCACCAAACCCCACAAACCTGCAGGGACATGACACCACAAGACATGAGACAAGGGCCCTCATTGGTGCATTCAGGTGCTTATGGATAGTTCCAATATCTCAAGTCTTGACCAGTAATAATACTTTGGAAACATTTCAACCAGGTTTCCCACAGCAACACAGCACTGAGACTGTCCTCACTCAGGTTACCAATGACACCTTGATGAAGGCCGATACAGGTGAGTGCTTGGTGCTGGTTTTTGATCCAGTGGATCAATGACTCATTACTGAAGGGTTGAGAACGTGGGTTGGTACCTGGGATCTGCCCTCCAGTGGGTCTCTTCATACTTTTCTAACAGAGAATTGTTGATGGCTTCACTTCCTCTCAAGCTTTAGAGTATGTGGTACCACAGGGCTCCGTTCTAGGACCACTTTTATTTTCCCTTTATTTCCTCCTGTTTGCAGCATTAGATTTCACTTCGTGCTGTGCAGATTCTCGGTTGTACTCGTCATGTTAATGCTCTGAAGTTATCTTCCTGTGTAGTTTCCTAGCTGCGGTTAATGATTGGATGGCAGAAAGTTGTCTTCTTCCAAGACACAACTCCTCATTAAAGGCCCTGAGCACACGAATGGCTTCGTTCTGCCTGCTCTTAGCGTTCAAGCTCGTCATGTTGTTCCCTCTGTTTAGAACCATGGAGTCATTTTAGATCACAACCTTGAGTCCATGTGGTTGTGAAGCAGTTTGTAACGGTGATATTTGGAGGTGTGACACAGATAAAGTTATTATTATCGTATACGTACATTTAACACACCAGCATGTGGTCTGACATGGTCTTCAGTCCTACCTGTGTTAGCCACCTGAGCACAGATGTAGCGGTGAGCCGCCTCTACCTGGGAGCTGTCGGTCACGTCGAGCTGCAGGACCTGCAGGTTTTCAGATCCCGGTTCTCTCAGCTGCTGAGCTCCGGCTCCGCCCACGTCCAGCACGCCAGCAAACACCATCACTCCCATCTCACTGAGCCGCTTCGCCAGGATGTGACCGAAACCGGAATCACAGCCTGGAACAGAGGAGATGGTTCCACGTTCCTCAGCTGAGCCTCTTTTAGCACCACTTCAACATGAACAGGATCGTCTGTAACACGAGCTGAGACTTTTCTGTGAGACTCCAAACACATCAACATGAGGCTTGCCTGGGCCCTCAAGCTTCATGCTGAATGACCTCCACAGAGTATAAAATGTGTTTGAATTCACCTCACTGATGCTGTGAGCACAGTTCTTGATGAATCAGCTGTTTGTCTCACCTGTAAACAGTCTCAGCTGCGGACGGCTCGTACATCTTTAAAGGTGTTGCACAAAGACCAGCGGAGGTTTTCCTGTTTTTCCTGTCTGAGCAGCTCAGTGTGGAAGACTTAACAAAAATGTCTCCAGAGATTAAGACAGTTATATCTGCATCATTCAGAAGGACCTGAATACTCACAGAAAACCTGTTCCTCGTCCAGCTTCATAAGGTAAAACTGTTGGACAGATGACAACAGATGGAGAGACAGCTTTGCTATCCTTAGACTCTCACCTGTTTAAGGGCTCTGACTAGCATGTCAGGCTAAGCTGTGCTTGGCTCTGAGCTGATTGATAACATGATGGAAATATCCTTTTTGCTAAGTTTAATCTCCAGCTCTGGTTCAAAATGTTGGCGACTGACGTGAACAGAGTTTCATGAACTCAAATAAACGATGAAAAGTGGATAAAATAAAATGTATGTAGCTTGTTAGCGTGCAGCATTTAGCATGTTAATATTAAACAGTCTCAGTTCTCATAAGCATATTTTTGGTTTTATCTCTGTAAATCATTCAGTGTTTGTACTCTCAGGCTGATGGATTTACCTTCCAGGATACCTGTTTACATTAGACTGACAGGTGCGTCTCAGAGTGCTGATGCAGGTGTATTATGGGGACCGTCTCACCTGTCTCACCTCACTCTGCTCAGTGTGTGTTGATGTGTGTAGCTGTGTGCCCATCTGTGTNTCTCACCTCACTCTGCTCAGTGTGTGTTGATGTGTGTAGCTGTGTGCTCATCTGTGTGTTTGTGTGTGTGTTGATGTGTGTAGCTGTGTGCTCATCTGTGTGTTTGTGTGTGTGTTTGTGTGTGTGTGTGTAGCTGTGTGCTCATCTGTGTGTTTGTGTGTGTGTTTGTGTGTGTGTGTAGCTGTGTGCTCATCTGTGTGTTTGTGTGTGTGTTTGTGTGTGTGTTGACGTGTGCTGATGTAGGTGTGTTATGAGGACCGTCTCACCTGTGACCAGCACCGCTCTGCTCTTCGCCGGCAGCAGCTCGACTCTCTCGCTCACACAGATCAGGATGAAGCTGCAGCTGAGGAGGGCCACCCCACAGACAACCGGAGGAACAAGAAAATACAGAGAGGCTCCGAGGGCCCCTAGGAGGGCCCCGGAGGCAGCGGTCCAGTATCGGGCAGCGGGGCCGTCCCTCAGCTTCCACAGCACGGTGAAGATGAACGCCGCTGCAGCGATGGCGCAGAAACAGGAAGTGATTTCCATCTTCTGACAGTCTGACGGGCTTTCGTGTGTTTGTCTCTTTCACCTGTGTGTGAACTGTTGACTGCAGTCTGAAAAGCCACACCTGCTGTCCTGCCCTCTTTTACTCACCTGCACACAGGTATGTTGAACTCTTGCCAAAGGGCGTGTTTTCTGGAACCTGTTCCTCTCCCGTGGCTGCGTGGAGGACCAGCAGGGTGGAATCAGAGTCTGATCCGGCTCGTATCCTGTTGCTGCCGCTCTTATCAACACTTTTCAGAGTAATATACGTATATATGACTGGATTATCATCACTGATGCACTCATGTGTTCATGCCTTTAATGTGGCAGCAGGTGAAGGTGGAGCTCACTGGAATGACGTTATGTATTGCTGAGTATTTTAATCAATAATAATCATTGATCAGCTGATTACATTTGATTTAAAAATGTGAATTCTAATTCTTTCCTTTCAGAAACTGAGCTATCGTTTAAGTCAGTAGTATTCTTATACTCTAGTACAAAGTGTACATATATTCAGTTTTAGTTTCATTTTAAAAAGTGCAGTATTTGCCTCTGAGATGTGAAGTACAAAAACACAAAGACTCAAGTTAGACTAAATAAAACAGTACAGGACTTGAGTAAATGTATTTAGTTACTTTGTGTTTATGTTATTTTATTTCTTTCCCGGTGTGGACGTCAGGTCTGTGATTCAGCCTTAAAATCAAGCTTTAAATGTCTCAGGATTCACTTTGAGACAAAGACAGAAATAAAACTTGAACATCCTGTTTGTTTGTCCTTCCAGCTAAAATAAAATGAGTGATTAGAAACAATAACATTGATCATTTCTCTCATGTTCATCAGATAATGGATCGACTGAACGTTAAACAAACTCAACCTGCTTCTATTAGAACTGTTTGTTAATCAATTCATGAAAACTTGGATCGATTATCAGGACAGAAGCAGATTCATTTTCTGTCGATGTCAAACGTGAACTTTTTCTTCACGCCTCAAACAGATCGACTCACGCTGTGCAAAACTTTTCATTTTCTCGCTGTTCTCTGACGTCTAACGGACAAACTGATCGATCAATAATGAAAGTGAAGGGATGCACGCGGGGCTCGGCTGCGGTCGCAGCAGGTTCAGCACGCAGACTGAATTTATGGCTCTACGTTTTTATTTCAGAACAAGACAAACAATTCAGTGACAACCAGGACTTTTATTTTGAAAGTCAGCGTCTGCGTGAAGGTGTGGGACGAGTCGTCGCCGACGGTAACATCTGCTCATTTCTCTTCGTCCTCCAGAATAAAAGCACAGAAACGTTTTCCCTTTTTTTCAAGTCAAACACGTCTACGAGTGAAGTCTCAGACCGACAGACAAAGTGCTCGTTCTCGCGGGTCACAGCGACAGTTTCAGCCAATGACAGAGGACTACGAGGTGGGAGGATCCAGCAGAGGAGGAGGAGGAGGAGGAGGTCTGACGAAGGTGGAGGGTTCAGGCGAAGTTCTTCTTCAGGAAGTTGATGAGTCCGTTGGTGGACGAGTCGTGGGAGCTGACGGCAGAGTCGTCCTTCAGCTCCGGCTCGATCTTCTTCGCCAGCTGCTTCCCGAGCTCGACGCTGTGGGCGGGGACACAGAGACACGTTACCGATGGACCTGGACCTGAAGCGAGCTGGACTGCGTCACACCTGAGCTTCATGTGATTCAGCTGAGTGTGAAACAGGCGTGTGGAGGTGGGCTGTTGGAGTGACTCACCCCCACTGATCGTAGCTGTTGATGTTCCACATGACGCCCTGCACGAAGATCTTGTGCTCGTACATGGCTGAAAGGAAAGAGACGGCGTGATTAAAGAGCGTTTCTGGCTTAAACACGAGGTCGTGATCGATCACACACACACACACACACACACACACACACACACACACACACACACACACACACACACACACACACACACACACACCGATGAGATCCTGCTTTGGTTCAAGTCTGTGTGACAGCGTGATGAAGCAGCTGTGAAGAACGTGGCGGATCCTGGAAACACGCCGGCTGCTGTGAACTGACTTTAACTCGTTTAAATGCTCAGTCATTACTCAGCTCTTCACGCTGACCGTCCCGTCTCACCTGGTTCACTTTAAACTGCAGGTGCAGTGACCTCTGGTGGTGGCTCACAGAGCTCCTGCCTTTGCTTCAGACTCCCATTACTCACCAATCAGAGCTCCCAGTATGAACGGGGTCAGCTTCTTGAACACGATGGAGTTACTCGGCTTGTTTCCTTCGAAAACCTTTTGAAAGAAAGAAACAAGACAAGCAAACTTTTTAGAACCTTTGAGGCCAAAATCTGACCTGGTGAGAAACTGAACTCCAAAATTCAAAGAAAACACGAGCGGTGGTGTGATGGAGCTGCTGGTGGAGGCACCTTGTGGGGCAGCAGCTTCTCCAAGGCGTCCCCCTTCAGGCCGGCGGCCTCCAGCTCCTTGCGAGCCTCCTCTGGAGTCTTTCCTTTCATCAGAGCTTCAGTCTGAGCCAAGAAGTTTGCCACCAGGATCTGAAACACGTCAGCAGGTTACTACGCTGTGTGTACTCCTACAGCACCGCAGTACACGGAGTACAACAAAAATACAGTTTTATATATGAACCCCGTGCAGCAGACGGGACGTTTACACCACAGAAGAAGAAAAGTTCACCTGCAGTTTAACTCAGAGCTCATCTGGTTCAACCCTTCACCTCTGATCCAGGACAGTGAACGCATCGCAGGTTGAGCTGCTGAGTCAGCGAACGACCGTGAACGAGTCTCAGCTGAGCTCTGCGTCGCCTCAGACTGAGGACTCGGTGTCAAAGGTCAAACGAGCTCTGAACTGACCTTAAACAGAGACACTGGTCTGTTTTTACAGCCAATGAGCTGCAGCGCTGAGAGCGGCCAACGACGCCATGAGCTGCTCAACGACCGGAAGCCATCTTTAAAGTTACTGGTGGGCATGAACTCTGAGCTCTGAGCTGCATGTGAACGTGTGATTTCAGGTGAGCAGGAAGTGTTGCTACGTCAGCAGCGCGGTGGGCGTTACCTTGTGATGGAGGTTGTCTCTGATTGGATGCTGAGACTGAGCAGGAATGAGGAAGTCAGCGGGAATCATACGAGTTCCTGACGAGGAAACGAGAGTCCGTTAACTCTTCACAGGTCGATACGCTCATTGGTTACTGATCCACCTCCACCCACAGGTGGAGGCTGTGTGTTCACTACAAAGTGCTGCTGTTGTGTTTGTGTGTCCAGGAGGACTCTGAGCGCTCTGATGGCGGTCGGTGTCGGCGCCTCACCTTGGTGGATGAGCTGGTAGAAGGCGTGCTGTCCGTTGGTCCCGGGCTCGCCCCACACGATTGGTCCGGTGTGGTAGTTGACGCGGGCGCCGTCTTTGGTGATGGACTTCCCGTTGGACTCCATGTCGCCCTGACGAGCACACAGACAGTCACAGGAAGAGTCGGCCGTCAGCTCGACAGACGAGCTGTTCAGCCTGAAAACTTCATTTCAGTTCTGGCAGAACAATCGATCGATCAGTCGACGAGTTCGTTGATGCTTTTCTTTAAACTGACAGAATGAACAATCAGCGAGTTCAGAAATAATTTAAATAATTTTAACGGACTGTTAGAATGATCAGAAATAATCTTTGAATCCCAGAAAAAAGCTTCAGCGACGCGTCGACGAGTCCTGAACCTTCAGCTTCATGCTGAGCGTTTCCTCTCTGAACCTGCTGGTCCCTCCCGCCCTGAACAGATGGTCTCCGCCCCCGCGCCCCCCCTCGCCGCCGCCACACTGACCTGCTGGAAGTAGGCGGCGAAGCGGTGCATGTACTGGTCGTAGGGCAGCATGGCGTGAGTCTCCGCCTGGAAGAAGTTGATGTACCAGACGCCCAGAACGGCCAGCAGGACGGGCACGTTCTGGTCCAGGGGGGCAGCGCGGAAGTGTTTGTCCTGGAGACGAGAGACAAGGTCGATGACGAGGACAGGGACAGAAAGAGACACTCAGAGGACGTCTGTCTCCGTCCTGTTTGCTCATGAAACAGAAACAGTTTCATCCTTTACAGAAATAACGAAGCTCCTCATGAATCAAACGTCTCGTTTCTTTAAGCTGATTGGCTCCAAACACACAAACGCACTCACACAGACGAGGTGTGTGCGCTGGAGTCAAACAGAGAAATGTCAATATTTAAGGTCTGCCGTGAAGTCAGAGCGAGAACGTGACACAGCGTTCTCAAACAGAGCGTGAGGCAACAGCCGAGAGCACGAAACAATGAAGAGAAACGTCTCCTACCATCCAGTGAGCTCCTGCCAGAAGCTGCTCGAAGCTCTCGAAGCCTGAAACACACACACACACACACACACACACACACACACGTCAAAGGTCAAAGGTGAGTTTCTTTGCACAGTGACTGAAAGACAAAGAAAGAACTAGAAAAACACTGATAGAAGAACAAAACACAGAACGAAGAAGTGAAACCAAAAGAAAAAGACTAAAAAAAAGACAGACTGACGTGAAGGACGGACTAAACACAGAGGAAACGCTGAGACAGACTGTGGACGTGAGGACAGTCAGTGGTGACAGATACTGATCGTGTTACACTGAAGGCTTCTTCAACCTGGAGCTCTGATTAGTCTCAGTCTTCTGTTTAACAAAGCTCAGTTTTATTCGTCCGTGTCTGTCTTCAGTCAAACTGTCTCCGTTAGCGCTCTGCTCAATCAGCTGTTAGCAGCTGCTGTTAGCAGTTAGCGATTAGCGGTGAGCTCACGGATGCACAGACGACTCTCACTGGATCACTGCAGGAAACCTGAAAACAGGAAGTCCTGCACTTCTGAGGTTTTCATCTCTCAGTGGATTTATGGACCTTTTTCACGATGGACATCAAAGACAATGTCCAGGAAGTCCTCGTCCTCTCCTCCCTGAACTGTGTTCACTGCTGCAGCTCCACCTGCTGACAAACTGCAGTAACTAACACCTGTGTGCACCTGTCCTCCGCCTCAGCTGTCCTCCACCTCACTTGTCCCTCACCTGTCCCCCGCCTGGCCTGTCCCCCGCCTCACCTGTCCCCCGCCTCACCTGTTCCTCACCCTGCCTGTCCTCTGCCTCACCTGTCCCCTGCCTCACCTGTCCTCC
>JBBMOE010000030.1:997382-1038875 GCA_037975065.1 Chaetodon trifasciatus
GGAGGAGGAGGACAGGAGAGGAGGAAGAGGAGGAGGAGGAGGAGGAGAGAGGGGGAGGAGGAGGAGAGGAGAGGAGAGAGGAGGAGAGGAGAGGAGGTGGTGAGAGGAGGAGAAATAAAGTTACTCATGAATGTTTTTGCTCACACTCAGACACAGTTTGGTTTTCAGTGCGTTCAGACAGGAAACAGCTGATCACAGACTGGCGGCCTCAGCCTGTCGCTCGCCGGCGCCCCCTGCTGGTCAGGGCGACTACAACATGGCGGCGGGTGACTGACAGACTGCTGTCACTCAGATGAACGCTGAGGCTGGTTTGGTCCACGCAGAGCGGCTCTCACTTCAGTCTGATGGAAAGAAAACGGCGCCCTCTACAGGAAACGACCGGTTTTCTGCCTGACCGTGCAGCAGAAGTTCAACTGAAGTGAACTTTGACCTCTGTAACGCGTGTTTTTGGGATTCAGGGACTGACGGGAGTCATGTGACTCGACTGAACCTTCAGGGCTCCCGTTCAGCTCTGCCTTCCACAAACCCGTCGCTCCTGCTCTGAACGTCTGTTTCCTGAAGGCTTCAGCACAAGCGTCCGCCTGAACCTGCAGGTGAACTCAGCTGTGATTGGTCGTTTACTCACCGCGTTGGTGGAGAGAGCCACAAAATGTTTGGCGACGGCGGATTTCTGAGGAGAGAAAACATGTGATGAGGAGGAGGAGTCTGCTGCTATACATCCAAACATCTTGTCTCAAAAATAAAAAACACTTTCAGTCACTTCTTACAGTGAAGCTACCGTCATCCAATCAGAGGCTCCGCATTTAATCAGCTGAGCTTTTACGTCAAAATCAAACTCTCTGATTGGATCTGTGTTCATCAGCGGCTGCAGGCAGAGCAGCGTCATCCTATCAGCTCTCAGGGAACAAATCGACTCACGTCATTGGCTGCCTGGAGGAACCAATCCTTGGCAGACTCGGCGTTGGTGATGGTCTCCTGGGTGGTGAACGTCTGAGAAAAGGTCAAACAACAACGAATGAGACCAGCAGCTGCTCTCAGTGAGACAACAGGACTGACACACACAGACGGGGGTCACATGACGGTCACATGACGGTCACATGACGACCACAGGACGGCCACATGACGGGAAAACAGTTAACTTAAGAATCAGAACACATTCATTAAAAATTAAAGGAAGCAGAGGTGTGTGTGTGTGTGTGTATGCGTGTGCGTGTGTGTGTGTACACCTGTGGTCACCTTGGAGGCGATGATGAAGAGTGTGGTCTCTGCGTTGAGCTGAGCGAGAGTCTTGGCCATGTGAGTCCCATCGATGTTAGAGACAAACCAAACGTTTGGTCCCCCGGCTGAGTACGGCTTCAGAGCCTCCGTCACCATCAGAGGGCCCTGAACGCAACACGAAGACTCAGTTTACAGTCACAGCAAATCACAATTATCATCAGAGGGCCCTGAACGCAACACAACGACACAGTTTACAGTCACAGCAAATCACAGTTAAAATCAGAGGGCCCTGAACGCAACACGAAGACTCAGTTTACAGTTACAGCAAATCACAATTATCATCAGAAGGCCCTGAACGCAACACGAAGACACAGTTTACAGTCACAGCAAATCACAATTATCATCAGAGGGCCCTGAACACAACACGACAACACAGTTTACAGTTACAGCAAATCAGTTATCATCAGAGGGCCCCAGACATTTTTCACACTTCTCACGTCTCAGGTGTTTGACTGGCGCGTCACTCACCAGGTCAGAGCCCCCGATGCCGATGTTCACGACGTCAGTGATGCTCTTCCCGCTGTAGCCTTTCCACTCGCCGCTACGAACTCTCTGCAAACAGCAGAAAACACCGGTCACCACCTTCCTGTTCTCTTGCGTGTGAGAGGAACATGAACGCATCACGCGAACACTCCACGTACCAGACAGAAGGCCTTCATCTTCTCCAGCACGCGGTTCACCTCCGGCATCACGTCCTGACTGTCCACGCTGATCGGCGTGTTGGAGCGATTACGCAGAGCGATGTGCAGCACGGCGCGACCCTGCACACACACACACACACACACACACACACACACACACACACACACACACACACACACACACAAAAATTCTGTTAATTACAGTTGACTTCTCTGTTTAACATTTAGTCAGTGAACGTGTCGTCAGACTGAGAGTCTGTGGTGCTTTGAGCTAACATGCTAACAGGCTGATGTTTGGAGTTTACGGCTCATCCTGGCGGAGCATGAACGTCTCATTATCTGTGACACTGGAACCGGTCTGATCCCAAAGGTCGACCCCTTCGCACACACGCCGCTCAGACACACACACGCTGCAGTAAACGCCACACGACGCAGCGTGAGGGACGATCCACCGCCTCCTTTAACATCAGTGTTTGCAGCCAGAGGTGATGAAATGTTGGACGTGTCAGAACAAATCAAAACTCGCTCATGTCTCTCACATGCAGAGTTTAACTCCAGTCTGACTCCAGACGAGCTGACCTGTGTGAGCAGTGAAGTCTGTCCTATGAAGACATGTGTGGGTTTTGTCCACCTAAAGGTTGATGTGCGCTAATCTGAGGACCTGAAGAAGAGTTTGGCCAGAAACACAGGAAGGGTTTGAGACTGAGACCCAGATCTGCTGTCAGGGCAGGAAGGTCAAACATCTTTATGGCATTTACTCTCTTTCTGAAGATTTATTTCATTGGATGTTTAGTCTATATATCCAGCAATCAACCAATCAGAAAGAATGAGCAGATCAGCTGATAAAGGATGTTTGTAACAAAGGAGCCGCAGCTGAACTCACTCTTTAAATCACTGATGAGTCTGCAGAGTCACTGAGGGTGTGTTACACAACACACACACACACACACACACACACACACACACACACACACACACACACACACACACACACACACACACAGGCTGAAGGTCACATGTGCATTTTGTTCTAACTGGAGAGTTTAGTTAATGTGACAGTGACCTGCTAACAGAACTAATAAATAACATGAATCACTTCTAAAAGTTCATTAATAGATGAATGATGAACTCTGGGAAACATGAGCAGCGGCTCTCCTCTCGGCCTTTGTTTCCATCCACATTTATGAGCGTTTTCTTTGTCTAAGTCTTGTTTAAAGGCGCCGCGTGGAGGATTAGCTCCACCAGCCGTTGACCTCCACCAGCCGGTGGACTCGCAGTCACTGAACATGAGGACCAGGAGAGCAGAGGTCACCTGACGCTGACCCTCTGCTCTGGGCCTGATAAACCAGGCCTCTCTCCTCGTGTACCTCAGTGAAGTTGATCTTCTCCCCGGAGAACATCTTCTCTCTGGCCTCGTCCACGCCTCGAGACTTGGCCTGCGGACGTGACGAAAGCACAGTTTACACACACGAACGGCGAACACGAGTTTTATCACAGCAGCGGAGTGCGAGTGTGACAAAAGCTCCTTTCTTCAGCGTCTGAGGAGGAAGTGCTGCGAGCTGTGTTTCCACATTCCCACAGACGTGAACACAACGCTGCGGAACAATGGCAGCGCTCTGAGCTCGCTCGCCCGAGGGTCAACATATCGGTTTTCCCTTTCAAAATAAAGTGTTGAAATCTTCCTGTTTCATTGTGTCTTTGAGCAACGGCGTGACCATCAGCGCTGCAGCTTATCAGCTGTGAAAGAGGAAGAAATCAACAAGTCTCAGAGTGTCTCACGTTCAGGAGTCGACTGTGAAATGTGGGAACACACCTCACAGCTCACCTCACAGCTCACCTCACAGCTCACCTGCAGCTCACCTGCAGCTCACCTGCAGCTCACCTGCAGCAGATTCACACGATCTTCACTTCAGATTAGATTTAAGAGAAGCAGAGGCTTACGGTTGATTAGAGGAGGTGTGTGTGCGTGTGCGTGTGCGTGTGTGTGTGTTACCATGTCAAGCAGCATGGCCAACACTTCCTGGTTGATGAGATTCTTGGAGAAGTCGAGCAGGATTTCTCCATCGTCCGTCTCCAGAGTCGTGCTGTCCGACACACAGAGACACGACAGGAAGTCAAACAGTTTGTCCACCGACTGACGCAACAACAGTCCAGGTGCAACTTCCTGCTTCATCGTCTCTGCGGCTCACTTTGAGCAATCAGTGGATCAGCAGCGAACCAATCAGCGGTTTTTGTTGTTTCGACCTTCTGAAACGTTCTGATTTGCTGCTCTTCTGTTTCGTTTCACTCTCAAACATCTCTGAGGTTCAGACCTTCAGGTCCTTCAGACCTCTGAGGAGCTGTGACAGCGGTTTGTCTCATGTTTTCATTATTTACAGATCAAAGATGAATGAATGAATGAATGGAGAAAAGGTCATTTATGGAGGAGATCAGATCATCGAACTGAGGATGATAAAACAGACGCTTCACACCTGGACCATGTTCACACAGCCACTGCAGCCTGACTGTGAAGTACACGCACACAGTACTGTGTACATGTACTGTGTACCTACAGTGTACTCCACGTCTTTGCTCTTCATTGGCTGATTCACGTCAAAGCCTCTGTTCAATAAACACACCTGTTATTAATCTGATGGACACATTGATGTTACAGGCTGACATTATGAGGCGTGTCTGAGGGAATAAGAACAATGCACAGCACTTGGTGGAGAAGAAGAGTGAGATTATTGTTGGAGGTTTTATTTGTACATCAGCTTTCCTCTGAGACATCGACGGTCGATGTGTCGCCGCGCACGTACACCTCCAACATGGCAGCTTCATGACAAACCTGCCGGACAGACGCTTCACATCGTCTTCATTCATTCGTTTAGGAGAAATATTTAGTAAGTCTGTGATTGAAGTGCTCAAAATGTCAATGAACTCGTTCACCGCATCGACGCGCTGAGGGTTTGAATGAAGAGAGCAGGACCGCACAGAGCGCCCATTATCGGACACGCCCCTGTCCCCGCACGGTGCTAACAGGCTAACGTTAGCTTGAGAGCAGCAAACATAGTTTACACACATCAACAAGTTAGATCAAATTTAGCGTTAGCTTAGCTTCGGCTACGATTAACTGTCGCGCTAAACACAAATTAAACATGAACTGTTTGTTCTCCAATGTGTCTAAAACACACTGAAGGTGACATTTAACAGGAACCTGCTTCTAAATGGCGATTTCGAACAATTTATCCCCTTGTCCGATAACGGAATTAACATTAACGTTTTAGCTACCGTTAGCCACATATCAAGCAATCACGTGTAAGTAGGCGACATTAACAGAGAGGACACTGTCTCTGTGTTGTCTTCAACATGTCATACGTGTGGAAGACAACCTGTTACACGGAACTCAAACCAGGGCTAGCCAGCCACTGTCCGATAAAGGACGCCGTGAAGTTAGCACACCAGCTAACATTAGCTCGGTGGTCATTCAGTGTCGCGGCCTGTCGCCTCTTCTAACGGATTTATGAACATCCAGAGGAACATTTCAACCGACATGAGACAGCAGGTCTGAAAGGGACAACTGGACACGTTAATTTTAGGAAATGACAGCAGAGGGGAATTCATATGAAACGATGACCTTGTCACTCAGGTAGAGGAAGATTATTCATGACATCCGCGCTGGGAGGAAACCGAAGGAGACACCTGGAAGAGCAGCTTTATGAGTTACACCTGCGCTCTACGGAGGAGCCTGAAGGCCACACGGCGGGTCTACTGTCAGCATCACGCCCCCCTCCCCTCCCATCATCATCACCACCATGTCCACCTTCTCATGGTGTCAAAGTGTCTCCTCCAACCTGAACTTGCTGAATCTGTCCTCGTCGGCGTCAAACATGTCCCTCATGTTGAGGCTGCCGGCGTTGTCTCTGTACCACTGCTCCAGCTTCTTGTAGTTGGGATCGTTGGTCAGCGCCATGATGGTGGTTCCTGGTTCTCCTGGCAGCGGCCCCGCGGTGGACTGGTGTGTCTCTGTGGCGTTCAGGAGCAGATGAGGAGGTCTGGCTGAAGCTGCTTCACCACTGACAGGGGACGGAGGTGGTTAGACGGGGCTGCACCAATGGCTGCTGAGGTCTAACTCCGCCCCCCGGGAAGCCCCGCCCGCTGCTCCGGCAGGCACGTACGGACAAATGAAACGGTACGGAGGCTCATCAGGGCCAATAATCAGCCCTGTGGTTCAGTTATGTAAGATGGAAAGGGTGATGTTATACGGGGCTGTGCGGTGTGGAGGCGGGCCAGCGCCGCCATCAGACTGGATGGTCATTACGTAAAGAGGAGGGGACCAAACTAGATGTAATGGCTGTATGAGGAGTATGGAGGCAAATTAGTGCCGATACTATCGGCTAAAGACAGTCACATAACACTGTGTCCAATGAATTCTGCTGTTTCCACATGAACCTCTATAGAAGCCTCCACGACTGTCCAGCCATGTCCCAGGTTCTGGTCTTACAGGACAGGTCAAAAGCCGTAATGTGAGTGGACACAGTGATGACTGATCAGTCATTTTTGCCAGCAGTTCTACAAAGTTTTTTGTGCACACAGTAAAGTTTACAGTGGACACTGAAGGAGCTCTGAGGACTGGAACATAACTTGCTTTGGGTTTATTTTAGGGACTCTTACCCATTTTTAAATCCCCCAAATTCTCAATACCCTGCGCTTACAGAGCTGAGCTTGAATCGGTGTGTAACAGTTGTGCATTGAATAATTAGATTTTGACATACTTCAGGTGTTGATGGCCGACCCCCTTTAGGCATCTGGATTTCTTTTGTCTCTTACATCCCAGATGCAAAGAGGACAGACGAGACAGGACGACAGACTAATGAACAACAGTTTATTATTTGCTCTTAATAAAAACCCCAGTCCACTGAGGCCCACAGAGGAGGACGCCATGCTGGGTTCAGAGACAAACATGTGGCTGTGACTCCAGAGAGCGTTAACGGACGCCGAAAGCGAAAAGCAAGCACAACGTCGGTGCGCCTGCGTTCCTGCCGCTCAACCCGCCAACTCTCGTTCAGTTATTGCATCAACAACCTTTATCAAAAAATCAGTTTACATCCAATTTAGTGGCGACTGACAGATACGAACATCGTGTAGTGTCGTGTGCGTTTGTAGACAACACCGGAACCCGACGTGAAGAACTAACCGCCGCTTCTCATCCCAGTGGTTCTCAACTTTGCCTCAGAGGAGCCTGAAAGTGTAGATTTTATGTACAAGTACACAAATGAGTATGTTTACTTCCAATAGATGAGTCCGAGTAGCAGAGCAGAGGCCCTGCTGCCCAAACTGTGAATTACTCTGTTACTGCTCTGTGGTGACGCCACAAAGACCATCGAGTACTCAAAGTCCAACTGAAACATTCAAGGTTTTAAAGCACAGTTCAACACTCAGATAAATCCTCCTCCTCCTCCTCTCTCTGTTCAGGCTGATTCCACCGTCACGTCTGCACAGCAAACATGAAGCTACGGCTAGCAGGCGGTTAGCCTAGCTTAGCATAAAAACTGGAAACGGGGGGTAACAGCTAGTCTCGAGCTAGCTCTGTCCAAAGTCAACAAAGTCCAGTTTTTCCACGTAGTTTACACTCAGATGGACAGATTGGACAGAGCTTTAAGCTAAGCTAACCGACTGTCGCTTCACGTTTACGTGCAGACGTGAGGAATCAATCAGTTTCACTGAGTGTGACCGTTCATTCAAGGCCTCGGTCATCTCAGCGTACGAGCTTCATTAGTCCATAAAAACTTTACCTAACAGTAAAATTAGCACAAACTTTGGGCCACACCGACAGCTGGAGCTCCTCCAGCTCTGCCGAAGCTTTTTGTAAAGTTTGATTTGAGACTTTCTGTGCAGATCTGTCGCGTCATCGCACACGAAGAGTTGAGAACCACCGCTGCCCGCCATCGAGCCGATCCCCGAGCGACCGTTAGAAATGTTTGTTAAAAACCGACGAAAACAGACGTCTGTCCCGGACGAGGTACCAAATCAGCGTGGACACATCAAGAAAAGTCAGAAACCTGCAGGTCAAACCTGATTTCATGGTCTGAGGATGAATGAAAACAAGGCTTCATTCTAATCAATCAATACGCTGATCGATCTGAGCCGTTATGACTGAGATGATTAAAGTTTGGCCTTCAAAAATGCGATAAAATGATTACACATTTGCCAATTAATATGTCCTGATCTGTCTCCAGAGGGACAGATTTTAAAAAAGATTTCAAAGTTTTTTCTGTTTGGTCATTTTCATTTTTTCCACTTCAAACTTATCAAAAGACAAAATGAGGAAATAGTTTTACAACATGTACAATCTTTTTATTAACACATCATTCACGTGATAATTAAACAGAGTATCGTGTTGTAATGGATTCATTTATTTCTGGATTAGAGTTTAGGTTTTCTCTTGGCTGAGACATTTTCTTGTCGTGTCCATCTCAAGTTTTCTCAAAGCTCCCAAAACTCTCACAAGGTAAAACGACTGCTTTTAGAGCCTCAGTGCAAAGGAAACACGTGGACGTACCACAGAGAGTCCTGTGCGCTCCACCTCAACACCCGCAGACGGCAGAACTGGACAACTAAGTCTCCCATGTCTCCCATGTCTCCCTCACGTGTCTCTAATGATGTGATGTTGGCGGCTTTTCTCGAGCTTTAAGGCGAATCAAGGAAGAGAAGTCATCTCCTCTACATTTCCTGAGCACATGTATGCACGTTAAAGGTAGCTTTGCATGTCGAGCTGACATCTTTTCAGAGTGTTTTGGGAGACTTTGCGGTTCTGGAGTCAAAGCCATGAAGCAGACATCTTTTAAAAACAACTGCATGGAAACAGACCTGGGTCGAGAAACATCTCATTTCACTTCATTTCAAACTGCTACGAGCGTCCAAACGCTGCAGGGAACGAGCTGCAGAGCAAATTCATCAAGTCACTGTTCAGACTTCTCTCTGATAAAGAAGAGCACAGCGCTAAAGACTGAGACGTCTCTGCTGCCGATGAAGATGAGGGTGAAGGTGAAGATGACTGACCCAGGTCTGTTAGGAACGATTCTCCTGAAATCCAACATCATCAGTAACTACTTCATGCTCGGGGCGTCACTGTCGGACAGAACAGTCTGTTAGCTCGATACTCTCAGGTCAGATGAACAGAAAACAGCATTTTCTTAACTTCGCAAAAGTGCAACTCTCTACATTTCCTGCCAATCAAACAAAAAAACAAACAAAAATAGAGTTTTAAGTACTTAAATCGTGCCAGGTCAGGATGGCGTTGGACCATTCAGTCATAATTCATCACCCGGTCCTTCATCACCTCACAAGTATGAACATTTCCAGAGACCTACGATGCTGCTACACGCACACAGCGAGCTCACGCCTCCGCGCTCCTCGTCTGTTACAGCTGACATCACTTCCTGTAGCTTCAGCGGGCTGTCGACCACGCGCGGCGCCGCGGGGAAGGTGAGTGGCATCAGGTCGAGTTCGGTTTTTAAAACAGTCAAAGCGGAGGATTAAATGAAGCCGGCGTGCCGTCATCTCTGTGTGTTCATGAAGCCCGACGAACTAAAAACACACCGAACGAAGCAGAAAGGACGCCGGACAGAACGCTCTACGGAAGGTTTAAATGTCCAAACTTCAGTTATGTCTCCTCTCTATCCACGCGTTCACTGTCGTTTCAGTGAGAGACTTGTTGAAAGGATAATTAAGGAGTCTGTCTTTGAAAACTGAAAGAACTGTTTTGCCGTGATGTGAATTTTCCAAAGACAGAAAACGAGGCGGTGTCTCACTTCAGTGTCCTTCAGAGGCCGTTTGACATTTCAACACGACCTCATTCAACTTAACAAAAAGTCTTTTTGGGCACATCTGAAACAGAAGACGCCTCTTTGTTTCCTGTGATTTCATTCTGAACATTCACGTCAGACTGAAAGAAAAAAATCTTTCAGACTCTAAAGACAGATCTTTCTTGCGCTTCGGGGCAGACATCATTTTCCTTTTCACACATTTGTCACTGAAATATGACAGAAAACACATAAAAAAAAAAAGGAAAAACATGGAAAACTGTACTGTACGACTTCCAGGTACACTTTGCTGGAATTGCTGGTTCCGGTGCGTAAACACAACATTCAAACATGGCCGCTCCCGCCCCCGACCACAGAACACACCTGGCTCAGTGTCGCACCTGCAGCGTCACGCGCCGACATCAGGCAGCGACTTCTGAGCAGCGCACCTGAGCGTCTGCAGCTTAACGAGCGAGGAAGAATCGACGAGGCGTCGTGATCAACTCGTGTCCATGTCTTTGTTTGTGTACATGATCGAACAGGTGTGCTCACAGGTGGATTACTGGCTCTGATTAGCCGGCGAGTTTAGCCGTTAGCTTGCTAACAGGCCTCGTCGTAGACAGTAATTACACGTCACGTTAGCGTAATTAGAAAACCTGGTAATCCAGTCAGCGGAGCCTCCTGAACAGATGACAGCATCAGCCTGCCCGCTACCTTTTTATATAAAGGCCTGACCTCATCCGAGCGCTGGGATTGGCTGGGGACGACAGACCCGCTGACACTCGACACTTCACGACAGTGGGTCATGTGATGATTTCTGTCCCGCATGTTTCACTTTAATCTGATTGGTTTAGGCATTTGAAATCTTCCTCACTCGTCCTCTGAGACGCTTTAAGTGCGTTCAGATAGATGTTAGTCCTCGTCTGTGAATTACACTGCAGCATCTTTAAGTACCAGCGATGGAGGAATGAAGGAAACCACAGAAAAACACGTGAAAGGGGTAAAAAGAAAGCAGCTGAAACTTGACCTACGATCTGTCCGCGTCCCAGACCCAGTTAGCTTTGGACCGGGACTAAAAACTACCACAAGAAGCCGTCGAGTGCGCGTGTTGACGTCTACCACCAGCTCGCTACGCTAACGTTAAAATGTGACACCGAGTGAAGAGAGCGCCTTCTACGCCGTGAACATAAGGAAACACCTCGAGATCGACCGAGAAAGAAAACTACGGAAGCTGAGAAGTGACAGATTTTAGGTGAGAGGCGAAGACTCACGAGCACTGAGACCGAAGACGGGCGGGAGACGAGAGGGACGTGAGAGCGAGCGGGCTGACTAGAGAACAGCATGGAAGTCTATGGAAGAGTAGAAAAATACATGTTAGAAAGGTGTGACTGCGCCGTGGCCGTCCGGTGCTGAAGGTACACTACAGGATATACTGACCCCCCACCCCCACCCCACCCCCATAAAGCTATGTCAGTAAGTAAAAGAACTGAAGTGGACGACCCTGGACAGCTAACGAAGTATCATCAAATACAGTTTAGGAAAGGGAAGATCGCTCAGTGAAAAACAAAGAATTTACTAGCATCGCTCTGAAATATGACTTTTACACAGAATCAGTTCAGCCACCTGGAAAGTATTAGATTTGGACTTTTTTCAATGTTTTTCTGATAAACTGCGTTGTTGTCGTTGTTGTTTCCATCGTTGTTTTCGAGCAGTCTACCCCAGTGCTGGTGACAAATATACAACTAGTAGACAATCTTCATTATTTTAGTCAACAAAATAGCAACTCAAACTATTTGTTTTCCTCTGAAGCGTGAAGAAGTTCCACCTTTGTGAAGGATCTTCCTCCATCGAGACTACGCAGCCACTTTGTTGTCCTTCTAGAAGAAAACGACAAACACAAACAAACATTTTGGATTAAGAGACGACATCATGACTTTATGTGAGCGACAGAAGCGCGAGCGCTCGGCTTCACGGCGAGCTGCTAGAAAAACCTCATCGGGTCAACAGCGTCGTCACAACGCGCCGTCCAGCTGCTGGAGACGCCGAGTCCTCTGAGACAAACCACAGCGCTCAGGCTGGACGTTCATCAGCTTTTACAAAAACTTCTGCTTGCCTTCAGAAATATCTACAAATGATCAGACACTTTGTCCATTTATAGCTTCAGGACGGACAGAAGTCTTAACGAGACGCAACAGGACAAGTTCTCATAAATGTGGACAGTTGGAACTTGTGTGTCTCACCCGTCCGTCCATCCGTCCATCGTTTGTTTAATGTGAACCTGTTTGTTTTTTCAGTTCTGTTTTTGTTACCAACACTGAACATTTTACAGACTGAACAACTTATTGATCAAACATATCAAAACGTAAACTGATCCTAAAATAATCTTCATCTACTGAAAGGAAACGCCTCCAGTCATCACTCCACAGCTCGGACACTGCAGCTGAAGAGTTTTTGTGCTTCATAACTTCAGTCGTATGTTTGCCTATAAATCAAGTTAAAAGAGTCGCTCCAGAGATTTTCACGCTGCACAGAAATAAACGTGAAACAGAAACACGTCACGTTGTGAAGCTCAGCAGCAGCACGGTCTGCAGAAAGCTCCACGTGTTGTTAACTGAACTTCTTGAAGATTGGACATTACTAAAGTTCAGATGCGAACACATAAAACAGCCTCTGGTGCAGCGATCACCTCCTGCCACGACATGAAAACAGCCTCAGATTCAGTGGAGTTAATGAACTTTTACCCTGTAAGCTGATAAGTCGGCAAACTCCCGGCCGGCCTGGTTTCCTCTGTATCCTCCCCTGAAGCCGCCGCCTCCCTGCGGCGGCCCGAAGGACCCTCGGCTGGCCGAACGACCCCGACCTCCGCGGAAGCCCATGCCGCCGCGCCCGCGGTAACCTCCGCGTCCTCGGCCCTGACGAAGGGGGATGCCGAATGTCTCGGCGTTCATCCTCCTCTCCTCCGCCCAGGTCTGCCTCCGCTCCCTGCAGGAGGAGAAACCAGAGGAGGTGACGGAGAGCAGCTGCAGGTACACGATCATCACGTAGAGCTGCAGTGAGACTCAGGCGGTGTCTGCCTCCGCTGACAGCCGCACCACTAATTAATCCCAAACACTAATGAGTCACGTGACCAGATGAAGGCTCACCTTGGGAAACCTGAGCCTCCAGACTTCTCATTTGCTTTCCTGAAAAGAAAACAGACAGCGGTCGAATCAATGTGAAGAAATAACCTTTCACGTGTACATGGAGAACACGGAGTACACAGAAGTACATGGAGTACACAGAGGTACACAGAGATAGTGACACTATGATAAAAGCTGTCATCGTGTCCCTCCCGTCTCTAGCTTCTACTGTAACAACACGTCCATGAGGACGAAGTGGCTGACTGGGACTCGGACCTGGTGTCGTCACAGGAGATGTTGTCGAAGAAAGACTTGGACTTGTCGTAGTAGCAGTTGGGGCCGAGCGGGTCGCACTCCTCGTCGGCGTTGCCCTCGCTGTTCTGGGTTTCCACGCCAGAGTCGCCCTTGTCCTCTCCGTTCACCGCTTTCTCAGACTTCTCAGTCTTCTCATCTGAGACCAGAGAATGGACACGGTCACATTATGATGAGTGAGACAGAAGAAGGACGAGGAAATGCACACAGACAGACAGGGAGACAGGGAGAGAGACAGACAGGGAGGGAGACAGACAGGGAGGGAGAGAGAGAGAGAGAGAGACAGGGAGAGAGAGAGAGAGAGACAGACAGACAGACAGGGAGAGAGAGAGAGAGAGAGACAGACAGACAGACAGACAGACAGGGAGACAGAAAGAGAGACAGACAGGGAGGGAGACAGACAGGGAGAGAGAGAGAGAGAGACAGACAGACAGACAGGGAGAGAGAGAGAGGGAGAGACAGACAGACAGACAGGGAGAGAGAGAGAGAGAGAGAGAGAGACAGACAGACAGACAGACAGACAGACAGACAGAGAGACAGACAGACAGACAGACAGACAGACAGACAGGGAGAGAGAGAGAGACAGACAGGGAGACAGAGAGAGAGAGAGACAGACAGACAGACAGGGAGACAGAGAGAGAGAGACAGACAGACAGGGAGAGAGAGAGACAGGGAGGGAGAGAGAGAGACAGACAGACAGACAGGGAGGGAGGGAGGGAGAGACAGACAGGGAGAGAGAGAGAGAGACAGGCAGGGAGAGAGACAGACAGACAGAGAGAGAGACAGAGAGACAGACAGACAGGGACAGACAGACAGGGACAGACGGACAGGGACAGACAGAGACAGACAGGGACAGACAGACAGACAGGGACATATGGACAGGGACAGACAGAGACAGACAGGGACAGACAGACAGGGAGAGAGACAGAGAGACAGACAGGGACAGGGACAGACAGACAGAGACAGACAGACAGACAGACAGACAGGGACAGACAGACAGAGACAGACAGACAGACAGACAGACAGACAGACAGACAGGGACAGACAGACAGACAGACAGACAGAGACAGACAGACAGACAGACAGGGACAGACAGACAGACAGACAGACAGACAGACAGAGACAGACAGACAGACAGACAGGGACAGACAGGGACAGACAGACAGAGACAGACAGACAGACAGGGACAGACAGACAGGGACAGACAGAGAGAGACAGACAGACAGACAGAGACAGACAGACAGACAGACAGACAGACAGACAGAAGACAGGGACAGGGACAGACAGACCTCCGTTCAGTCCAATCAGAAAGTACCTTTCAGCTTCAGTTTGCTCTGAAACTCTCGGTCGATCTCCTCCTTGTTGAACTGAGCGTTGGCGCTCTCAAAATCAAAGTCTTTCTCGAACTTCATGGGACCGTCTCTGCGGACGTTGAAGCGTCCTCTGCCGCGGTGTCCGCCCCCTCGTCCACGCCGGTTAGCAGGCGCGCCGGCGGCCACTGCAGAACAGAATCACAGAGACCATCAGCCGTCGTAACAACCAAAGGTTTCAAAGGGCAGAACACAAACACCAGTCAACAGATTACATGACAACACATGAGCAGTAAACCAAAGCACACATCCACGATGAGGAAGACTTCAGTCTTTAAAATGAGTCAGCGAAGAGCCAAAAAACAGCAGCTTGGCCTCAGGTGTTAGAAATAAAAGTCACATCAAACATGGAGGAAATGCAGTAAATCATTCGGGCGGCATTCTCGGGTTTTCACGGAGCATGAAAACACGTCTGCGGACGAGGAGACGCGTCTCATCGCATCGAGTCCATTGACATGAACAGCATGTCAACCTGCACACACGCTCACTCGCAAAGAAAAACACGTCAAGGAGGGATGGTCGGGGTCAAGCGGCTGTAGAGGATGAGTTTATGGGCTCCGCTGTCCGAAAGGAAAGCTCGAGGCATGCAGAGTCTGAATGGGCTGCTGAGGATGGTTCAGAGCGGAGGAGGGTTTAACCTGTGGAACGTTTACTGGGATCCCTGCCTTCGCCTCGCGCCTGCTCACACTCTGGTTTGGGGACTTTCGGGGCGTCCGTGCCTGGAACAGCAGAGTCTTTTAGTCTCCAAAAACAACGTCAACAGTCATGAGAAAACAGCCCTGGCGGTGCTAGTGTCCTACCTTCAGACAAAGGCACAATGGTTTCAAAAGTGGGACCTCTGGAACAAAACGTTAACAAATCACAAAGAGCGGAGACGACTCTTAACGAGAAGACGATGGAGTCTTATTGAGCCTCGTTCTGGACCACACGCTGCGACGTTCAGAGGGCTTCACTTATACTTTGGAGAGCAATCAAAACTCTAATTTGGGCAAAACAAAAATCTGTTTGGTCCTCAATAAATATATTTGTGTTACCACCAAAAGCACACACTGATAACCCCTTTGGCTCAGTTTTACTCAGACCTCTCAGTGTCTGATGTGAGCCCGCCAACATCTGTACACTGGACACTGAAGAACCAATCAGAAACGACCTGCTCCAGTTGTATGATTGGTTGGGATGATGGCACGCTGAGTGAGCGTCCAAAGGTTTGTGACGCACAGATAAGTGAGATTATCACAGTGCACGTGTGAACACATCCACTGAGCACAGAACAGCTTTGTTTGCTCAAATTAGATTATTTTTCTGTTTACAAAGTCCACTCTGCGCTCAGGATGAGGCGTAAATAAGACTCCACATATGACACAGCACAGATCATAGCGGTGTGCTGATCTCTGGCCTGAGGTCTCACCTGAGTGGCTAAAGACAGAGTGGGTAAGCCCTGCAGTGGAAGCCCTATCTACAGCAGTGATGTGAGAGGCGGAGATGGTTCGGGGTGCAGACCAGCCCTGGCTGCTGCGGCCTCCCCTGACAGTCTCACCCCTCCTTGTGTCCACGCCGTCCTGGTGCTGGACCTTCTGGCCGCTCTGACCGGCAGCGGAGGGAGCCGTGCGACCGTGGGCGGGGCTCCTGCGTCCCAGGCCTGGGGCCGGAGCGGTGGCGGCAGCGGACGGGGCGGACGGGGCAGTTTGGATCACCTGCTCCAGGGTGGGGCTCTTCCGCAAAGGGTCCAGACTGGGGCTGCTGCGGCCTGTGAGAAAACCAGGGCAGAGACTGGGGTTAGTGGTGCACCAGCTCAGTGACTGAAGCACTCCAACTGGTCACCAGTCAGCACTAACTGGTCCACCAGCAGCACCCAGGCAGGAGGCAGCCAGGCTGAGGTTGAGAAAATGAAATAAAACTAGTTGTTTGCCAGTAAACCTCAAAGAAGAAGAAGCAAAACCAGTGGCCTGTGCAACCACAGGAAACATGGAGAAGATGCTGACCGTGGAATCAGCTGATCAGTCATGTGACTTAAATGTAGGGCTCATCTCCCGTTCGATACCAACACGACACTGAGGGTTGATTCCACGTGCTGCGATTCTACACGTGTTGTGATTTGTTTGCTTTTTTAACACGAGACAGAAAAAAGTTGAGTCACAGACTTCTGGAGACTTCTGTCCATCGTGACTCTCAAAAACAAAGGACATCACATCAGTCTGCGAGTTTTACTGCAGCAGCATAGGTTCTATAAACGTGGTAAACATCGAGCTGGCGTCAGAGGAGAGAATAAACAGGATGGATGAACCCCTGAAAACTGCACGAACTCTAACGAGACTCTGAATTAACATCCTTCACATGATGCACAAAGCTGAGCCTGAAAACTGTCCTTTCAGAATTAAAATGTAAATAAACCGTAAAACAAACACACAGACAGCTGCAGAGACGCAGGCGTGAGCTGAAGTGTATGTTGTTTTATGTTAGCATGTGAAGTGAAATGGATCGTTTCATTTGTTAGGATATCGCCAGTCACGATGCTGCCAGCAGCCCTTAAAAAACAAACCCTGAGAGAAATAAATCCTCCTTTATGGCGGTTATAATGTTCAGACTGTGTTGTTTGAGGATGCAGTTTGTGCTGTTGTTGAACTGCACTGTGTTTTACTGACTGTGTTTCATAGTGTGAATATTTGTCTCCATCTAGCTCCTCTGCTGAGGCTGGGCAAGACGCTGGCCTCACCTCCAAACAGGTAACAACATCTTCTTACAGAAACAGCTGAGAAACAGTGTGCATCCAAAGTGTGAGCTGAGGCACCTGACTCAGGTCGTACATGTGATGAATGCCCAGCTGCTGATGCTTTCACCATTAAACCCACAAACCCCTCAGAGAAGGTCACAGTCACACACAGTACTCATTAACCCTGGTAACAGCTCCGCATTGTGACCACATGTAGAGGAGGAAAATGAAGGCTTCGACCGTGTTCAGTCACACTGATGCCACGAATCAATTCCTCCTCAGTTTCTCTGGCATGCTTTACGTGGTACCAGAGTCACCGAGAGACCCTGAACCCTTGGATATCATGCCCAACTGATCCCTGCTCCCACAGGGGGCGTTTTATAGTCAGACACATTCAACAGGCTGAACAACTAGCTGTATCTTACCAACACCAACTGGTCCAAACTGAGGGGAAACCAGGGGACTGGTGCTGAACTGGTTATAGGCAGGAACTGGAGCCCGGTTAAAGAGACCATAGGAACCAGCAGACTGGAACGGGGTCGGAGCAGCCGAAGCAGAAGACGAGGAGGTGGAGCTCATGGACGACTGTGGAGGAGAACAGAGAAGGTTAATGTTACATCGTGGACCACAAACCCTTCAAACAGCGACACTAAACACTCCACCAGGTGTTTGTGTGAAGGTGCACCTGGACGATGGCAGGGTCCTGAGGAAGAGAGCATGTTGGTTTGGGCGGTTCACACACAGTCAGGTCCTTGATGTCGCTGCCTCTGAAGATGATGTACTCGAAGGTGTCATCTCGAGGTGGGATGGGCCTGTCGGTGGGCCGGTCCTCCGTGCCAAAAGAACGTACTGACCAGGAGGAAACAGCTCGCAGTTAGCATCACAGGTCAGAGGGCGACGAGATATAACAACGCTCACTTCACCAAGTCATCTTTCAGAGTTGAATGTGCACTCTTTGATGCTCATTTGACATCACCGGGTTAAGTTAAGGGCTCAGTGTGCAGGATTAATTGGCAGAAATATGACATTCACATTTTCATTACTGTGTTATCACCTGAAAATGAGAATAATTGTGTTTTTGTTACAACACAAAGAGCAGTTCCCCTTCCACAGAGTCCGCCATGTTTCTACATCACAATTATGCCAACTGTATCATCAATAACACCATCAACAGATAAAAAAAGCAAACAGCAGGACGTCAGCTACATCATGTGTCTGTGTTGTTATTTAGAAAAACTCATCAAAAAAACAAGCTTGATTCTTAAAACTAAAAGGTTCAGAGTCGACGGTGGACACGAGAAACGCAATAGGTGATCTCTACAGCCAGTATTTGGATTGTTTGTGTTTGGTAGGATATCAACGATCGACTCTTAGATTTCTGCCAATCAATCACCGTTCAATAACCAGAATAATTATCCAAAATGCAGATAATACTTGACTGGAACGTCTCCCATTTGTCCAGGACATCGAAATCTTCCAGGAAACGAGTGACAGAGATGAAGTCCAGCGGGCTCCTTTAACTAACCGGTTAGTTACTGGTTAATGGCTGTCAGGCTATCAAAAGCTAAACTCACACTGACGTCCTGAATTCTGGGCTACTGTAGAAACATGGAGGTGCCACATGATGCACTCCAGGAAAGATGGCCAGTCCCTCTATATAATAACCAGAATAACCACTGTAATTTCCCAAAGCACAAAGTCACTTCTTTGGATGTATTGTTTAGTCTGACCAACAATCCAGAAAATAATAAGATTTTCTGTTTACTGTCACACGAGGCAAAGAAAAACAAGAAATCCTCACAGCCGACGACGTGGAAGCAGAAAACGTTTGGCTCTTTGGCTTGAAAATGAGGATTATCAGGTTAGTTTAGGATAAATGTTCAAAGCATCATTTCAGCTCTAATGAATACATTTCATGGAATCCCCAGTAATAGACTGTGATTGTGTACCTGAAGTACCTGATTGAAGTACTGCGATATAATAACAGAGGCACGGCCTTATTTATAATGATGTGTACGTCACTGTTCATTTTATTGAACCTGGCTTCTCATTAGCGGGATTAAGGCCGCGGAGACACAAGTTTCACTGAAGAGCTGGTCGTCATAATCTGTTGTTAGTGAACCAGGTGAGGTGAGTGCGCACGCAGTGACGTCAGGTGTTCAGTCTGCCACAGAGTCTGAGCTGCTTCGTTAACAAATGAACCTTCGTTAGCAAAAGAAACGTAGCAGCCGACAGTAAACGTTATATCAACATTTTATGTTAGCTTTGCATTCACATGTCACTGCACGGGCGCTACAGGCATTGCTTACATACAACTGGCCAACTTGCTAACGTTAGCTGAGAAGTTGGAAAGCTGACTCATGTCGCAAACATAGATGAACATTAATTACAGCTTCATAGCTTTCGACCTCATTAAAACCTCGTCAGATTATGTCGTGATATATTTTTCGTTTCTGCAATGAAGTTTTCTCCGTCTGACCCAAGTAAGGTTGCTGTTAGCTTTCTTGAGGGGTGTTTTAGCATCCTAGCGTAACGTTACTGCTTGGTAATGGCAGCGCTACGGCATACTGGCATGAACCTGTTAGCTTATGATAGCAAGCTAATGCTAGCTATCAGGCTAATGTTATCACTTTATTCATGTTGCAGCTGTGGGTTAAACCTGCAAACCAGACTGTTTCGCCTCGGTCTGTTAGCAAATCATCTTTTAATTGTTGTTCGGGAAATATGAGCAAAGCCCGCACACTTCCACGCAGACGATAACAGACGCTAATGCTAGCTAAATTAGCCGACTAGCCGCGTTACCTTTAGCAAGTGCGACAGTCGAGTTCTCGGTGTCAATAGTGTAGAGGATTCCTTCGTAGCGAATCTCGGCCTTCGAAATGAGGCTGATTTTGCTGCCGAGGTATGGCGTCCCGCCACTCATGGTGTCTTCTAGAACTCGGCAGTCCGAACAGGGAACAGAATGGACGGCTCCTCCGAACCGTGTGGTTGGCAGTATTGATTCTACACCAAATTTCTTCGGTTTGTGCTTTTCCACCAACTCGTTCGTCTCACTGCTACAACATGGCTACCTCATCCTCCATCGAATGGCTCTGAGCGCGGGGGCTAACGGGAAATCGTAATATCGCGCGTTTACGTTGGGCCGTGAAATCTAGATCTGTGCAGCAAAGAAGAGCAACCAGCGCGTGAACTGAATCAACAGTGTCGTGGCGTTGGAGGCTCTGTCTGCAACAGTCGCGGAGAAGTACTCAGATCCTCTTCTTCAGTAAAATACAGCAATCATCAGAATGCTCTGTTCCAAGTAAAAGTCCTGCACTGACAATGTTACTCAAGCAAAAGTATCACTGTCGTCATAAATCCTGACACATTGTAAACATGATGTTTATTGCGTCATCATCTTTGTTTATATTGTTCATTTTATATTTTTGCACTACTTAACATATTGCTCAGATTTTTTTTTTTTTTTTGCCGTCATTGAGCTATATGACTTGTCTTTCCTTGTGCAAATATATTGGGTGCAGTGTTTAAACCAGAGTGAAGTTCCTTGTCTGTGCACACATACCTGTCCATTAAAGCCAGTTCTGATTCTGAAATATAAAAGTATAATCACGAAAACGCACTGAAGTATTAAAAGCACTCAATGCAGAAGATTGTGACTGATGTAGCATTACTATTATATCATTAATATATTTTTACACATGCATTCATGTCAAAGCAGAATTTTACTCATTTTCAACTATTTTGTAAAGGACTGAAACTAATGATTTGTTTCATTCTGGATGAATCTGCTGATTATTTTCTCCATTAATCAATTGACTGATTTGTAAAATTAGAGTACAATAATTCAGACAGGAAGTGGAAATACAAGGTACAGGTACAAAATAGTTTTTAAGTTGAGTGTCAAAGCTGATCCTTGACCTTAGAAATAGAAGTTTGACAAAAGCAAATCAATACATAGATACATAAACACATTTTAAATTATCATTCAGATCTGTCAGTTGTCTTACTGATTAATAATTTGGTCAATAAAATGGCAGAAAACAATGAAAAATGTCTATTTCAGTTACTCAGAGTCCAAACTGTCTTCAAATTTTGGACCTGCAGTCCAAAACACAAAGATGCTTGGCTTACTGTGATATAAAACAGAGGAAATATATATGTTTGAGAGGCTGAAACCATGAAACGTTTTGACAATAAAGTAAAATAGAAAATTAATCATAATTGTGATAATCTGTTGATCCGCTAACTGACAAACTGTTGCAAGTCCAGTCACATACTGGTGAAGACTGTGAGGTATGGTTAAGAGCTCTGAGAAAAAAGTAAGTGAACGTCAAGTAAAGACTTGATTTAGAAAACATTTAGAGTTGTCATGGTGGCAAAAATGGGTCGAAAAATCTCAGGCTGAAAAAACGATCCTTAAAACAGATTGAATAACATTCATAACCGATGCCAAGAGTTTTCTGGACTCCAGCAAATTATAGCTGGTGGTAAAGTCCATTAACATCCAGTTTTACCTGCCCGTCTCACCTGGACGTCGTGCCACAGCTAACATATCAGCTCTACCTATTCCATTTCTACGCTCGAAAACAACGCCGATCCTCCGCGCATGCGTACATTCTAAAATACGATTTGCACAACGGTCCAACATCAAAGATGGCGGGAGCCTCCGACCCACTGGAGGACATGCTCTTCAATGAGGTGGATGAGAAAGCAGTTAGCGACTTAGTTGGCTCTCTGGAATCACAACTCGGCGATCGAAAGGTTCCCGCTGCTTCATATTCCGACGGGAAACGGGAGGGAGCTCCGGCCGCTGTCAGCCAGTTCTCAGGGAAAGTGCGCGATCAAGTGGGGTCTCTGGAGCAGCCGCAACAAGGGCATCCAAAAGCGGGGTTAAACCAGGAACCCAGCGCTAATGAGCCGCTCTCCGGCAAAACTCTCACCTCCTCTACCTCCTCTGTCGGTGCCGGGGCCGTAATAACCGCCGGAGCTAGTCTGCAAACAGTTGGAGCATCTCCTCCCACTATTTCCCCCGTACCGGGACCCGTAACTTTGACCACTCAGTCCGCGGCTGCTAGCTTCCACCGGGCTGCCGTCCTGGGTCCGAGCGCGGCTCCCAGCACCAACATCGCCCCCGTGACGGAGGCGATCAGGACCGCTTCTCCCGGCTTACAAAGTTTAAACGGCAACACTGGAGCTGTAAAGTTGGTGAACTCGCCCGCTGTCCCTCCACCGGCCGGGGCCAGCACAGTCATCAGTACTGTCAGTGCTGGCAGCTCCACCATCATCGCTTCCATGGCTTCTCAGCCCAGCTTTCCTGTACCTCAGTCCTCTGTGGCGTCTCCCGCTGGAACTTTGCAGAGGCACCCCAGCCCGGTGGCCAGCGTCGCCCAGAACGGTGTAGACCCAAAGGGTGCCCCCCTGGTGACCCAGGGTGCCCCCTCCCCTTCAGCCTCCACCTCTCAGGTCGTGAACCACAGCAACCCTCTGATGCACACCAAGATGTTGGTGCCCAGCCAGCCTGTTTCCGGAAACTCTGTCATCCTGGCAAGTACCCCCCCGCCTGCTGTGGTCCAGTCCCCCATCAGCCAGGCTCAGACCGGGACCAGTACGGCTGTAGTCAGCCTGGCCGCCGCCGGGGTGAAACCTGCGGTGAACGGAGTGGGCCAGCCCACGGTGGCCGTGGTGAGGCCACCGGGCGCTCCCGTGGTGGCCACCTCCATCCAGCAGCAGAGACCCGGGCTGGTGGCGAGCTCGACCCGAGCCGCTGCCCCTCAGCCAACGCTGGCGGTCCGGCCTCAGCAGCAGACCACCATCCAGCTGCCCCCCGGGTTCACCATGCCTCCTGGTGAGTGAACACAGGGATGCCGCCTCGCCCGCAGCCCTCACCTGGTGGCTCACCTGTTGTTGAGGTTTGACCAAACTTCCTGCTGCTCTGAAGGTTTTTCCAGAATCCACAGACGAACATCTGGATGAGAAATCTTCAGTCTGCTGCAGCTGTGATGTGTTTCCTGTCAGGTGACCAGCGGTGACATCGAGTCACGCCAGCATCTTCTACGTTAGAGAGATTTAGAAAGGACAGATTCCACGTCTGGCTTCCATCTTTGTTTGGAGTCACGACTTGATGAACGTGTCACAGATCTCGTCCACGTTGCAGCAGAGTGAATATTGTTCATGGCAGACTTGTTGGGGATTCTGGAAAAACCTTGAGAACAGCAGGAAGTGATGTCAGACCTCCCTGTGGGCTTTTTAAACGTCACCAGGTGTTTCTCTGTAAAACAGACGCTTGACAGGACAAACTGGGACTAAAGACCATCTCTGTGTTTCCGACCGTGAGAGGAACGTGGTCAGAGGGTTGGTTGTGGATCTCAGAACATCCAGACTCTCACAACATGAATGCCGCCACCGCCAGAGCTCAGGCCTCCAGTCCAATCACTGATCAGCTGATCGTCTGAGGGTTCACTGGGAACTATTTTGATAGTCAGACGTTCTCTGGTTCCAGTTTGGAGTTGCTGCTTTTCTTTGTCTTCATGATGAAAAACCAGATGTCTGTTTCAAACGTCTGAAGACATCAATCTGGACTTTGGGGATTTTAATGTTAATGGATTTTTCACTATTTTCTGACATTTTATCAACTGAACGATCGGTGGAATCACCGACTGTCACTGTTTGTGATCATAAAGATGAAAGCTGATGATGCCTTATTGATTCATCTGTTGATATTTTCTCCACTGATCTATGAAATGTTGGAAACAGTGAATGAAAAAAGCTACTTAAAGTTTCCTGAAGCCCAGTGTGATGTCATCAGACCTTCTGTCCAATCGACAGTCAAAATGCCAAAACGCTCAAACCTGTTTCCTGTCGCTCGGCTCGTGGGCTTTGAGGTCACAGGCGTTTCTGCGTGCTGACGACTGCTTCCTGTTTCCTTCAGGTATGGTTCTGGTCCGGACTGAGACGGGTCAGCTGGTGATGGTCCCTCAGCAGGTCCTGGCCCAGGCTCAGGCCAAGACGCAGCAGGGCCAAACGGTGGCCAACATCACCCAGAGGCCCGTGACGCCGACGGCCGGCGGCACCATCCGGGTCAGCACCGCCACCACGGTAGGTCTGATCAAGAGCGAGTTCTTGCTGCGCTCCACTGCATGTTTCAGCACACTCGGGTCAGATTCACTCGGCTGTGGCGCTGATGACGGTCACAGCGGAAACGTTCGGGAAGCAGCTTCGCGACGTCTCGCCTGTCCAGACGACAGGCGTCTCCTGTCAGCTGAGACTGACTCGTGCTCGTTCACTCAGCGACCTGATGAAGGAAACTGGTCTGATCGTGTGTGTGAACTCATCAAAGATCATCTGTGAGGGAAGAGGCTCCACTCTGTGAGACCTCCTCTCTACAGCTGATCTCACATCAGTTTCAGGGTCACCTTCTCCTCTTAACCTTTCAATCACGTCAGATCAATAACTGAAGCTGATGAACTTCATGGTTTTGAATCAGGACCTGCAGGATCTGGATCCGGTGAGATCAGATCCACAGCTGTTATTCAGGGTGTGTGTGTGTGTGTGTGTGTGTTTTCACATCGTCACCTTGAACTGGAAATGTTTCGTTTTATCAACCAAACAATCAATCAGTGAATTTAGAAAATAATCGTCAGATTAATCGAAAGTGACAATTTGTCAAAGCTGAATCAAAATCAGTTGATCTGATTTCCTCCAAACTCTGTCGTGTCCGGACGTGAACTCAAAGCCGCCAGGTTAACTGCTCATAACCAGATGTCCCATGATGCTTTGTTGTTACATGGCGTCACCTGTCCTCCCTCTGTTGTCTGCAGGCTCCTCAGACCGTCCGCCTGGCCACCCCCGCTCAGCCCAGAATGGTTCAGCCTCCCTCCACCACCACTGTACAGGTGTGTTTCCTGTCTCCTCCTCCTCCTCCTCTTCACACACTCACCTGTGCTCACACTCTGAGACTCTGCAGGTAAACACACGTCTGTCTGGGTGCCACCAGCAGAGGGCGGCGGCCAAAAAAACGCAGCTTGTCTGGTGAAAATCGTGACATCGTGCAGACGCTGCATTGGCCAATCAAATGCATGAAGGCGCACGTTCCTGATAGGCTGATTTGTGATCTGTGTTTTACTGCAGAAACACGAGGATCAAAGAAATCTGCGTCGTAGTTTAAACGTCTCGTCGTAGTCGTGGTCGTAGTCTGAATCCTCATTGGTTCGGTCGTGTTTCCTCTCCTTGATGGTGTTTGTTGTTTCCCAGAAGGCCATCACGGTGGCGCCCGGCGGTGCGGCGGTGTCGGTGAAGATGACCACCCCTCAGAAGGCCCAGACGGTGATCACAGCGGGTGGGACGCCTGTGGCCAAACCCGCCGTCGTCCCGTCCGCCCCCCTGACCAGCACGACGCCCGCCACGCCCGCTGGCAGGGTCACGGTGGTGTCCCAGGTCGAGTTACATTTCCTGTTTACGAGCGGAGGTAGAAAAGTCACAGGACGCTCCTGAGAACACCTGCCTGACTCACCTGTGTTGTTTGCAGGAGATGCAAGAAAACGTGAAGAAATGCAAGAACTTCCTCGCCACGCTCATCAAGCTGGCGTCCCACAACTCCCCCTCCCCAGATACCTCCAAGAATGTGAAGGCCCTGGTGCAGGACCTGCTCGTGAGCCCCTCTGTTCCTTCAGTTCCTCCTCTCGTTCAGACTGTGTGTGACTGGACTCTAACGCTGCTCTGTGTCTGTTCAGGACGCCAAGATCGAGCCCGAGGAGTTCACCACTCGGCTGCAGGCCGAGCTGAAGTCCTCCCCGCAGCCCTACCTCATCCCCTTCCTCAAGGTACGAGTCCGGGCGCTGCCGCCCACGCTGCTGCTAATGCTGCTAGTGGTAATGCTACTGGTAGTGCTGGTGTACTGGTGCTGCTGGTACTGCTCCTGAGTTTGGTCATTTGGTCAATGTCATGTCAGTGAATAGTGACTAATCATCGTTATTATCAGTTGAACCTGATCTGATCCTCACCTGAGTTTGATTATCGATGACTGAGCCTGGTTTGATTGATGTTTTAAAGAGTCCAGACTGTTCTGGAATCAGCTGTGAACATTTAAACATCTTCTTCTTCTTCTTCTTTGTGAGCATTCATCCCTTCATCACCGTCACTTCTGTAATGTCGAGGTGTTTGTCGCTCCACAGAAAAGCCTCCCCGCCCTGCGTCAGTCTCTGCTCAACAGCCAGCAGTCTCTGGTGACGCCCACCCCCAGCACCTCCGCGCCCCCCCTGGCCGCCCCCGGCTCCGTCACCGCCGCCACCATCCGGCCGCGGCTGCCCGTCGGTCCGGCCGGCGGCGCCGTCAGACTGAACCCGCCGCTCACGAACGCTCTGGTACGATCTGAGATCTTCAGGTTCGCGTTCAACCACGACCACGGAGAAACATTTAAGATGTTAACGTGACTTTAACCTTTGCTCACCTGCAGGCTGTGGGCCGAGCAGGAGTCCAGACCGTGCAGACTCGCACACCTGTTGTCTTCAGTCAGACTCTCAGGCCTCAAGGTGAGACTGTGGACCAATCGATCGGGTCGAATCGTGTGCGTCACAGCACAGATTATCTGACCTGCGCTCGGTGTTTGTCTCCTCAGGTACGCTCGTGAGGGGACCCACAGCTATCATTGGCAAAAGTCCTGTTCACCTGGCAGCTCAAGCCAATCAGAAGAAACTGAGTGACCCAGGGGGCGGGACGTTCAGGTGAGGCACAAACTCATTGGCAGGAATTAGTTTTGCACCTTTCATCAAACAGTTCAGAGTAGGGATGCACATTTTGGATTTTTTTTATGACCGTTAACCGACGCCCTTTAACGATTAATAACCGTTAACCGATAAGATTTAAATGCCCTTCCATGCTGCCATTCCGTCATTCCGACGATGCACACACGATGCACACACATTAAATCCGTCATTTACCGCCAGCTGCAGTGTATGTGCAAAACAGGGGATCGAGTCCCAGCTGACCCGTCCGGGAGAGTTGGCTGCCACGATGTTGCGCGCGTTGTCGTGGACGCCTGCGGACACTTTCCCACTAAGTCCCCACGTCTCCACCGCATCAACCAGTTTAGCTGTGAGGTTATCAGCTGTGTGTCTACCTGGCACGCTCTGCGTTAACAGGACGGCAGAATTAACTTTCCAGTACTCGTCGATATAGTGACATGTAATTGTCACGTAGCTCTCTGTTGTGAGCGCGGTCCGGTACATGCAAGTCGCGTTTTACCCCCATGAGTTGATTGAATTACGTAGCTTAAAAACAAAATTGACCGTTAGTATTAATCGGTTAGAGTTACTGTTATCGGTTAACGGTTAAACGGTTAACCATGTGCATCCCTAGTTCAGAGTGATTTAAGAAAGGAGAAAAACTGCATTCAGACATTTAAAACACATAGAAACAAAAAGAGAGCAGAGAACAATGAAGATGGAATCTGAAACAGTGAGAGCAGCTCAGATCAAAGAGCTGGAGACCAAATGATGCTCGCTCAGACACTTTCTCATCATCATGAATTGAAAGATTAGATAATCATACCCCATCAGAGATATTCACAATTCATCCTGCAGGAGGAAAATATGAAATATCCTGATCAACAACAACAGACTGACTCAGAATGATGAATAAAGATCATGAGAATACAAAAAACACAGATCCAGAAACAAAAAGAGGCCGTACTTCAGTGAGGACAAAGTACTGCGAATATATATAAATACTCTAAAATGTCAGAACCCTGAAAAAAGAAATAAAACTGATACAGCTCAACGGAACTGGTTTTCTTCTGCTCTGGTGTGAAGCACTGGGAGACGTTTCCTCCTGACTGGAGGATGAAGAGCTGATCACTTCATCACAGTCTTAATAATCTTCTAATTATCAGACTCAGAGTCTCGATGATGCGCTCTGATACACGAAAACGTTTGTTCTGTGGATGAAAAGTCTGTCAGCCTGGACCTGCAGTTCACCAAGGAGCCACCAGAGGGCGGCGTGTGCACACGGCGCTGAGCGTCGGCACTTCCTGTTTGAGAGCAGGACAGAGTTTACTGATCCAGACCTGCACCAAGTACATGAGAGTACATCAGAATACTTCAATACGTGAAACACACGGAATACATGAAATACCTTAAAATACTTCAAAATACTTCAACACATGAAATTACTGCAGTACATGAAACACTGAAGCATTTTAAAGTGTCGTCATTGTTTGTTCTAGACGACACCAAAACCATAGTTTACTTCCTGGTTTCTTCATGTGCTGAGAAAGAACCAGGTCTCAGAACAGGTCTCAGAACAGGTCTCTGGACCAGGTCTCAGGCCTGCTGATGTGTGTGTGAGCTCATGTGTCGAACCCGCTAACCGCCGCCTGACCTCTCCGCTCCGCCTCTCTCCACCTCAGAGACGACGATGACATCAACGACGTGGCGTCCATGGCCGGCGTCAACCTCAACGAGGAGAACGCCCGCATCCTCGCGACCAGCTCGGAGCTCGTCGGCACAAAGATCCGATCCTGCAAAGACGAATCCTTCCTGCCCACCGGCCTGCTGCACCGCCGCATCCTGGACACAGGTACTGTCACTGCACAGGTGCTCTTCCTTTGTCTTCTTCAGGTGCAGATTTGTATTGAAGAGTTTGAGCGTGCTGAAGTTAGTCTAAGGTCGAAGGTGGAGCTGCAGAGGAGCTCGTGAAGGAAACATCCACCTCCGCAGACCTTTGTGTTGAGGAGGGAGATCCTTTTTGTTTAAGCAGAAGCAGCCGAAGCCACCAGACTCCATTCACAAAAACAGTCATTTTATCATCGTAAAACTCGACAGAAACAAAATAAAACCCACCAAAACCTTCTTGGTTCATCTTTCACTGCTCCATCGATCACCAGCAGCTCTGGTTTGGTTGAGATAAACTCTGAACTCAGTGAATCAGGAGAGCAGCAGAGAGCCAAAGTGTTGGTGTGGAGGGAAACTTTCAGAAAGCTTCTTCGGTTCACGTGAGAGCCTCGTGCAGATGTTCACCCCCATGTCTCTCCTCTCGTCTCCAGCGAAGAAGCTCGGGGTGACCGAGGTGCCGCTGGAGGTGGTGAACTTCATCTCTCACGCCACCCAGTCCAGACTGCGCTCCCTGCTGGAGAAGGTCTCAGCCGTCGCTCAGCATCGCACGGACGGCGGAAAGGCAAGAAACGCACACGCTGAGGTTCATCACAGAGTGTTTCACAGGCCGGAGAGCATCCCGTGATCACACTACGTGAAGAAAGATGACACGTTGTGCTCAGGCTCATGCTTTTGTTTGGGGCTGTGCTAGAAGAGGCGCACGCTCTGCTCTGATTGGTCAGGCACAGCAAGTCTTCGCACACACACAGATTTGATGGAGGTGAATTGAAGTCATGTCACAGACTAGTCAGTGTGGTTTGACTAACCATCTTCTTCCTCTGTCCTCGCCCTCCTCGTCTTCGTCAGGATGAAGAGCATCACGAACAGACGTCGGACGTTCGCTCTCAGCTTCGTTTCTTTGAGCAGCTGGAGCGAATGGAGAAGCAGAGGAAAGACGAACAAGAGCGAGAGATTCTGCTGAAGGCTGCCAAGGTACACACACGCACGCACATACACGCACACGCACGCGCTCACACACGAAGTTAAGCCGTCGGTTGACGGCTTGAAGATCTTTGTTTTGTTTTGGAAAACAGAAGCACAAACAGCAGACAGAACTCTGGATGTAATCAGATTACACCTGTGACATATGTACCCAATGTAACATGACAACGCGTTCCGTCCAATCAGAGGACAGAACACGTTTTCCTTCCAATCAGAGGACAGAACACGTGTTCCGTCCAATCAGAGGACAGAACACGCGTTCCGTCCGGTCAGAGGACAGAACACGCGTTCCGTCCGGTCAGAGGACAGAACACGCGTTCCCTCCAATCAGAGGACAGAACACGCGTTCCGTCCAATCAGAGGACAGAACACGCTTTCCATCCAGTCAGAGGACAGAACACGCGTTCCGTCCGATCAGAGGACAGAACACGCGTTCCCTCCGATCAGAGGACAGAACACGCGTTCCCTCCGATCAGAGGACAGAACACGCGTTCCGTCCAGTCAGAGGACAGAACACGCGTTCCGTCCGATCAGAGGACAGAACACGCGTTCCGTCCAGTCAGAGGACAGAACACGCGTTCCTTCCGATCAGAGGACGGAACACGCGTTCCTTCCGATCAGAGGACGGAACACGCGTTCCTTCCGATCAGAGGACGGAACACGCGTTCCGTCCAGTCAGAGGACAGAACACGCGTTCCGTCCAATCAGAGGACAGAACACGCGTTCCATTACATTGTTATCATTGTATCTTTATACAAACATATTATTCTCGATGAATGAGTGATGGTTGCTGTTTTTAGTTCTCACTAATATTCCGTTCCGTCCGTTTTATATTCCTGCTGTTTCTTTTATCTTGTGTTTCTTCGTCCGTTGAGGCTGAAAAGAGAAAATAGGTCAGAGTTCAGTTCCTCATGTTTCCACATCAACACTGAGCCGTGAGCAGACGTCTGGAGTGGAAATCAGATAAAGTCTGACTGATGTGTTTGTGTTTAACTTCCAGAGTCGCGCCAGACAAGAAGATCCTGAACAGGCTCGCCTGAAGCAGAAGGCTAAAGAGGTACGTTTGGAGTACAAACACGAGTCGTCCAGCAGCCTCACCTGCAGGTCCATTTAACACCTGATCCAGAGCAGTAGAGCTCAGTAAAGAAACGCAGTAGAGCTCAGTAAAGAAACGCAGTAGAGCTCAGTAAAGAAACGCAGTAGAGCTCAGTAAAGAAAGGATCAGATTTTGGTTTTATTAGCATTTAGCTAACAGCAGCAGGCTAGCAGCACCATGCTAACAGCAGCAACAGCAGCAGCTTCAGTCTCTATCAGTGACCCTCAGAGGTGACAGCCAGGTGCTGGAATCAGTGTCCTCAGGCAAACCCAGAGTCCAGCAGAGGTCAGAGGTCGTTACCCATAAGTCTCTGTGATGAAGACTGTGAGCCTAGTGGAGGCATGTCAGAGCTAGGGCTGGGCGATAGGGCAAAAGATATGATCACGATAATTGTTCACAATGTTGAATTGGATAGTGCTGCCGGTTTGAAGAGGATCCTGATCATGACTGAAGCCTGAAGGACGCAGAGAGCTCCTTTGTGACATTTCTATATTGTTAGCATGAAAATAAAATAACCGAAACATGAAATTGTGCAAACATGGCTTGGTTCAGAACATATTTTTGCAAAAAGAAAATATTGAATGACATCTAAATGTCAACCTTTGACTTTGCAAACATGCTTATCTGCCTTCACAACACGATACAAGTCAGTGTCTTCTAGCGTAGTAACTTCTAACTGTGAAACAAAGCGAGCCAGAACACGTCCGGAGGGTTTCTTCATGAAGCTCAGCTGCTCTTTAACAAGCGTTTGGATGTTAATCAGACCAACATTTAACAAACCAACCAGTTATTCTTCATCACGGACCTCTTTTCTCATATAAAACTGAAAAATACTTTTCGAAAACACTTCTGGAAAAACAGAAATGTCACTGTTTATGTCATCTGACAAAGTAAGTGAGGCTCAATACTGCCCCCAGAGGCCGAAGCGCAGAAAGCATCCACTGGTACCTGACGGCTTGTGGGACCTGCAGTTGTAGTGACTGAGGCATGTGACTAGAAAGACAAGAGCAAGTGTGTGTGTGTGTGTGTGTGTGTGTGTGTGTGTGTGTGTGTGTGTGTGTGTGTGTACACACCATGTGCCCTCCTTCCCTTCCAATTAACATTACAGTGTGTTAATGAGTGTCAGTGTTGCCTCAAATTACATCTTCTGTCCGTTCTGCTCTTCTTCAACCACTCACACACACACACACACACACACAGTTGCTGCTGTTGGTTGCTGTACATTGGTGTGAAGACTTAAATCCAAACATCTGAGTCTAATGAGTTTCAATATTATTTTAGTCTGAGTAGTGAGTGATGATGTGGAGAATTAGAGAGCAGCTAACACAAGCTGTTAGCACACAAGCTGCTAACATGAGCTGCTAACACGAACCACTAACGTGAGCTGCTAACAAACGAGCTCCTAACACGAGCAGCTAACACTAGCTGCTAACACACGAGCTCCTAACACGAGCCGCTAACACCAGCTGCTAACACACAAGCCGCTAACACTAGCTGCTAACACACGAGCAGCTAACACTAGCTGCTAACGGCTAATTCAGCAGACTGTTAATGGAGACATTTCGACTAAACGTAAACAAATTTGTACTAAAGAAGCAAGACATTGTACTTCCCCCAAAGCATCATGGGACCAGTAGTTATACAACTAGTATAGAAGTATTAATAAGTATTGATCCTTGTCCTGTTGATTAATCTGTCAGACATGAATAATCGATGTTTGCAGTCTTTATGACCTCTCGTCGCTCTGTCCTCCCCCACAGATGCAGCAGCAGGAGTTGGCTCAGATGCGACAACGAGACGCCAACCTCACGGCTCTCGCCGCCATCGGGCCGCGTAAGAAACGCAAGCTGGACTCACCGGGAGGCGCCTCGGCCGGCACGGAGGTGGGACATCAGGAGAAGGATGTGCTGTGTGCATCTGTGTGTGTGTGTGTGTGTGTGTGTGTGTGTGTGTGTGTGTGTGTGTGTTTACTGGTGTTTGTCTGGGTGGAGTCTACAGCGTTAAAGCTTTTCAGGGTTAAAGAGACACTGAGACACTGCAGCTGTGCAGGTAGAGCTCCCCAAATGTCCTGGATTAGCATCTGTGTGTGTGTGTGTGTGTGTGTGCGTGTGTCTGCTGCATGATGACTGCAGAGAAACACACTCTCATGACCTTTTCCATCAACACACACACACACACACACACACACACACACACACACACACTCTAATCCAGGCAGTGACTGTGACCAAAGTTGAGTGAAGGGGGTCAGTGTCTGCCTGCAGCTTTGTTGTGGGTTGTTGTGACTCCCCCTCCCCCCCCGGGCAGCCATACATTCAGCTCTGCAGAAACGAGCTCGGGGCTGGGTGTTGGAGGGGTGGGGGGGGGTCGTGGCCTGAGGGTGATGCCTGCCTCGTGCTCACCCCGCCCTCGCTCACATGCTCTCTCTCTCCACACATCCCGCCTGAGGCTCGCCCCCCAGCAGTCCCAGACAAAGGCAGCAGAGCGACTGGGGGGGGTGGAAATCCAACATTTCAGGGGGTCGATTAAGCCTCTGACGGAGGGCAATGAACTCTGGGAAATGTGAGCTATGTGCTGGCCTGTAGTCAGTAATGTAGCTGTGGGACGTGTAGCTGTGTCAGTCAGGTTTGTGTGTTCACGGCGTCACCATCTGCATGTTAAAACTGACTCTGGGTCTGTCAGAGCTGCAGCAAACACAGGCGGACCAGATTGTATAGAGGAGCCGTGTCCACAGCATCCACAGCGTCCACAGTGTCCACAGTGTCCACAGCTCTGGGAAAGTCTTGAATTCAGCTCCTTTGGAGGAGATGAAGACCTTAAACCTGCATCAGCTGACCGTTTTTGGCCACTTGGGGGCAGCAGATTCAAGTCTTGATCTTGAGTTTCATCCAGTCGAGGCTCAGACTTTAACAGGAAAAGGTGAAAACATGAACGAGCGCTCGTCTCCGTCCTGCTGTGTGAGTCAAAACAGCTGGTGGAGCTGATTCTCCAGTCGCTGCCATTAAAGCACCACAGAAGAAGAGACAACAAGCAGATGTGTTCGTGTGTTCAGGCTGCAGCCTCCTCATCCTCGAGTGACGTTCAGGTCACATGATTCACGGACGTCATCGTTGTTCGCTCGGCCTGTTTCTGTTTTTATTCACACAGCAGCTTCTTCTTCAGCACAAACGTTCTGGTGTTCTCGAGCCTCCTGCCTCCTCCTCATCCTGATCCGCCCTCGGGCCGCCGCAGGCCGCCCTTTAGCTCCCGACTGCAGGCCCGATCAGGCTTCAGATAGTCCGTCCTCCCCCGCCCTCCCCCGGCGCCCCGGGGCCTCAGCCTGTTATGAATACACGCTAGCAACGCAGCAGCTTTGTTATTCCCAGAGAAAAAAACAACAAACAACCTGCTCTACCTTTCAGCGTCCTGAGGTGACCGCAGGCTGTCGGCAGGCTGTCCGCCGCCGCTTCTGCTGCTTTAACGCCTCAGAATGAAACGTGATTCCTGTTCAGTGACCGAGCTGAAAGTCTGAGGGAATCATATTTATTGTTATTTCCCTGCAGTGCAGAAGAATCACTCCTGATAATGTATTTAATGTAGGCTGGACCCAGATCAGTGACAGGAAGTGGGTGGGTGGATGAACCAGTTAAGCCTCTGTTGTGGCTGCAGGAAACTGATGTGAGATCAGTTCTGTCTGCTGACAGCACAAGCACTGTGGTTGTTCTCTTTGGTTGAGTTCAGACCACAGACGTGTTAATGGACGCGATGTAGCGCCTCCACCCGAGTGTTGGTTTGTCCTGGTGGTCACTCATGGTACTGCAGCGAAATGTCCCAGCAATCATTTTCCCATAGACCTCCTCCATAGGACGTCTGTCAGGACCCTGTCTGTCTCCCTCTCCCCCTCTCCCCGTCTCTCCCTCCCTGTCCCTGTCTCTCTCCCCCTCTCTCTCTCTCCCTCCCGGCCTCTGTTCCTCTCTCCCTGTCTCCCCCCATCTGTCTCTCTCCCTCCATCTCCCTGTCTCTCCCCCCATCTCAGTCCCTGTCTGTCTCTCTCCCTCTCCCTCTCTCCCTCTCTGTGTCTGTCCCTCCCTCTCTCTCTCTCTCTCCCTCCCTTTTCCTGTCTCTGTCCCTGTCTTACTCTCTCTCCCTCTCTCCCCGTCTCCCCCATCTCTGTCCCTGTCTGTCTCTCTCCCTCTCTGTCCCTGTCTCTGTCCCTGTCTGTCTCCCTCTCTCTCTCTCCCTCCCTCCCTCTCTCTGTCCCTGTCTGTCTTTCTCTATCCCTCCCTCCCTGTCTGTCTCCCTCTCTCTCTCTCCCTCCCTCCCTCTCTCTGTCCCTGTCTGTCTTTCTCTATCCCTCCCTCTCCCTGTCTTACTCTCCCTCTCCCCCCCCCGTCTCTGTCCCTGTCTGTCTCTCTGTGTGTTGGCGTGTCCTCGGGCCATGTGGCTTCATAATGCTCTGATTGTGTTCCTGTGTGGACCTGGAGCTTCATTCCTTTCCTCTGCTGTCAGCTCTGCCTGCAGGCTGCCGCTCTGAGCTCGTCTGTCTGTCTGTCTGTCTGTCTGTCTGTCTGTCTGTCTGTCTGTCTGTCTGTCTGTGTGTCGAGCTCAGAGCGAGAGACGGCGAGCGGAGTCGCGTTCGCTGCGTCTGCACGCTGAGAAAGCACACAGGTGACAGTGATTCAGCGGCGCTTAAATGACAGATTAATGTCAGAATGAGCACACGGAGTTTAAACATCAGCCTGTTTTAAAACACCGTGATAAATGAAACGTCTCGTATCCGTCGGACTGTCAGAGGAGACGTCGCTGAAGGACGCCATCAGCGCTCATTTCATGACTTTGTTTCCAGACAGTCTTGTGTTGTCTCAGCCTTCAGGCTCTGCTCAGAGAGGAAATACAAGCTCAGTTGTCTCTGCAGCAGTTTGCTCTTCATCGTCACGATCACGTGGAAAACCAGCGAAAAGTGGTTCATTTCATGTTCAGCTCTGAACTCTATTCTTGTTATTCACCATCAGGTAAACTGGTCCCAGTGATCCCAGGCTCCGCCCACAGCCAGGCACCATCTCTCACCTCAGGGTTGATTCAGGGAACTGCTGATTCACACGTAGTGCTTTTCAAACACTGCTTCGTCTCACAGTCTTTGGCCCGTTGAGCTCGCCTCGGGACGTTTCGGCAGCCTGGGAAGAAACGCTCCGAGTCACTGCCGCCGCTGTGAACCCAGTTACTGTTTGTATAACGTACAGTGTTGGGAAAGCGGGCCTGTTGGAGCAACATCTCTGACTGAGCAGAGGAGTCGTGTTTGAGTGGTAGCTGCAGGGCCCGGGTGTTACCTGGCCTCAGGCTGCAGACACACCTGAGACATGAAGGTGTGGTGATCCTCCTGCAGGTCTGGACTCACTGAGTGATTAAACTAGTGTGGGAGATTTCATTAATGCTGCTAATGACGGTTCAGGACCAGGGGTTCTCAGAGTTTGGATGACTGAGTGCCAGGTTATGATTGAGGGCTGCGCCCACGAGTTTGTTGTGGATTTGTGTTTGGTCTCACGATGGCGTCTAACCTTGAATTCCTTTGCAGACAAGGCCGATCACTTAATCTGATCTGAAGTCAGAGTTGATCCTCCTGTGCTCCTTGGCCGTAGAGCATTTCCTCGATCAGCGTTAAACTTTAGCTAACAGCACAAACATTTTCCCTCCGATGTCCTCCAGCTGCTCTGCTTCAGCTCGGGACAAAATAGCTTTACTTGTTGCTAAAGTAACCGCTAACTGCCGCTAACTAGCATCTCCCAATGAACACAGCGGGGACCGAACACAACCTCAGAGACCAACGGAGGTCCGTTTGACCACAGAGAACAGTGTGACAGCACTGAGGGGATTTGAGGAGGTCCCTGATTGACAGACAGCTTTACCTTTCCTAAACTAGCCGCTAACAGCTCAGCTAGCCATGCAGCTAGCGGCCCCTGAGTGCTGGAAACCAAAACCTCCTCAGCACTGTAGCCCCCGTTGCTGAGGCTTCTTAACACGTCTGAGGGTTTGATAAAATAAGAGAAACAAACCCAACGCTGACTGCAGGTTCTAATATTCCTAAAAACCCCAAAAAGTTGGCAAATACTAACTGAGCGATCCACAAAGTGTTAATGTGCTGCGGAAATAAAGAGCTGAGTGAATCTGAGCCCAAACCATTTTTAGGAAATGATCATTGTGCTAAAAGTTTCAGAGTCTGCTGCATTCATGGTCCTCTGGTCTGGTTCTCTGACTTTAGCCTCTCTGTTCAGCCCCTGAAGGCTGACCCTGTCACCCAGACTCAGTCTAACGCTCCTCTGTCTCCTCCCTCAGGTGGCTTCAGGCTCGGGCGCAGGCTCCTCCTCGGCCGCCTCCTCCCGCCAGCAGCTCCGCCAGCGAATCACACGAGTTAACCTCAGGGACTTCATCTTCTGTCTGGAGCAGGACCGCTCCACAGCTCGCTCTCTAATGCTGTACAAGGCGCTGCTGAAATGAGGAGTCCCTCCAGGAAGAGCACTCGGCCCACTGCAGATCACAAACTGGATCACACTTCGACCTCCAGCCCTCGTGTCCCCAAACGTGTCTCACCGTGACGGTTAATGTCAGCCTGAGTCTTTGCTCCCTGCAGCATCGTTTAACCTTCTGTTTGTCTTCTGGACCCACCTGAACCCCCGCCTCTAGTTTTACAACGTCTCTTGGTGTTTTGTGAACAGGATGTCTCACTTTTAGCCCATTCAGCTGCCTAGCTTTAGACCGCGCCATACTTTTCAGTCCCATGTTTGTTCAAATCAAGCTTGATTTAACGTCCAAGTCACACCAGGAAGGTTCGGTTCCGTCGTCTTGGTGATGTAGTGACTACTCGCAGGCTAGTTGGTCAACTACTGTAGCTTGTAAGCTAACTGCTAACTTGGTAGCTGGCCAAGCTAGTGCAATAGCTCTCTGGGCTTGTCATCATGTCCTCGCTGTGGCTCTATTCAGAACATCATCCCATAGGAAGTGATTGAAGAGGGAATAGAAAGCTGTCTGAGCTAACAGTTAGCATGCTTGTTAGCTCCTTAGCTTAGCTCGGTCAGTAACAGAACAATAAGCTGTACTATAAACAAATTGCAACCAGGATTTTTTTTACCATCTTCTTCCTTGTCAAATCCTGGCGCCTACATTACCCACAATGCAACCGGACCTCCAACAGTTGAGTGAAGGTCCTCGATCAGACTTCACACAGCTCCCTCTGGAGACATAAAGGCTTTACACTTCTTTGAAACATATGCAGTAGAACAGCTGGAAACTCGTGAGGTGGGAAATGACTGGAGGTCAACAGATTTCACACAAACATGTTGAAAAGAACGACGTGCAGGTCTGAAACTAGACACCCTGAGGAGCCCAGACCGCGACGTAGACTGATCCTGGAGCTGCTGACGGGATCGTTCACGAGCTTTCGACTCCAGCGCTGTACCTGATCAGGTGCCTTCGAGTCTCATCTTTGTTCACGGCTCCATCGAGACGTTCTGTCCGTTTGTTTCCACTCAGGACGCCGGGCTCACGGACGCTCACCTTTCTGTTTTTTAACCTTTCTGACGTCGCTCAGACCTGTGAGGTCGGTCGTCACTCTTCAGCCATCGCTCTGCATTTTAAGTCGTGCGCCGCAAAAATAATGAGGAAGTTTTATTCAGCAACATGTTGTCGATGGTTGCCGGAGGAATGTTCACCGCGAGAACTGTGAAGCTTCGATGGTCGAATGAACGGGACGAAACGGTTGTTAGATCATGTTAGAGAGAGAGTGTGTGTGTGTGTGTGCGTGTGCGTGTGTGCGTGTGTGTGTGTTGACAGCCGACACATTTTAAAGGTTTAAGGAATAATTCAACATTTAGGAAAATCTTTTCTTTTCATGCTCGGATTGACACTCACTCTCGGCTGTTAGCTTAGCTTAGCATAAAGACTGGAAACGGGGGGAAACAGCTAGCCTGGCTCCGTCCAGAGGGAACAAAAGCAGCTGTAAGATCACTGATTGACACGTCCCATCTGGTCTGTGTGATCTGGTTTTACTGGAGGGTTTGTGTGTGTTTGTCGGCTGCTGTCAGTCATCCAGTGTTCTGGATCAAAGACTCTCCCACTGAACTCCAGTGAAAACAAAGAAACCAGATAAAAACATGTGAATCAGAGCGTTCGAGCTGCTGGGAGGTGAACTGTTTCCTTCAGACAGAGCCAGGCTAGCTGACTTCATGCTAAGCTAAGCGGCTCCTGGCTGTAGCTTGGTATCAGCGCCTGACTCTCAGAGAGGAAGAGGAGGATTCCTGTAAATGTTGAACTCTTCCGCTCGCTGACAGTTTTTGTTTCAGTCATCAGGGAGCTGGTTCTCCGACCGTGAAAACTCACTCAGGCTGCGTTCATGAAGGCAAACAGACATAAAGCTTTAGATCAAACTACATTCCTGCAGTCCCCTCCTCTTCATCCTCCTCCTCCTCCTCCTCCTCCTCGTGCTGACGTGTTGACGAGTTAGCGCTCGGCTCAGCGTCTGAAACGTTGGCGTCAGCGTCTGAAAGTCGACCTCGTACTGTTGAACACGCTCGTTTGTCAGAAGTTGAAAATGCAGTTTCGCTTCACAGTTTGCTGATGAAAGTTTTTAAGATGACTTTTTTGGAAAGGTGTGTACATTAAAGGTTTTTAACGCTTTAAATGTCTTTCTCCCCTCATATCGGGCATTTGGTTTGTATAGTATATAGCTCTAACTGCTAACTGAAGCTGTGGTGTATGTACTGTATATTCAGTCAGAGTCCAGGTCTTCAGACGCCCGGATTATGTATCATCTGTTGGAAGGACACAATTTTTGCGACTATTTATATTTCCTACATTCTGTATTCAATCCTGATGCATTTCAGGCAATGCAATTTTACAGTTGTTTGTACCTTTGCAAAAAAAAAATGAAATAAAGAAGATGATAAAGAAGCAGGTTTGATTTCATCTGTCGAATTAAAGATCCAGACGGTGGAGACTTTTTGTTTTTGTCAATATTTTATCTGTACAAATGAAAAAGTGACACAAAGTAAGCTAACAAATACATTAAATATACATTTTCAAAGTGGAAATTTTATAAAAAGATTTAAATTATGCACCCCGAGGCTTCCGTACACATAAAAACGATCTTCCAGAGGACGATCGACGGCGAGCCGTTCATATCAAAGATTCTGATTACAAACACTATTTACACGTCGCTTTACGGCAGTTGTGACGGCGGTTTTCTTCCACTCGATCCAAACTGAAGCTCTCAAGCAGCTTTAGATCTGCAGAGGTCAAAGGTCAAGTCCTGCAGAGTGTTCAGGTCTCGGCAGGATCCAGATGTGAGTCGTGGACTGTCAGTAAAGTCTGCGGACGCGTTTAGTCCAGAGGTTCCTGCTTGATCCGGATCGGGGTGCTGCCGACGGACTGGCTGTGCCGCAGGTCGCGACACAGGATGTACTCGCTGAACTGGGACGAGTCGACGCCCCCGCCGCAGGACGCCTTGACGCCGAAGCCCTTCTGAAACAGACGCTCCAGGACCTGCGGACGGACGGACAGACGGACAACAGCTGGTTCAGGTTACCTGCAGCACGACTCACAGGTGTGACGTCAGTCATCAGGTCCTGGTCCTTCTCTACTTCCTGTTTGTCACACTGAGCTGTCAGGTTTTAGTTTGCCGTGAGTGATTCTTACATTTAACACACAAACTGTGACCTCGTGTCACCTGATCACTGATCACGTTAACCATCATCAGCTGATAATCAATGATCGATCGATGCTGAAGCAGACGCTCTGACATTCTGCTTCTCGGCTCAACATTCAAGCTTTGAGTGACTTCTGAAAGCAGGTGTCGCTCAGGTGTGGCCTCACCTGCACAGAGTTGAGCCTGCAGTAGCCGTTGAGGGGGAAGCGGATGACGTGGGTGGGGTCCTGGTTCCAGCCGGCGTTGACGGAGTTACACATGACGTCGCCGGTCTCGGGGAAGATCTCCTCGATCAGCACCTTCTCTCCGCTCAGCGCGATCCTCTCGCCCAGGTCGGGCGTGACTCGAACCACCAGACACTCGCAGGGCGGCGCCCGCTGGGCCTCCCGCTCCGCCTGCCAGCGCTCCAGCTCCCGCACCATCGGGGTCAGCTGGTAGTACCGCGCCTCCTCGTACAGCTGGGGGAAGTCCTGAGGAGACAAAGTTTTACAGAATTTTATTAAAACTTTCTCTCGTTCCTTTTTTGTTCCCTCGCCTCCTTTCCTTCTTTCCTTCCACCTGGATCTCTCACTACTTTGTTCTTTCCTGACTGTTTCTCTCTTTTTGCTTCTTTCACTGGAGGAAGTGATGTCAGAGCCTCTTCCTCCACCAGTCAAACACAGGAGGAGGAGGAGGAGGAGGGTTGTGTTTTTACTCCACACTGCTGCTGACAGAGAGCTGCTGCTGGCCCGAGGCCTCACACTGAATCAAAGCCTCGCCTCCTTCACCCCCCCCCCCCCCCAGGCTGGAAGCGAGGGATAGATGTGTTTTATAAAGAGGGGTTGTGTCTGCGGGGCTTTGTAGCATCCTGAGCAGAATAACAGGCAGCACACACACACACACACACACACACACACACACACACACACACACACACACACACA
>JBBMOE010000030.1:1068866-1083989 GCA_037975065.1 Chaetodon trifasciatus
TCTCTGTCTGTCTGAGGCCGACATCAGTGAGCTGCTCTGCATTTGGCTCGTGTTATTGGAGAGCTTCCCCTTCAGGTCAGCCTGCAGCTCAGGCGTCCTCAGAGCAGTAAAACATCTCTTAGTGACATCGATCCATGAACAGGAAGTAAACAGGAAGTATCTGATCCATCACGGCAGGAAACAAACTGTTAATGTATTAACTGTTTCTAAGTTTAGCTTCTGAATGCTCTGCAGCTTCATCCTGAGCGACAAGCAGAAGCTCCGAGCTGATGACTGAATTTCTGTCCGTTTAAAGGATCTGGACTACAGACAGAGTGTCCTCTTTGAGGAGCGAGACACTCGTCTTTGTATTTATTGTCGTCTTTAAGCTGCTCTCTCGTCTCTCAGCCGCTCAGTCTTCCATCCAGGTTAAATAAACGTACAGGAAGGTCTTGGAGCTGCTGCTGATATAAAAACACTCTCAGCATAGTTTATTCACGTCAGCACTAATGGCCTTCTTCTTCTGTGGTGCTGGATGATGAATCACTGCTGCAGGAGAGCAAACCTCACGGCAGAAAGCTCCAGAAGGTCTTTGTCTCCACCACAGATAAAGAGTTTGGGAGTGAAAGTCAAACGCTGCAATCGGTTTTGTCTCTGACAGAAGGAGTAAACACCTCCACTGAAACACTGCCCACATCAGTTTCCTCCTCCTCCTCCTCCTCCTCCTCCTCCTGTTTTGATTCTACACAGATAAGAATAAGAATCATAGAGGAGTCTGTCAGTCTGCTAGCTCAATGCTAACGCTTTCTTATGGAAATAGCATAAATTTAGCATAGCATAAATTAGCATAGCGACTGCTGTAACAAACCATCCATTTCACTCCACATGTTTAACATAAACAACACGTGTGTGTCTGCTGGTTACTTTGACATGTCAGAAAGGTTCCAGAGAGACGTCCTGAAATGTCTCGTCTCGTCCCACCAGCAGTCTAAAAGCGACAGAAAAGCATCATGAACGTCCACGCTGAGCGTCTGAACGTCCTTCAGTGATGCAGGAACGTTTCCAGGCTGTCAGCAGCGCTTCGAGCTGGATGCTAAACAGCGCTGAGCTCACACACTGACAGGTATTGTCCGCCCAATTAATTTACATGCAGCTCAGAGCAGGAAGTGGGAGTCCCCGCCCCCCCAGGACTGAGCCGGCCTGCAGACAGCTCAATGCTCCTCTGTTTCCATCTGTGTCTGTGGGCGTCTCCACACAAAGATAACGCTGTGATCAGCAGTCTGAGGCCGGCCGCAGGAGGAGGCCAGCGGTCCTCTAACTGTCCCCATAATAACACGACGCCAGCAGCCTCAGCGCGTGCAGGCTGATGTCTGCGGACTCATATTTCAGATTGAGGGGGACGTGTGTCCCTGAGACATCACATCAGCGCGGGACGTGACCTTATGCAGATGGTGAAGGTGTTGATTGAATGAGCCTCCTGATTAGAAACGAGCTGCTGCTGGAAGGAGGACGGAGGTCAGAGAGGAGCTCTTCATAAAGTCCTGATGTGGAGGAGACCTGACCTCAGATCAGCGCTGACTCAGCCCACTGTGTGTGTGTGTGTGTGTGTGTGTGTGTGTGTGTGTGAATGCTGACAGCACACAAAGCCAGGTGAGTGAGGGACAGCTCAGAGACAAACATCACTGAGGATATTTTAGACAACCGCAACAACAAAATGATCCTTTAACGATGAGTGTGGTGAAGCGATTCAGCGCGGCGTGTCCCTAAACTGACTGATTTACCAGCTTTGTGAGGTCCAAAGGAAGCACGTGAAGTGACTTTCTGTCTCACGGTCCTGTTAGTTTGCCGGTTGGTTGAAGGACTGAGGCTCGTTCTGGATTAGATGAGGGTCCAGCTAAAGCTAACAGATGAAGGCCTGAAGGCTTCACATGGCTTGTGCACCGTCGAGTCACCAGAAACAAGTTTCAACGACTGCACTGGAGCTCCCTGACCACCGTCCAGCCGCCGGCCTGGATCCAAACATCGTCCTCATGTTCAAGACCACCAACAAGTCGTGCTGCTGGAGCTGACGGCCTCCTGGGATGATGGCTTGGAAGGAATATTTCCGAGCACGTGGGACTCGTTAGCGGCTACCGAAGGCTGTTTGCAGAGCAAGGTGTCTCCCAGAAGAGGTGGGCTAAAGGGAATTAGCAGGTCGCTCTCTAACAACAGCCTTCATCAGGCGCTGAGTCATCTGTAACTCCACCTGACGTCATGAAGACGGCTGCGGCTCAAGAGAGGAGAGCCATGAGGCCAGATGAGGCCAGCTGGGGTCTGATCAGGCCCGGCTGGGTCACCTGGAGGAAGCTGCACGATGCCGACGCACCTGAACACCCAACGACACCCGGAGCTCAATCACTGAGCGTTCAGACGCATCAGTGCATCTGTTTTCACGAGAGGATCCGATGAAGTTAACTGAAGCCTGAGAGAAGCTTTGGAGAAGAAGATTCACAATATTTTCTCCATTTCTGTATGAAATTCATTCATGATGTAGCCAAAAAATCTGAATTGCATTAAACTTGATTCCACTTCTGTTTAGACGAGGCCTGTACGTGTCACATCCTGACCGTCGTTACCGTCAGAAGCACGTCGTCATCATCATCCTCTCTGGCTGACGCTCACTCTTTCAGCTTGTTCAGAAGGTTCTGCAGAAACGCACAGACGCAGCCTTCATCCCTGTTTTGAAATGCTTGTGGCACTGCTGCTTAACTGTTACTTCATCCCTGAAGAAACCGTCAGCGTGCGTCCTCAGAGCCGCCGCGAGGCGGAGGGACGATGTGCCGACCAGCTGTTGGATAAACTGTGTGCTGATGATACATGATGAGTCGGCAGACACTCGCCGCGGTCGAGCTGCAGATCGGCCGCGATGAAGACGAGCGGACAGTCCTGCTTCATGAGCGCAGATTGGATGTTCTGCTGTGGACTGAACCAAAGCCGGTGGAAAACAACTCCTGAGCAGCTCTGTGCGGCGGTTCAACCCCCCCCCCCCCCGGATAACATTAATTAAAGCGCTCTGCAGAAACGAGGCTGAGGCGTGCTGCGACATGCTTTTGCTTGGGCTGAAACAGGCCGCACATCACACGTGTCACTCCCACAGCCAGACTTCCAAATGACATTAAGTCACTTAAGGAGGAAATTGAATCTGCGGCAGCCGAGCGGCTCAGAGATGATTTAATGTGCTTTCCTTCGCCTCGCCTCGCTGCGGACGCACTGCGGCTTCCTTTGAGCCCGTGTTTAAAGACATGGAGGCTGGTATTTCCACAGCGAGTACGCTTACACGCGTGTTCGCTGGGACAATGATGATAAGACCAGTTTCATTTAAGAGAGAAACAAACACCAACAGAAGCCTCCCGGAGGGTTAAAGCCGGTTTACTGCCAGCTTCACTCGTGTCTGTGAGGCTGTTTCGGGCGTTTTTGGAGCCGAGAAGAGAAGAAAAGTGTGAGCAGCTTCTGATCGACCTCCTCAGAGTCGCTGTGAGGAATCCCTGACCTCCTAACCCTTCGAGGTATTTTTATTTCATGTGTGAAGCTCCTGCAGAGCTGCAGCTAACCATCTCTTTCACTGACGCCTCGTCGTGTTTCAGTAAACTGAAGACGTTCAGACAGAACTGAGCCTCTTCATCGTTCCTGCGGTTCTTCATCCCTCCTCCCTCTGTCTGTCTGGGCGTGGCGCTTCCTTTCCCTCCAGCCGTCAATTCACCTGCACACCTGCGACCAATCCAGCCCAGCAGTATTTACAGTATACAGACTGTATACATAGTACACAGTGCACAGTACGCAGTCTACAGTAAACAGTGTACAGCACACCCTTCACTTTGTTCATGTGGTCCAGACACTGAGCCAATCTGAAGTCAGTAGTTTCCTCTTGTTTGCCAGAACTCTGTCCACCGCAGCCCCGGTCCACCGTCCACCGCGGCCCCGGTCCACCGTCCACCGCGGCCCCGGTCCACCGTCCACCGCGTTCTCTGCTGTGATGCATTAAAGGCTGATTGTCTGTGAAGCCTGCTGGTCACTCTACAACAACGCATCACATTCTCATCATTTGTTTGGCATGAAATGTAACTTCACATTAACTGACCCTGATACCAAACTGTGACTTCAGTAAACAGGAAGTGATCAGCTGATCTGATCCTCTCTGACACAAACTGACCTGAGAACAGCTCAAAGTCAACATATTTCATGTTCTTCATTGATCTCTGTGAATATCTCTTATTGTGACTCTGAAGCAGCGACACGTTTCACAGACTGAAAGATGTGGAACGCTCCAGAAACACCTGTTTGAACGTTCCACAGGTGAACAGGCTCAGTGGTAACAGGTGAGAGGATCATGATTGGGTATGAAAGGGGCGTCCTGTAAAGGCTCAGTCGATCACAGAGGATGGAGAGAGTTCACCACTTTGTGAACACATGAATGGAGATTAATACATGAACGCTTCAGAGAACTGCTGTCAGTGAACACAGTTTGATTATTGATGATTGATTCTGATTTTATTGATGTTTTACACAGAGTTCAGCCTCCGTTAGAAAAGAGTTTGTACTTATATGTGACAGAGTAGAAGAATGAAGCAGCAGAAAGTGGAAATACTCAAGCGCAGTACAAGAGCCTCAAAGTGGTACCTGAGTAAATGTACTTAGTTACTTTCCACCGCTGACGGCAGCCATGCTGAGTGTTATTCCTTTTTTTGGGGGGGGTGTCAGAGCATTACTGTTCACAGAGGAAGCAAAGAGCCTCTTCAGTCTCATTAGATTATCAGACAGAAGAGAAGCGAGATTCAGTTTCACACATTCAGCTGATTGAGTTTAGGAACACTCATCTGAAGCAGCCTGTAAGTTATTACAGCTGCCAATAATCTGACCTGATCAATCACCAGTTAGTGATATCTGATCATTCATGAACCAAAAACCGCAGCTGAGGAAACAGTCTCTCATTGGTTGTTTGCAGATGACGTCACTCTTGTTGTGGCACGAGCTGCAGGTGGAGGGCAGGAAGTAAATAACCTTTGCGAGCGGTTAACAGCAAACAAACGTAACGTAAACATCAACATTCAGCACGGCGGCGCTGAACGTTTGCTGCTCGTTAATCCTCAGGACAATAAAAACTACAAACCCTCAAAAAACCAAACGACAGCCATCAGGAGGTCGTGGACCGACCGCTAACAGAAAAGCTGTTTGTCTCCAGACTTTTGTTTGTTTTCTCGAGCAGAACGACGTCTGAACGAGCAGCCGGTTGTTTTATCTGCTGACTCAGCAGCGGCAAAGCCTTCAGTTCAGGTGAAAAGTCGCTCCTCTTCGTCACCTAAAGGTCACGTCCAACACATGATGTGATTGTCTGTTTCTACCTTGGTCTCATGAACCAGCTCAGTAAGAACTTTCTTCATCTCGTCCTTTGCGTTTCTCGCTTCCTGCCCTCCGTCTGGATTTAACATCATGTGACTGCAAACAAGCTGTTTCCACTGAGCGCGAGCGTCGCGTTTAATCACTGTGGCTCTGAAAATAAAACCACAGAACATCGAGCTGCTCTGACTGAACATACAGAGTGCGAACAGGACGTCATCTCACACTCAGAAACAGGTTGTAATGGCTTTAAATCACGTGACGCTAACGTCACGACGCCGGTCGTTAGCCTGGTTTGTCCGTTGTACTGGACGGAGCACGGAGACGTTTTCCTCTGGCGGCTCAAGCCCTGCAGCGTCTCTTTGTCTCTTTCACTGGTGTAAAAAGACATCTGTGTCCCCTCCAGCTGACCTGTCCTGGACTACAGCCTGAGGACAGAAACCTGGACTCTTTCCACACTGAGACGAGGAAACGCCGCTCGGCCGTTCTCGCGGTCTGATCTCCGCTGAAGTCTGGCCCACAGCCACGTCCTCAATTACTGACGGCGTCCCAGCTGGCACGGCTTTAATGGAAAGGCTTGTTTTTAATTTTCAGAACAATTAGGACCGAATACATTAACGTCCTGAACGGATGGACGGCGTCAGCGTGGGAAATGAAAGCAGAGGAGGAGGAGGCAGCTTCATGAACGCTCCTCCATCAGACCTTCAGACTCCTGAAGACTGAACTGGTTCCACTGTCAGAAACCAGTAAACACACACAGGAAACCAGCTAAAAAACCCAAAGCCAAAGAAAACACGACACGACAAATGAAATACCAATCCAACAGGAAGTGACCTGCGGGACAGTAAACAGTCGCTGCCATCAATCAAAGATGGCCGACGGTTCACATCCAAACACACAGAGGAGGAGAAGCTGCCGCTCTTTCAATCAGCCACCGATCGATGAACACAGCTCCGTCATTTCATTCACGTCAATCAGCTCAAAACATTCTGTTCATCGACTTCAGGAACATTTTGGACATCAGACGTTTCAGCCAGCGTTTTCTCTCAGACCTGCCTTCATCTGATTGGCTGACGGCCTCCTAGTTTTCTCATGAACGCTAAGAACAGCTGTGAGGCCGTTGATCCTGAACGCACACTGAGCCCACAGCACAACAATCCCCCTCCATCACCACAGAGGACGATCAGCTGATCAGACGCCAGCGAAGCTCACAGACCGGATCATCAGCTCACCTGGAGTCTGACGCTGGACCATCTCGCTCAGGTCCTGCAGGCGGACCAGCAGCAGCAGAGATCCGGCTCCCAGCAGCAGGAGGAACCACAGGGAGCCGTAGAGGGAGCAGGGCAGCTTCATGGCCACAGACGCCTAAAGTCCAGCAGGCTGGTCCCAGATCAGCCACCACGGCGCAGCCTGAGGGGGGACAGGGGGGTCAGGGTTAGACCTGGTGAAGAGGAACTGTTCACACTGCACAGACGGACGTTTCATAGAGACTTCATGACATACACATTCATATTTAGGTTATTAAAATGTCCCACAGTCCAACACGATGTCTTCAGATGTCTTTTTTTGTCTGTCCAACAGTTCAAACCCAAAGAGATTCACATTCATGTGATGTGAGACAGAGAAACACAGAAGACCACCTCATGATGTCCGCTGTAAAGTCACGTTCAGGGTGAATTTGTCTTCAGAGAGTGAATGAGTGAACGTCGCTCTGACCAAAACCTGTAAAAGACAATCTATGAAAACTGTCCTGAGTGTCCACACAGAGACAAGACGTCCCTTCAATCAGACACAGATTTAACCTTAAAGAGTCTCTGGATTGTTTGCTTCACTCTCAGATTTCAGTTTGTTCTGTCTGACGATCAGAGAGCGGCATCGACCCCCGTATGACCCCTGTGGGCCTCCGTAGAAAGACACAACGAGAATGAAAGAGATGATCAGCAGCTGCTGTCTGTCAGCTGTGGAGGACAGTTCACCCCAAAATGACTCAACATGTCGACCGTAAGACAGCAGCATGGAGTGGAGAGCAGAGAGCGGTGAGACGACGCTGCTGATTGGTCCTTGAGCTGCCATGTAACCAGTGGTCACCTGATACACAGAGAGCTCACCTGGAGCCCAGCTGTCACTCAAAGCATCACGTCTGAAACCTCCAAACATCAGCAGCTGTAGCCCTCAGACAGACGGAGCTTTGGTTTGACGGGCGCCATCGTGTCAGGATTAAAGCTCCGCCCCCTGCTGCGCTAGAGGACAGCAGTCAGAACGACTCCGCCTACCAGGAGGCGCCGCCGCCGCCATCACCAACAGCTGCGCTGTCGTGCTTCTTCAGACGACGCTCTCGACGCACCGGCGCGTGTTAACGTGCCGCATGTGTGTGTTTACTGCTAAAGAACGCCACCGAGCGTCCTGCTGACTGCTCACTTCCTGTCCCATGAGGCCGTGCAGGAACATCTGTTCTCTGGAGTCAAACAGCTTCCCTCAGCAGGAGAGTGTGAGCACAGGAGAGATGAACGAGGCAGGTACGGCACACACACACACACACACACACACACACACACACACACACAGATACACACACACACACACACACAGATACACACACACACACACACACACAGATACACACACACACACACACAGATACACACACAGATATACACACACACACACACACACACACAGATATACACACACACACACACACAGATACACACACACACACACACACACAGATATACACACACACACGCACAGATACACACACACACACACACAGATATACACACACACACACACACACAGATATACACACACACACACACACAGATACACACACACACACACAGATATACACACACACACACACACAGATATACACACACACACACACATACACACACACACTCTCTGCAGGCTGAGCTGATATTAATTTGGGAAACCGCGGTCTGGAGGACTGATGGCGGTCTGGAGGACTGAGGGCGGTCTGGAGGACTGACGGCGGTCTGGAGGACTGACGGCGGTCTGGAGGACTGAGGGCGGTCTGGAGGACTGATGGCGGTCTGGAGGACTGATGGAGGTCTGGAGGACTGAGGGCGGTCTGGAGGACTGACGGCGGCCTCCTGCTCCGCGTTGAAATCAGCTGGTCGAACACACGGTGACGAAGACGAAGAAGAGGAGCACAGAACTGAACTCAGATCAGCTGAACCGATAAGCTGCTGTACCAGCGGTCACAGCAGAAGGTCGCGGGTTCGACGCCCGGCGGCAGCAGGACTTCCAGACTGATGGAAATGAATGAGGGTCGGTCCGCTGACCACACCGGAGCCTGAGACTCCGCCCCCCGTGGGCCTCACAGTGGAGGCGTTTCGACCAATGAGCCGGTCTCGTCCCCTCTCTGATCAGCGTTCCTTCGGCCGCCTGCTGCTCACTGATTGGCTCAGAGCGACGACAGGCGGCCCTGCAGCTGCTCAACACCACGGTTATTTTCAGCAGCTGTAACAGCGACACGTGCTGCAGCTGAGAGCGGAGAGCAGAGCGTGTGTAGACTGTGAGGACGGCCCAGAGCGTCCCTCTGTCCGTCCGTCCCTCCGTCCGTCCGTCCGTCCCTCTGTCCCTCTGTCTGTCCGTCTCACATTTTGGTCCAGAGCTGCAGCTGACTTTATTTTCATTCTTTAATCGTTTCGCCTTCAAAATGTTGAAGAACAGGCGTCACAGGACGAGGACAGACGGTGGACTCACAGGACGCCTGATGGACAGGGTTCTGTCTCAGTGACTTTAAAGCTGTTCAGAGTTGATGTTTGACCTTTAAACACATCAGAGTCACCATCGTCCTCCAAACGTCTCCTCACACAAGCTTTACAGAGAAACTTCACTTTTCATACAAATTAAGTGTCAGTCTGTTGTCCATTTCCTGTCCTCCATCATCTCTGTCTTTCTGTCTTTCACTGTCCTGTTTTCGTCCATCTGTCTCAGTTTTCTTCACATTTTGGAAACGAACACTTTCATCTTTTTGTGTCGCAGTGACTCAAAATTTGTGTTTGACTGAGATTTCTGTCTGTTTCCTGAATCCCAACAAGACCTGCTGCTCTGTCCTGGTCTGTCCTGGTCTGTCCATTCCTGTCCTGGTCTGTCCATTCCTGTCCTGTGCTGGTCTCTCCTGTACTGGTCTGTCCTTTGCTGGTCTGTACTGGTCTGTCCTGTCCTGTGCTGGTCTGTCTATTTCTCTGTGAACAGGTCTGTCTCTACTGTAGTTGCTGTAAATATGTTGTGGTCTCTGCAGGCTGTGAGGTCTGTCTCACTGGTCTGTCTCACTGGTCTGTCTCACTGGTCTGTGTCTCATTGGTCTCTGTCTCACTGGTCTGTCTCACTGGTCTCTGTCTCACTGGTCTGTCTCATTGGTTTCTGTCTCACTGGTCTCTGTCTCACTGGTCTCTGTCTCACTGGTCTGTCTCATTGGTTTCTGTCTCACTGGTCTCTGTCTCACTGGTCTGTCTCATTGGTCTCTGTCTCACTGGTCTCTGTCTCACTGGTCTGTCTCACTGGTCTCTGTCTCACTGGTCTCTAGCTCACTGGTCTCTGTCTCACTGGTCTCTGTGTCTGTCTCACTGGTCTGTCTCACTGGTCTCTGTGTCTGTCTCACTGGTCTGTCTCACTGGTCTCTGTCTCACTGGTCTCTGTGTCTGTCTCACTGGTCTGTCTCACTGGTCTGTGTCTCATTGGTCTCTGTCTCACTGGTCACTGTCTCACTGGTCTGTCTCACTGGTCTCTGTCTCACTGGTCTGTGTCTCATTGGTCTCTGTCTCACTGGTCACTGTCTCACTGGTCTGTCTCACTGGTCTCTGCGTCTGTCTCACTGGTCTGTGTCTCATTGGTCTCTGTCTCACTGGTCACTGTCTCACTGGTCTCTGTCTCACTGGTCTGTCTCTCTGGTCTCTAGCTCTCTGGTCTCTGTCTCACTGGTCTCTGTCTCACTGGTCTCTGTGTCTGTCTCTCTGGTCTCTGTGTCTGTCTCTCTGGTCTCTGTCTCACTGGTCTGTCTCACTGGTCTCTGTGTCTGTCTCTCTGGTCTCTGCAGGCTGTGAGGTCTTTCTCACTGGTCTCTGTCTCACTGGTCTCTGTCTCCCTGGTCTCTGTGTCTGTCTCACTGGTCTCTGTCTCACTGGTCTCTGCGTCTGTCTCACTGGTCTCTGTCTCATTGGTCCCTGTTTCACTGGTCTGTCTCACTGGTCTCTGTCTCACTGGTCTGTCTCTCTGGTCTCTGTGTCTGTCTCACTGGTCTCTGTCTCACTGGTCTGTCTCACTGGTCTCTGTGTCTGTCTCTCTGGTCTCTGTCTCACTGGTCTGTCTCTCTGGTCTCTGTGTCTGTCTCTCTGGTCTCTGTGTCTTGTCTGATGACTGATGGTACCTCAGTGTTTGGACGTGGCGCCGGTCGTCCTTTGAGTGAAGTGGCTCTTCGTCATCGTCATCCTCAGTTTGCCTGCAGGCCACAGTTTGAAATGAGATGAAATGAAGTCTAATTATCTTCGTTAATTAACCCGACAGAACAGAGACGATAATCCTGCTCGTTCTCTGAGGCTCAGACGTCCTCACGACGAAGGTGAAGACACTCGGCCTGCTGTCCCTTAAGACGAACCTTTAAACGTCTCCTGCGGGTCTCTGACAGCCCTCGAAATGAAACCAGAGACGGCGTCCATGTGACCGGCCGAGCTCGCGTCCCTCGTGTCCCTCGTCTCCGTGTGACGTCCCGGCTTCTGTTCCTGAGAGTCGGAGCTCTTTCGTTGCTTCCACTCACGTCCAAACGGAGCTGTCCAACTCAGACGCCAGCGGAGCCTCTGTGCTGTTCTGGGACGACTGGGGTGGACTCTGCTCTCAGGGAAGTGAGCGAAGCGACGTCCTCTGGCATCACGGCGCCGCCGGTTCAACAGGGACGCTCTTCTGTCGCTGCTGAAGCACAAATCCACACCGTGTCCCTGTTCTGAGCTGGAGCAGGACTCTGCTGGATCTGGATCCTGTTTGACACGAAGCCTTTGTGATGCGTCAGAAGGTTCCTGAATGAAGGACATTTGAGGAGAAGGATGAAAACATCAGACACGTAAAGAGTCAGCAGGGAAGAAGACGCGTCCACACCGACCCAAACGACGCCATGGCGCCATCCAAGGTTTCCGTTTGGTGCTGGTCCACATGTCCCCGGAGATTTCAATGTCCCACACAATTATCTGTCATTATGGACCCTATTTTCTCATGTTTTTGTGTCCAAGTGACTCATGGAGACAACGGTTCTTGAAGTTTTTCCAGTACTGAACAACAGCTCTGCAGGCAGCTGCCTGATCCCTCATCAACGTCCGTCTGCTGGAGGTGTTTGTTTTTCCTCTGAAGAAGAGTCTGAAAACATTATGGAGAGGATCTCTGCAGAGATGGACCTTTTTTAACCACAAACAGCTGCTATAAAGCCACCAGACTCCATTTACAGAATCAGTCGATTCATCATCGTAAAGCAGACTTCATCCAAACGGACAAACAAAATAAAACTCATTCTGGGTTCATCTTTCACTGTTCAACAGTCATCACCAGCTCTGGTTTGTATGGCCGGGGACGTTTAATCACGTCGCACTTCAACGGGTTTCCTGGTAAAATTTCCAGATAACAGAAAGTCTGCTGCTGCCGTACTGATCTCAGTGTTCCAGAAGCAAAATGGCTGTGATGTGTAACTCAACCAGAACACAACACGTCGGGTAAAGCTGCGCTCTTGAAGCCGTCTCTCTAATAACAGGCCATGGGTAACCGTCCCTGTTACATGGCGGTTGATGGCGGCTGATGGCGTCCTCTGCGCGGAGGGCAAGCTTACTGCTCCTCTTCTATGAGTTAGCGGCTAACTACTGCTAGCTGGTTTCTAAATCCCCTGGTGGTGGGTAGCAAACACAACACGTTCAGGGTTCAGCTGCTACTTTCACATCGTTCAGTCTTTTAGCTGGTGAGCTAGCGGCGAGATGCTACCTGAGTCCTGTTTTTGTTTTTTTTGGTGCATCGTCATATTTAGTCCATTTAAAGTGAGCAGAATTAGCCGTTAGCAGCTCTGTTAGCAGGGCACTCATGCATGTTCAGACTGCTCTCACTGGATCACAGCGACGCAGCAGAAAAGCTGAAAACATGAAGGTTCTCAGGGGAGTTCTGAACTGTCAGCTTCTCTGAGGATTTATGGTTCGTTTGCTTTGTTCTGCACACAAAGTGTTTTAAACTGCAGCCGAATCAGCAGCCGACGACTATCGCTAACTTCCTGTTGTCTCTACCTGCACCTGTCCCACCTGTCTTTGCCTGCACCTGTCCCAGCCCTCTGCATTAAGACGAGCTGCCGTCGGTTGGACGGCGCTGTCTTTGCTCCAGTCTCTGAGTCTCTGGTGTTTAATGCTATTTGACCTCAGAGGGCTGCAGAGAGTCGGGGGGGTGGTGGGGGTGGGGGGGGTGAATGGGGCCTTTGTGTGTTGTCATGCAGCCTGACATCAGCTGCTCTCAGCATGGAGAGGCTATAAAAGCTTAATCAGTCCGTTTCCATTCAAGTCATGGAAACCTCATATTGATTACTGCCGTCAAATATTTGGTGATTACGAGTTGATCTGCAGCTGGTGGACAAAGAGGATTAGAAGCATTCATGATCAGATCAGAGCTGCCTGACTCGTTAGCTGCTCGTTGATGCCTTTGTGGTTCCCTCCCCTGAATCTCCTGCTGGTTTGACAGCTGTCACCTGCGTGTTTTGTGTTAAATACCCGATAATCAATACATGACATGAGTCCTGACCTGCTGACGCTGTCGCCAAACAAACGAGGAACATGATCACACTGACGTCAGGATGAAGGGCTGTGAGTGTTACATTTAGGCCTCTTAAAGCTCGCCTGGCTCGTCAGGACGTTTCCGGCCTGTCGGGACGGACGCAGCAGCTCCTGCGGGCTGATTGAGACGCCGGCAGTGACATCGTGATTACAGCCGGACGCTCCGTGGAGTTTTATGGTTGGCTGTGGGGAAACGATGAAGAGTTGACACAAAGAAAATGAGCTGCGTTCACTCAGACCGACCGCGGCGTCCAACAGCTTCTGAAACCATTCAGCACTAATTCTTCAGAGTTCAGGAGGAGGCCAAGGGCAGCTCCTCCTCCTCCTCCTCCTCCCTCCTTTGAAGGCGCCACTCTGGAGAATCGTGGACGGCAGGAAAAGCGGCGTCCAGGGCGAGAAATTAACGAGGGCTCTGGGACAAAAACGTCCCTCGTTGTCCCTGAGATTAAGGAGACGTGAGCAGAAAGCTGCAGACTGATGGACCTCACAGCTTCACACCAGCTGAGCGTGTTTTCAGCCCACACACGGTCCCTGAAATGAGCACATTCAGCTCGTCGTCCAGCAGCTAATTGGTTCAGAAACCATCTTTGACGTCCCGGATTTTTGTGAACGCGGTGTGTGATCTGTGGAGCGTGTCGCCTGGAATGAGCTTTAAATTAGCTTCGTGCTAATTTCTCCTTCCGTCCTCACTGAGTGACGGTTGGTGTGAGACGGTCTGTGTTCACCTGACAGCACACACACACCTGACTTCCAAGGATCAGTCTGTTATTCCAGCTCTCTGTCTGACTTCCTGTCTGCGGCTCAGGACCATCAGCTGAGTAATCAATTAGCGATAATCAATTCTTCCTCTTTCTTCTGAATCGTGCAGACTTTGTGTTTCTGTCTTTGAACGGTTAATGAACGCCGTTAAAAACACTCGCTGATGGCAGCTCTGTTGGTTTGCTGCGTCTGTAAAATCAGGCGTATCCACAGCTGATTCTTGTGTTTCAGCTTTGTTCATCAGCAGCTCCTCAGCCTTCACATCTCGCGCATGAACAGAGCAAAAATCAAAGTCTTTCAGGATTATTATCATCATCAAAGCGGTTTGGAAAGTTTCTTGAGAGCCGGTCCGACGCCTTCGGCTGAAGAGCGTCATGTGACCAGACTGAACGCTCCGGATTGGCCCCTGAACGGACGTCAGAGTGAGACCTCTGACGTTTCCTCTCTTCTGCGGCCGGAGTTTCATTTTGATGCTTTATCATCGATTCTTAATCTGCACTGAGACACTTGGCTGATTGCACAGAGCAGAAATATCAAAGGACCATAAACATAATCAGAATATAATCTGTAAATCCTCTGAGTTGATGAAGCACCTCCTCCTCCTCCTCCTCCTCCTCAATAAAGGGCCTGTCGCCTCTCCAACGTGAGCCCACATTAATCCCTTTCATTCCCTGATGAGACCATAATCTTACTGGATAACGTATATACTGAAGAGCTCCGCCTCCATTTCTGTTGATTAATACGTGGCGCGGCGAAGCGTCCAGGTGCTCGTCTGATCGTCCTCCCACGTGACCTCCACGCCGCCGTCGCCCTGCTGACCGTTTAGGAAACGAAAGGCCGACGTCAGAAAACATCTGCATCTCAAAGAAAAGCTACGAGACTGAAGGAGAGAGACTACGACTCCCAGGATGCATTTCACTACAACACAAAACCTGCAGAAAACGTGTGTGTGTATTACATGTGTGTATTGGAGGTGTGTGTGTATCAGCACTGTATGTTAGCAATGTTAATTAGCAATGTGTGTATCAGGTGTGTGTATCAGCGGTGTGTGTGTGTGTATCAGCGGTGTGTGTGTGTGTATCAGGTGTGTGTGTCAGCGGTGTGTGTGTGTATCAGCGGTGTGTGTCAGCAGTGTGTGTGTGTATCAGGTGTGTGTGTCAGCAGTGTGTGTGTGTGTATCAGGTGTGTGTGTCAG
>JBBMOE010000030.1:1084370-1086870 GCA_037975065.1 Chaetodon trifasciatus
CTCCTCCTCCTCCTCCTCCTCCTCCTCACACCTTCAGTCTGCTGTGATGCGTGCTGACATTTCTGGGTCTCCACATTTAGACTTGAAATGTTTCCTCTTCGCCGGCTCTGCTGATCTGCGGTTGGTTCGGCTGGAATGCGCTCGCGGCGCTCGCGTGGCGCTCGCGGCGCTCTGAGTCAGCCGCGAGCGCCACGCGAGCTGAAGCGCTGCAGTCACAATATTGATACAGCTCAACACGTCTGAAGTGGTTCAATATTACCAATCGTTTCCTGTTTCAGAGCGTTGATGAGGGGAGGCGGTGTTGGTGGACGGAGCGTGTGATGGATGGCGAGCTGCCGCCGCCGCCGCCCTCTCCCGCTGTTTGTCTGCAGGTTATCAGACGACACGACGGACGAGGCTGCAGACAGATATCGATCTCTGAGCGACTTCTCCATCTGTCATGTTAATCCAACGCCGCGGGAAATCTGATCAAAGAGCCCTCGGCCCGGCGGAGCCTCTGGAGGTCAAAGGTCAGCGGAGGATTCCTGTGACTGGGTGAAGATCTGAGAGCTGAAAGCTGATCCTCCAACAGGATCACAGACGTCCCACCACGCCACGAATACTTCACTCAACCCCCGCCGACACGCTGGATCAGCAGCTGCTCACTTTCACTGATTCAGTCCATTTTTAACAGAAACAACGAAGAGTTTCTGTTTTTGGGTTCTCAATTATTAAGATTTTATGTTATTTCACTATTTCCTCAATTAATCAGCTAACTGGAGTCTTGGTAGGAGCGAGAGGCTTCAGCGGCAGCCAACCTGTGGCTGTTTGCTGCACGTCCAAAGAAGAAGAAAAAGAAGAAGAAGAAGAAGAAGAAGAAGACGAAGAAGAAGCAGAAGATGAAGAATGTGTTAATTGTTGTGTAGAAAATGTCAGAAATGGTGAAACACTGGGCTTCCTCTGTTCCACGACATGCAGGTATGAAACTATTCGGCGGACAGATCAATAGCCCGTATTGATTGCTGTCGATCAAAGTCAGCAGAGGACTGACTCAGAGCTGAAACGACTCGTCGATCAGCAGAAACACAAACCTGCTTTTCTCTGGATTCTGTTGGTCGAAGGAAACGAAGTGTGTCTGCGTCGCGTTTGGCTCTGAGGAGTCATGACGGGGATTTTCACTTCTGTCGTGTTAAAGCCCGAACGATGAGCGGATTGATGCCGAGACCCGATAATCGATACAGATAATGGCTGCTCGCCGGCCTCCACGTGGTGCAGCTGCAGGCGGGCGCACAGGAAGTGGTGTCATGCATCAGGCCCGTCGACAGCTAACTGCTAACAGGAGCTGCAAACAGCTAACTGCTAACAGGCATGGTTAACAGCTAACTGCTAACAGGCCCTGCTAACAGCCAACAGGCATGGCTAACAGCTAACTAACAGGAGCTGATAACAGCTAACTGCTAAGGCGCTGCTAACAGCTAACAGGCACGGCTAACAGCTAACTGCTAACAGGCCCTGCTAACAGCTAACAGGCATGGCTAACACCTTACTAACAGGAGCTGATAACAGCTAACTGCTAAGGCGCTGCTAACAGCTAACAGGCACGGCTAACAGCTAACTGCTAACAGGAGCTGATAACAGCTAACTGCTAACAGGCGCTGCTAACAGCTAACAGGCACGGCTAACAGCTAACTGCTAACAGCTAACTGCTAACAGTGCTGCTAACAGCTAACTGCTAACTGGCGCTGCTAACAGCTAACAGGCATGGCTAACAGCTAACTGCTAACTGATTGGTGTTGAAGCATCAGGAAACTTTTCGTCTTTAAAGTGACAGAAAACATCGCAATGAGCCCAAAGTGACGTCTTCAAAGTGTCCCACGGACAGTCCAGGACCCAAAGACCGTCTCTGTCAGAGGAGGATCAGCTTTCAGACCCTCACTGAGTCACAGGCGTCTCCCGCTGACCTCTGACCTCTCAGCCGGGCCCAGGACGCTCGAGAAGCTGAAACCAGTTCGATCATCAAAGTGATTCTGTCTCGATCGCCGATCGATCAATCAGTGAAGATGAGACGTTTCATCGAAACGAGTAAAATCCTGACGGACGCCACCAGACGCCTCCGTCCATAAAGACATAAACTCTCTGCATTTACTCATTTTTATTTGTTCTTTTCTGCTCGTCATTTTTCACTTTTTGACGTCAGAAATAAAATCGGTCTCCTGGCTTATTTCACATATGTCTCCTGTCTTCTGTCGTCCCGACAGTTTGTCCTGACATCCTGAACGTCTTCACCGTAACGACGAAAACAAACACACTTCCTGTGTGATGGAGCTGCGGCTGTGAAGAGACATGACGGCGATGAGGTGCTGGGGGCGTCGGCTGTCTCCGGGTCCAGGGCCGACCTCGGCGTCCATTAGCAGAACACTTAAAGATGCACGCCGGTCCCTGGAGTCCCGTTTCCTCCAGATGCAGGAAGTCATCACAAACGTCCGTCTGTCAGAGGAGCGTCGCAGCCGCCGAGCTCCTC
>JBBMOE010000030.1:1091870-1131870 GCA_037975065.1 Chaetodon trifasciatus
GAAAAACTGACAGATGAATCAGAATCAGCTGAGCTCTGACACGTGACCATGTTTGTGTCAACAATCTCGGTTTGATTATTAAAATAAAGTTTAACGTTCATCATCATCATCACCACCATCATCATCATCATCATCACCATCATCATCATCATCACCACCATCATCATCATCATCATCATCGCCACCAGCAGATGCTGCGCGTGTCTTCGTGGACATCCGCCTGCCGTTCAGCGGACTGGTGGACTCACTGAAGCCGGAGGATGAAGCCTCAACTGCCGTTGACGTGAAGCCACGAGCGGCGGCAGCACGCAGGAAAAGTTCGTTTCAGGTAAAAACAGAGCAGGAGGACGCCGGTGGGCGCTGACGGTCACTCACCTGTGTGGGCTCCTGCATGGACGGTGTCGGCGGAGTTCACCGGTCCGCCGGAAAGTCCGCGTCTCCCGGTTCCGTTGACCTCCGTCTCCGAGAAGAGCAAATAACTACACAGCGGGGACACCCGACCGGACGGAAAACGTTACTGTCCTCTTTCTTCCGGTGAAATGTCCGTTTCGTGTGATGAGCGGAGGAACCGGCAGGGAAAACGCCCAAACTTGTGCGCAGAGAGCGGGAGCGTGTCCCGGTGGCTCCCGGTGAACGGGCGAGGCGAGCAGGCAAGATGGCGCGTCAAGTTCGTGGAAAAGAAGAAGCAATAGACCGGATGTCAGGGTGTTTCACCTTCATAATAAAGGCGATCTTATCTTTTCCATCAGCAGACGTTACAAAGCTTTTATTTATGACGTTAAAATGAATAGAAATTTGGTGATTGCAGCATTCAAATGTGGTTTTAATTAATAAATTCATAGATTTTTTTTTTTATCATTTTATTTTATTTTTTAAATAAATGTGTTTTTTCTGCGTTCAGCAGGAAGTTTTCATACCCTTTCGGGGTTTTTGGTTGTTTTAGACTCATCTTAAAACGGATTCAAGCCATAATACTCAAAGCAAAAACTGGATTTTGAAGTGTTTTGTTCATTTATTGAAAATGAAATACTGAAATATTCCATTTTACACAAGTATTCCGACTATTAGAACTCGGTTAAATGCCGTTTGGGAGCAGCGACAGCCTCAATCTTTGTTTCATCACACCAGATTATTTTGCTTCTCATGGTCTGAGACGTTCAGGTGCCTTTTGGCAAACTCCCAGCAGGCTGTCTTTTGTCTTTTACTGAGGAACGACTTCTGTCCGGCCACCCCACTGTAATGGAGATGGACACAGGTGCCTGACCAGGAATCTATATGCATTACCAGCAGGGGGCGATAATGACAGAAACAAAGGACAAATGTAGTCTGAAGGACAACAAACAGGACTTTGACACATGTGACCATGGTTTGAATGTCGTGTTAAACTAGTGTTGATAGATTAGTCTTCATTTTAACCCAAACCATATTTTTTCTGAAATTAACCAAGTCGTTTTGGTGCTTAAACCAAACTCACTGAGACCATCACCTGGAATGTTTGTCAGCAAACTGTAGTTTGAAAGCGTAACCGGATGTTGCACATTTATTATTACCAATTGACTGTGAATAGAACATGTTCTTGTAGACTGTAATGTGATGTAAACCGGCGTTAGGTGTGTTCCACAACAACCTGCAGCAAATGTTCTCTGTGAATGACACAAAAGCTCTTTGTCAGTGGAGGACTTTTATTTACAAGTGACCGGAAACATCAGCTCTTATTGTGGAGGACTTTAAACAGAAAGCAGCAGCAGCAGCTTGTGTGTGTGTGTGTGTGTGTGTGTGTGTGTGTGTGTGTGTGTGTGTGTGTGTGTGTGTGTGTCCTCCTCCTGTTTCTATTTCTTGCTGTTTACCGGCCCCCCTCCCCGGGGACCCCGCTCTGAGCCTCGCGGAGCCGGGATGAGAGCGCGCGGAGCAGCGCGCGGACCGGCGGTCAGGCGTCGGAAAGTATTTCTAGATCTGAGGAACATCTGGGCTCAGTTGCCCCGCAGGTGTTGGGCAGTGTCATGAGGTTTCCAGCCAATCAGCACAGACGTGGACAGACGTGATGAAGTTCTGGCTCTTCATCAGTGAGTTTCCGGATCAGCAGAGTCAGCAGTGAGATCAGAGACACGAGAAGAAGAAAACAAAACCTAAATAAAATATTCATTACTGTTGTTATTATTATTATTTTATAAGAAAAGCTTCAAAATAAGGGCAGAAGAAGATCAGAAGCTGAGGCAGAGGATAGCCTACAGGTGCAGGTGAGAGCAGGTGAAGGTCTCCGTCGGACCACCTGACTGAGGATCCGGGTTTTCAGTCCCTGAGTTCAGGCTGCAGGTTCCTCCTTTGAGACGTCAGGTGTGTAATGTCCACTTATTTTTGGACATTTTTTTTGGTCACTGCTGGTTTTGTGTCCACAGCGTGAGACAGAATCTGTGACAGTTTGTGTCGGTCCTCTGTCTCCACCTGTCGGTGCAGTCTGAGAATACAGCAGCACCTCCACCTGTGACACATTGTCAATACTGACGGTCTGTGGAGGAGCCACACAATGAGACGGAGCTGTGTGGAGTTCATTAAGTCCAGGACAAAGGCGTCTCATGGCCACAGGGCGCAGATAACAGATAGTGTTGTCTTCTGTGGTGGCACTTATTGATCGGAGTGGACGGCTAATTCTGTTCTTCTTCTGCTGAAGTCGTCTTCATTGAGCGTGGCTGCAGGGAGAATACAGACATTATTGGACGCTCGTCTCCACCTCATATTTCACTGCTGTGCGCTGAGGATGATGAAGCGCTACGGCCTGCTGATAGTGGACTATTGATTTAGTGATACAGAGCATTGTTGCTTTCAGGGATCCTCTATCAGAGCCCAGGACTGATTAAAGGGCTGTTATTGACCTCTGCTGTGTTTGTTTAGCCGTGTGGTTGATTGTCGTGTTTGTGTGTCCTCGGAGATTCAAGCTTTTATTCTGAAGTCTGCAAACGACGTTATGTGAGATTTAACAACTCATCACTGGAATAAAACTGTCACAGCCGGAATATTAGTCACTATTAAACCCACGACTGCCAGCTGATCGGGCTGAGAGAGTTAGCATTAGCATGCTAACATCAGAGCCATCACTGAGGTCACTGAGGCCCAGAAGAAGAATGAAACTAAGTTTAGTTTGGAGCAGCAGAGAGGACGGGCAGCCAAGTCCACGTGAAGCGTGACAGAGAAGTCCATTGGTGGACTGGCTGTGATTAAAGCTCCTGTGTGGCCGCGCCGCCTTATCAAACAGCCCATCATGACGCTGGTTAGCTTCGCTGGAGTGAAGCTAGCTAAGCTGATCTTTACTCTGATCATGTTCCTCTGCTGACTGATCGTTGATGCTACGCCCTCTGACGTGGTTTTATCCATCATTAAGTTTTGTTCTCCAAACAATCAGACAAATTTAAATCTTTTCCCCCAAAGAGCCCGAGCCGGCTCACTTTTCTAAACCCTGTAGACGGCCTCAGCAGGACACTTGAGGCTGGTTCCAACAGCGGGTCAGTCCCCATAGACCCCCATATGAAAAAGCCACACACACAGCAGAAGTAAACACGCTCACAGTCTGGTACAAACATCAAAACTCGCTCACTTAAATTACATTAAGACTTAAAGTGTCAAAAAGAGCCAAATGCAGCAAACTCAGCAGCTGAAGAAGAAAACGTGAGGGGAGGGGGTCCGGAGGAGGAACTCTGGGCCAAAGCGGCCTCGGAGCTGAAGAACGGAGGGTGGAGCAGGTCTGGAGGAAGACCAGGAGGACGGCCAGGAGGTCAGACTGGAGGTGAGGTCAGGGCCGCTTGGAGGGCAGCAAACTTTATCTTACAGCTCGTGATGCTACACCGACTTCCTGTTTGCTTGTGATTGGACAGCACTGCAGATGTTTCCTAGCAACTGATTTCCACATTAGAGAGTTTTCACTTCTCTCAGGTTTTAACGTGAAACCAGATTCAGTGAATCTCCAGTCTGAGCCTGAAGGACTTCATGTTCAGACCGAAGGATTCGATGGTTATGATTTATGGATCCTGGAGGTTTTCTGGAACTTGAAACGGAATGTTTTTATTTATTTGTGTTGTTTTTCAAGTGAAATGTGTCAGAAACAAACAGCTGCTCAGGCAGAGGAAACGTCTTCACGTGGAGAAGGTGAGAAAAACGACGACAACACGACATCTTTCATCAGAATCCATTTATCAAGGCACAGTTACTGTTTTTTGCCTAAAAACCATCAAGTTTGAAGACATTTCCTGTGGAGGACACATGAGGATGAGACTCAGAAACCCAGCGCGTGTGAACAGGAAGTGATGTCGATGTCACATCCTGGTCCTCGTCAGGATTTAATGTTTGTTTCTTCAGTGTCTCTCACTTTTTTCTGTTGCTCACGAACTACAATGATGTCCTCACAGAGACGGACGTTACGTTTGGACCACAAGGACACTGACAGTAAGGTCTGTCCCCCCGCAGCCGGACCTGATCTCCAGTCACAGTCCTCCGGTATCCAGGTCAGAAAAATCAGTGACTGATCAGTGATTGATCAGTGATTGATCAGAAGACAACATGATGTCTTTTATTATTCAGCTTCTCATCAGAACACAAAGGACAGAAGCAGAAATCATGTTTGTCATTACCCATCAGGTCTCTGTTAAAAACACCTGAAGGCACAGCTGATGCTCTGAGATCCACGGTCCTCATTCTGTGTCATTACGATCAGTATTTAAACACATATCAGATATTATTTGTACATTCTGAAGTTCAGCTGGAGACAATCTGAGGCTTCGTCTGTCTCAGATTGAGTTCTTTGTATTTGTTTCAGTGGCGCCACCCAGTGGTGGCCACAGCCCCCTGATACAATCGCTGCCCCCCCCCATGCAGAAAATGCTTCTGTCTAATATTCTACGTGAGGCGCTCCTCATTTAAAACCATAATGTGTGTTTGCTGTGTTTATTTTTCTTATATTGACGTCGTCTTCAACTTGTCTGTGCTGCACAGCACGTCAGTACATTAAGATTTTCATTTGATGTGACACCACGAGGTTGTGACCCTGTGACCCCCCCCCCATGTATTTGTACTGCGGTGTGTAATAATGAGGCACAGACTCAGATCTTTGGCTCAGAGCAGCTGTTTATTCTGACAGACACAAAACCACTGAGCTAACTGATGCTTCTCAAACAGCACCGACATCACGGTGTCTCAGTCCATCACTCCAGCAAATCACACGGAAATGATCATTAATAGTAATCATTCAAGCTACAATAAGTCTATTAGCTGATTATATTTTGTATGAATAATCTGAACGTGCAGAGTAACTAAAAAGTAAAATAAATGTTGAGGAGTAAAAGATTAAAGTAGCAGAAGATGGAAATACTCAAGTAAAGTACAAGAAGTAAAAATGTACTTGAGTACTTGAGTAAAAGTTCCTGCACACGTTGACTGTGGCATTTGTTTGACTTCCTGTTTTCCCGTGGACAGGAAGTGATGTCAAGATGTGGGAGGAGCAGGTTTGAGGCCAAGCAGCAGGTCAGCAATCAGCAGAGGACACGGAGGACGGACGATTCAGCTGAGCGCCAGCAGTCGGTGCTGATCCACGGTCTGAGTGTGGGACGCTACAGAGACATCTACACCTCTGTGCTCCCGCCGTCTGTCCTCGCTGCTCTGTCCAAGTCCAAACACGCTGTGAGACATCTGTCTTCGTTCAGGCTGAGCCGCCACACTTCCTGTTCTCAAAGCTTCAATGTGCAGCAGGTTCATCGTTGGTCTCGTCTCGTCCTGTGTGCTCATTTTGACTTATTGGCTGCAGGTTTCTGTCCATCAGTGACTGATCTGATCTGTGTGAGCTCATATTCGCCGTCTGATGTGCACGTCTCCTCATGACTGACCTCAGATCAGAGCAGACAGAAAGAGAAGCTACCAGCTTTGTTTCAAACCCACTATATGAGGCTAAATGCTAGCAACATTAGCATTTTAGCTGAGGTGGTGCCGTTTAGTCACGCTGCAGCACCACCTGGTGGTCTGGAGCCGTAAACCCGGCGTTCAGGACCTGCTGCTCCGTTCTGGATGTTCAGAAACACAAATCATTAGTTCGTCAATCATCTGTCGGTTCAGGCTGTCCTCAGCAGTGATTGGCCGAGCCCAAAAAAGGTCAGAGTGGCCGGTCAAAGACGAAAAGACAGAACTTTAGTTATGCTGAGGGACAGTGCTGACAGAGGACATGTGCGCAAACTGCAGTGTCCTCTGTGTAAACGTACGTGTTCAGTCTGAGAAGGTTTCAGAGGTTCTGTTGTTTATTTATTGTTTACATCACTGGAGAAAGATGCATATTTCAGCTTCTTTATGTCTTCTTTAACTCTCTTTTCCTTCCTCCACCCATAAACTCATTATATTTTTGTTCAGACTAGAATCTTCCTGCTGTCATAGATTTCACTGCTTCCTGCAGCGATGAGCTCAGTTTGATAACAGACTCCATTAAAGTTTGATGTGGTCTCATTTTAAGGACTACGTCTCGCAGGTCCTGGAGCTGAAGCAGTGTCTGTGGATGCGGCTGAATCGACCTCAGCTGCAGGAGACGCTGATGGAGGATGGACGGGTGGAGGTCAAAGAAATATTTGACCTGACTTAAGAGGAGAGAAACCTCTGCGTGTTTTATTCAAGCAGAAACTTCTAAATAAATTGATTGAAAGTGTAGAAATGTGAATTATTCAGGAGGAGCGACACGAGGAGCGTTCAGGAGAAAATGATTTCATCAGACGATAAAACGACGAGTCGTTGCAGTTGAAGCTCAGTTTGTGGCAGAAACACGACGCTCACTGTGAGTCGACAGCAGGTGGATTTGCATGTTTGGTTTTCAGTCATTTTCTCCTCAGTCACATGGAAAACAGCTTTCCAGGTTTCTGTTGATTACGTGTGTTTCCGCCAAATATTCTGTTGTTTTGGGAAACTAAACTGAAATCTTTGAGTTTCATGACGTGGCCTTGAGCTTCAGGAATTACACTTAATGTGTGTGAACGATCAGCAGATTAGTGAAGAATGGAAATAATCACTGGTTATGTTGAGCTATTCCCTTAAAACTACAACATATTTACAGAATATGATTGGGTACATAAAAAGCAAACCATCAACGTATGTTTCCAAAGCTTTTTTAAGTTCTGACGTGATCTACTCTGCCTGTGTTTTGGAGTTTGGGGTTTGCCTGTCTGTGGTCCAGCAGGTCACCTGTCTGAACCGGGACAGGTAGAACATCGGGCCGATGAACAGGCTGAAGTTTGGAAAGAGCAGCAGGAGCTGCAGGATGTAGCACTGAGCAGGGCTGATGGTCTCTGCCTGCTTGGACGTGATCACAGCCATGTAGGGAACCAGAGCCAGCAGAGGAGAGTACGCCACAGCTGACGGCACCATCACGGCCAGAATGTTCTTCAGAGCTCGTCTCCTCAGCGGCACGCTCGTCCCCGAGCCTTCGCCCGGTCCGCTCTGACGCAACACCGACGCGATCCCCAGCAGACACAGCAGCATGAGCAGGAACAGCGCCGAGATGGTGACGGACAAAGGCAGGGCCATGCTGAACACGCCAACAAAGTATCCCAGCAGGCCCGCGGTCAGGGTGAGGATCCAGGCACAAGCACACAGGACCACGCGGTACTCCCACCTGCCCAGTCTGATGAAGGCGACGGGCCGAGCCACCGCCAAGTAACGCTCCAAACACATGAAGGTCAGCAGCAGCGGGCAGCCGAAGATGTTGAGAGCGAACAGGCCTTCGAGGACGCGCTTGGTGGTCTCAGAGGTCTCGTGTAGGATTGCGTAAATGTCCAGAGGCAGACAGAGGCAGTACAGGACGTCCATGACGGAGACGTTGAGCCCCAACACCTCAGACGGCGTCCTGGCTCTTTTCGTGTTGAGCAGCATCCACATCAAGCCCGTGTTAGCTGGAAAGGACGTCACCAGTATGAAGATCTTGACCCCTGCCCAGAACATTTTACCAGTTTCCAGCTGACAGTGGTTTATCACTTTTGTTAAACTGGCGGCAGGAAAAGAAAAAGGCCAAAAGAAGTCGTAATGACCTTCAGCAGGGAAGTCGAGTGAGGAAAGACCTCCAATGAGAGAATCGTTGCTGCTGATGAAGCCTCCGCTGAGCGACGATAGAACTGAAGCTGTGCCGTTGTGGTTTCCCATCGTGACGAGTCTCCTGGAAAAAGACGGATTAATGAGCCGCTGTGAGAATATTTACACACCTGGATGAGTCAAACTGACCTGTCTGCATGATTTAGTCATTCATGCTCTCTGTTTACAACACCATCATCATCATCACCATCATCATCATCATCATCATCATCATCATCATCATCATCACCATCATCATCATCACCATCATCACCGCCCCGTACTTTGCCTCCTCTGTTGCAGAAGGTGGTCTTTGGTGCATCCAGTCACGTTTGAGGATTTATGTGTTTTAATGAACTTGAACTAATGAAGCTTTTTTCCTGTCTGTAGGAACATGAAGTAAACTGGACTCTGACAGTGTTTGATCTCGTTCTGTCTGATTGAGACAAACTGCAGAAACATGAACTGACCTTGAGGAGGAAGATGGATGTCTGCCGGCCGCTCTGTGCTGTGAAGAGTGGACTCCTCTTCATCCTTCAAAAGGAGGCAGCAGACACTCCCAGCGGACGTTTGCATAGAGAGGTGATGCTCTATTTGTTTGTGGACTCCATGTTTCTTCATTGTGAAACATTTTCCAGCATGCAAATATCTCCGGAAAAGCGACCCTTGTGGGTGAACGCCTGAAATTTTCAGACATTTACATCGTCTGTGTTTACCTGAGGCTCCTCTTCATGCACAGCACCTGAGGGAGGAGGTGCAGGCTCGGAGCTTTGCTTTAAGGGTCAGTCCGGTGGTCTTATAGTTTCCTTATCGTCACTAAATCTCATTGAAAACTCAAACCAACAACATGTTGGTGCGTCTCCGCTTTGGTCAGGACCAGTTCCCCGTCAGCTCTCATGGCTAATGAGAAACAATGCTTTGAAGGGAGAAGGGGCTCGAGTGATCTCCTCATCACATTCTTACAACAACAAAAGCAAACCTGGAATGTTCTTTAATCTATAAAATGGCAGTTAGTTTGTACAACAACACAAGACCTCAGGAGGTAAAGAATGAGGACGGGTCTTTGTTTCAGAGAAAGCCAAGAGAGCTGTGTCTTGGTTTTATCCCGCAAAGTCAAAAATGCTTCAAATCGAGGCATAAAATGTCGCATTTTTCATTCTATGTCCAACAACGGCAAAGTACTCCAGACTTGACAGGTGAGCTGAATTTGCTCAGAAGAATGGAGGTGATTACAGAGAACTCTGCGACAATGACTAGTGGTCATTTCTATGAGTCTATATGCACGTTTCATTATCAAGAGCCCCCGTCCCCTGACCTCCAACCCTGGGTGTGTGTACTTATACTGGAGGGACCAAATCTAAATTTATATATTCCAGGAGAATGAAATGTCATGCTGTCACTCGCATGTTAGTGTGACTTTTGCACCAGTTCTGAGCAGATGCTGATGGTTTGTCACAGCTTCACTATTCTTGATAGCATGGGGGGGTGCCTATCAATTAATCACCAATCCCAAATATTTACAGCAAAATTGTGTCACTCTTCTGCACAAATGGTCATGTGAGAGGGGTTAGAGGGTAGCGCTCCTGAGCTGTTCATTCACAGCGTGGCGAAAACTCCTCTGCCCTCCAGAAAGCCGTGGGCGCCACACTATCGCAGCACCTGACCCCGGGCCTCTGGGAGTTTGAGGGCCAGAAAACTGCCCGCCGCTAGCGCTCCCGAGGCAAAGAGGATGGGCACGGCCTTGGTGGTACTGACGAACGAGGTAAAGATGCTTATTCCTAAAACAGCTGTGAGTTTACAGAGGGCGCTGAGGAAGCCAAACGCCGCGGTTCTGAGAAAAGACAGGAGACAGATAAAGAGTACAGCATCAGGGTCAGTCAGTGCAGCAACAGCAGATCAGTCTTTCAATTTGTTTCCCGAAACAGCCATTTTGTTTCTGAGATGAGCTGTTCAGGTAAGTCTCAAGACGTAATCTGTGTTTTAGACGTTTCTTTGTGAAGGCTGTGGGGACTCCATATAACCACAAGGTGGAGCTAAACATAACAATTCATATAAAAGATTTACAAAATGACATGCTAATAAACTCTTGTTTTTTGTTGTTGATGTTTGGGTTTAGTTTTTATTTTTGTTTATGTGTTGGTTGTATTTTTTTTGGGGGGGGCGGGAGTTTATGCTTATGTTGTTTATGTTTATTCAAGAAGTAAAGATGCAGTCTGTTACTTTTGCTGCAAATGATTTTCCAGAAAGCCGTCAGTCCTTCAGTCAGCCAACGTGCAGTTTGATGTTGCAGTGAGCCTCATTCAGAGAAACAAAGACGATTTAATCAGTTACAGGGCAGCTGGTTTTAAAGATGCACAGATCTCAGCAAAAGAGATGTGAACAGATGAACACTGAAGCAGTGCTGAAACAGGAGAGGTTGCAAACCACAAAAAGACACTTTGCCTATGAGATGCCTGATGAGCCACAATGAAGAGGCTGGAAGTTTCCCTTTTTAATGCTGTGTTAGACCGTACCATCCAGTCTTTGGGTGGGTTAGAAGGGAGGTCAGGAGCATTTGGAGTGCTTTTCAGCTTTGGCCAGCTTGATGCACAGACAAAGGAGGACCAGTGTAAACTTCTCAGAGACTACCTCACCTTTGGAGAACAGTCTGATATTGATGGGAGTGCACTGGCTACAGAGATGGAGAACCTTCCAGAACTCCCTAAAGCACAGATGACCCCATTTGAAGTGCTCACTTACCTCTCTCAAAATGAGATCTGTGAGTTGTACCCAAATCTTTGGTAGCTCTGTGGATAGCCTGCACTCTCCCTGAGACTGGTGCATCTGCAGAGCGGAGCTTCTCCAAGCTCAGATTGATAAAGAACCACTTGAGATCTTCCATGGCACAAGACAGACTGAGTGGACCGGCAGTGATTAGTGTTGACAACAGAGCTGGCCATCAGATTTCTTACAGTGATGTCATAGATGAAGCCAGGAAGCACAGCTCTGAAGGAGAGGGTGGAGCATTGAGGAGGAACAGAGTAACAGAAATGTGTGGATTAAGGAAGTTAATGTGGATTTTTTTTTTACTCGAGCTTTTGCACATAGTTACATACATTTACATAGTTTTAAGATCTAATTAATCAACTTTACATTTGTTTTTAAACCATTTTGTTACCTTGTTTCAGGTAACTGGTCATTAACATCATTATTGAAGTATTTGATTGATATTTGATTTAATTCTGTCTGTTTTTGTACAGTTGAATTTGTTATTATTTTTATATATCTAAGTGATTTTATTTGTTCTTGCACTACAAATAATTTTTGCACATTGCTGTTTCAGTTTTTTGAACCAAAAATAACCAGATGACACTTTAACAGTTAATACAAGACTTTATCACTTGAACGTTGTGTAAATCAACCCCAGGCAGCTCTTGTGGCTGAATGTGCTACATGTTGAGATTAAAAACCACATGTGGCACCCTGCACATCGTTCATCATTCATTCATTGGTATTATTTATGTGATTAACTGGGCCACCCTTTAAATGTGTACAGACATGTCAGGCTGACAATAGGATGACGTAAACAACACTGCCAGAGCTGCAGTGAGTTCATAGTGTGTGAATGATCAACAATCAATATTATTGGCAGAAATAGAGGGCCCCAAAATCAGATTTTGCTTAGGGCCCCATGGAGGCTTGGGCCGGCTCTGATGATGTGGATGGTGAATCCTTTGTGTTGGAGTGAGTTTAGGATGGCCACAGTATCGCCTCCATTATTCAGCAATTCATGAATTTTTCAGGCACTTGGAGAGCCTGCAGAGTCGATGTGGACCTCAGAATTCAGCCCACCTCCACAGCGGATTAAAAAAACTTCAAATCCCTTTAAATGCCCGCAGAATCACTTCCTTAAATTTAGCTACAGCTCGATCAGACAGTTTGTTTAATGGCATGTTTGTTTGGGAACAACGAGGGTCCGATAGAAGCGGATTCAGCGAACAGACGGTTAAATGTTCGGTTTCAACGCTGTACGTCACAACAAGGTCGAACAGATCCCACAGTCGAACCAAGGCGTCTGTACGACAGCCTGAACACAAACTGACAGCACTTCCTCAGAAACTCATTTAGTCACAAGTGCATCTGTGTTTCACCTCCAGCTTCATCAGGCTGATTTTACAAGAAATGACCACAAAGAGCAAGAAAAGAGCTTGAAATACTCAATCACCCCAATCAGTCGATCAATCCCTTGATCGATCAATCGGTCACAGGTGCAGACGGATGCAGCGATTCAACTGGAGCGAATGAAGGTCAGAGTTTGAACTGTGGTTTGTCTCCAAGCTTTCAGTTTCTGGTTAAAAATGACTTCAGTGGGGTTGATGTGGAGAAACACGAGCACTGACGTGAGATAAAGGCCACTCATCATCTTCATCACATCAGCTGAACGAGACACTGAAGGTGTTTGACCACACAGATTTATTCAGATTCTTCTGGAAACAAAACAACAGCACACACTGAACATTGTCTCCTTCCTGTTGTTACACCCATTTCTGTGATAAACCATCTCTAAATAAAGCATTTATTGATAGATTCCAACATTTAAAAGTGCATCATCAGCGAAAAGAAAGACTCCACCAGCTGAAGAGCTTGGACCTGATCTACGAAGCGTTGGACAGCGATGAAGCTTTGAGGAGCAGCTGAGGTCAGAGATGCCTTCAGCTCAAAAGCACTGAATCTTTATCAGAAATGTTCTTGTGTCTCTTGTTTGCGTTACAGAGAAATGAACACAGGTGTGATGTGTCGCTGATGAGTTAAACCAAGTGCCGAGTGCAGCGGCGAAGCGGGCGTCGGCCTCAGATGCCCATGTAGGTGTTCATCTTGGCCAGGGCGTCGCAGACGGTGGTGAGGTCGCTGCGCAGGTCCTGCACCACGTTCTCGATGCTGCGCGTGTCCTTGAGCAGGTCGATGCTCTGCGTGTACGGGTTGTAGTACACCGAGAACGGCCGCTTGATCGTCTTCGCAAACTCCCTGTGAGGGAGAGGAGGCGTCAGCGTCGGGGAGGTCATGTGACTCCTCAGCAGCGGAGCCATGGTGTTTGTCCCCGTCCACACACACACACAGAGTCTCACTCACCTCATCTTCTCTTTGGCCTCCTCGAAGCTCTCGGACACAAAGTAAACATCCTGGAAGGTCGTGATGAGACACTCCTGGGTGCAGGTGGTCTTCGGGTCAAACGTCTTCACACAGGCCTGATCAGACAGGGCATGCTGGGAACACAGGACTGGTGTCAATCGATCGATCAGTCGTCAAAAGAATCATTGTGTGTGTATGTGTGTGTGTGTGTGTGTGTGTGTGTGTGTGTGTGTGCGTGTGTGTGTGTGCGTGTTACCTTCAGCTCTCCAATAGAGGACAGTAAACCAGCTCCATAAGCTCTCAGCTGTCCGTCCTGTTTGCAGAGTCCAAACTCGATGGTGAAGAAGTAACACTGTGGAAAACACACAGTCCAGATCAGAGACCACAACACAGTCCAGACCAGAGACCACAACACAGTCCAGATCAGAGACCAGAGACCACGACACAGTCCAGACCAGAGACCACAACACAGTCCAGACCACCAGACCAGAGACCACGACACAGTCCAGACCACCAGACCAGAGACCACGACACAGTCCAGACCAGAGACCACAACACAGTCCAGACCACCAGACCAGAGACCACGACACAGTCCAGACCAGAGACCACGACACAGTCCAGACCACCAGACCAGAGACCACGACACAGTCCAGACCAGAGACCACGACACAGTCCAGACCAGAGACCACAACACAGTCCAGATCAGAGACCACAACACAGTCCAGACCACCAGACCAGAGACCACGACACAGTCCAGACCAGAGACCACAACACAGTCCAGATCAGAGACCACGACACAGTCCAGACCAGAGACCACAACACAGTCCAGACCAGAGACCACGACACGGTCCAGAACGCAGACGGCTCACGTGTTCGGTTTAAGAGATGTACTGAAATGAACTTTATTCAGAACAACGTGAAAAACAACAAAGTGATGGAACTCTGGACTGAGATCATCGAGATCATCGACGTCGACTTCAACGTCTGTTTGAGCTTTGAAGGAGTTTAGACCAAAGAGGCTCTGCTGAAAGACTACACCGCCTCCACACCACCTCCACACCACCTCCATCACCTACACTGCCATCACCACCTGCACCTCCATCACCACCAACACCTCCATCACTTACTCCTCCATCAGCACCTCCCACTGCATCACCACCTCCACCTTCAACACCTCCATCACCACCTCCCCCTACATCGCTACCTTCACCTACAACACCGCTACCTCCACCATCTGCACATCTGCCTACACCAGCACTACCTCCACCACCTCTGTCTCTTTTGTTAGTTTTTGTTAGTTTGAATGAATAATGTGTTGTTTTCTAAATGTATATCAATTAACATTATCGAATCATGATAAATTAGGATTAAACTGGTTATTATACTTTTCAGAGTAATATCAATATACCAAAAACTATCCAATATCCTCTGACGTGATTGGCTGACACAGGAGGAGCCGTCTGATTGGCTTCAGTTGGGAAAAGTGAGTGGAGCCTCATCAGAAACGCACACAGTGAAGTCTGTAAATGAAGCTTCAACATCTGAACATAAAGACATGTTTGAATGAAAACTGTAGATTCTTCCATTAACACTGATCTCATCAGTGTGTGTGTATGAATGTGTGATGATGGCTGCAGCCTCCGGGGGGCGCTGGTGGGGCTGGAACGCTGTAACTGAGCTGACTCATGTTACCAAGCCAAACGTTTTCCTCCGTCAAAGGACAGAGTGGAGCAGAGGATTAGCGTCGTCACTCACAGTGGCCAGTTTCTGGACGTCCTCATCAGACGCTCCCAGAGAAGCCAAACCGATCTCCTGAGAGAACTGAGCGAACTTTGGATCGGCCAGCAGAGGAACGTGACCCAGCAGCTCATGACACGTGTCACTGAAAGCAAACCAGCAGAAACCAGCTCGTTAACAAAGGTTCAGGTCTTTAAACGGCATCTGATTCATGACGTCATGAAGAAAGAGCTGAAGTGACTTTTAGAGAACGAACAAACTTCCTTTGAGCCGTGATTCGTCTGTGACGGAGCAGATACCAAACCTTCGGGGAGGAGCTCTGTGTTTTCACTGAAAACTGAACTGACCTGGACCAGGTGAGTCTGAGGGGATCAGTTTCAGTGGAAACAGAGGCTGATTTAAACCTCCTCCCTGAGACAGAATGTCCTGAAAATAACTTAATTAACTGGAGATCTGCTCTCAGAAACAGCCCCGTGGTGTGTGCGCAAGGTGGACCACAGGTGAGGTGGACCACAGGTGAGGTGGATCACAGACGTAGTGGATCACAGGTGCAGGTGTACTCACGGTTCAGGTGTGTAGAGCGGGTCAGTGCTGTGGCGAATATACTGAGTGCAGTTAAACACTCTGTAGGCCAAACCAGCCAGGAAGTCTCTGGGAGACAGGTAACCTGCGACCGGTCGAACCATGAATCCAGACCTCTCTGAAACACACACGTCAACTCATCAAGTAGATATTATTCAATATCAAATACTATTTCCTCCAGTCAGTCTGTGAGGTCACAGGTCAGTCTGTGAGGTCACAGGTCAGTCAGTGAGGTCACACGTCAGTCTGTGAGGTCACACGTCAGTCAGTCAGTGAGGTCACTGGTCAGTCAGTGAGGTCACACGTCAGTCAGTCTGTGAGGTCACTGGTCAGTCTGTCAGTGAGGTCACACGTCAGTCAGTCTGTGAGGTCACAGGTCAGTCTGTCAGTGAGGTCACAGGTCAGTCAGTGAGGTCACAGACTGTCACTTCCTTCACAGGAAGTCATCAGAAACTGGTGTGTGGAACCTCTGAGAAACAGGGACACGTCCTCCAGCTGGGGGACGTTGTCCTCTCTGTAGCCGCAGTGTTTGCTGAGCAGAGGCAGGTTCTTCAGGTATTCTCTGCAGGCGTGAGTCGGGTACAGTTTGGTCAGCTCTCTGAAGACGGCCCCCCACGTCCTGACTTCCTCCGGGGTGTACTCGATACGAGGGATGGGCTGCCCGCTGGGGAGGAGACGTTCAGCTGGTGACGACAGACTGAAACTGATCATGCTTTTCATTCTGGATCAATCTGCTGATCATTCTCTCCATCGATCGATCAATCATTTGGTTTGGAAACATTGTGAAAACAGTGAGAAATGTGGTCACAGTGAGCCCAAAGTGACGCCTTCACCATGTTTGTTTGGTCCAAAGCTCCGCATCAGAGAATAAAGTTAAAACTAGTCTACACAGAATGAATGAAACAAGTTAAATACAGCGATCAAGGCAGAGCGAGTTACAGCCACACGAATCGTGATGTTGATGGGTGAGAAGTCAGGTGACCCACCTGACCACCAGGTGAGTCATTAGGGTGACGAGAGATTTCATCCATCAGAGGTGAACGTTCAGCAACAGAAATGATGATACTTACAATTTATAATTCATGGCGACCTCCACAAAGTATTTCCTCCTCTGACGGTAAACATCGTCTTTAAAGCCCTGACAGGAAGAAGAAGAAGCCAAGAGGAAGAAAAGAGTGAGATTTACGTATGAACACCCTCAGCTTCACTGACACACAGGAAGTGCTTCACCTTTTCAGTGCGATGGCAAGAAGAAGAAGACGAAGAACAACAACAGACAGACTTGTGATGAAGGAGAGCAGTAAGTGTAAAGCTCACTGACAAACACCTGTTTCAGTTTCCTGTGACTACTTCATAATAAAAGTTAACTTGTGTTTTGTCATTGAAATGCTTTTAATGTGAAGGTGCAGCAGTAGGATTTGCTCACTTTGCATTAGCAGTAATATAATTCAGCATTTTTTGCTGGAACGTCGTCACCAACACCCAGTTATGATACTGCAAACATATGAACGTTCCAGTACTTTCACTGGTGGACCATCAGCTGAGTCAAAACTGAATTTTACATTTTACAGATCCGTCACTTCCTCATTCTGTCAGAAAAATGCACTTTGGCATCAATTATAGAGAGAAAAGAGACAAAGTTAGAAACTATTTGAGTTGAGTTTATTAAACCTTTGCAGAGGAATTTCCTTAAAATTCCTTTCATCTTAATAAAACTTTCAGAAAATGTTTTTGAGCTGCCGACTCGACTTCAGCTCATGACTCGATATAAAGTGAAATCTAAAACTCTGACTTCAGTCTGTGTTGTTTCCTGTTGTTCTTTATAAGATGATAATATGCTCCATGCTGGCTGTCGTGGAACTCTTCTGCCCTCTGGTGGACAAAAAGGAACTCGTCTTGAACATGAAGGACACTTACCGGATGGTCTGCGTCCAGTTCTGAGCCGTACATCAACACGCGGTGAGAGCACTGGTCTAACTCAGAGATCTTCATGGGGAACCACGGAACATTGTCTCCATCTGGTTAGAAACCAAGAAGAGAAATAAAAACAGTCGTTTGTACAACTTCGTATTACAAAAAAAAACTGGTCAGAGTCCATGAACAATGGCCAGTTTCCGGTTTGGAAACCAGAAGTCAACAAGAACACGGCTGATGTCAAAGCAGCAGGTCAGTGCAGCGTCACCGAGAGAAACTCTGGACGTGGAGTCTCAGTTTTCTGCAGGATGAACCTCAGAAACACCTGTCTGCTGTCTGTCTGCACACTGATCGCTACACTTCAGCCAATCAATCAATGCGGCCGTCATATGACAACACAGGTGTTCGTACCTGCCTCGGCAGACCACACGTGTGCAGGCGTGTTGAAGGACACGATGTTGACGTGGTCTTTGAGGTGCTGCAGCAGCTCGTTGAACTCCTTCTTACTGCAGCTGCAGTCAGCGAAGATCTCCACCTCGTTAACGACTCGCTTCGACACTCGAGACTCGATGTGCTTCAGGTTCACTCGCTTCTCCTGCAGGAGGAGGGAGGCGAGAGGGGGGAGGAGCAGGGAGGCGCGGAGAGGAGATCCAAGACTGTAAAGAGGTGACTAATAATCAAACAATCAGCGTGAAACAGGAAACGGGATTTATCGTCTCACCTGGAAGAGTCTGAGGGCTTTGACCAGACAGCCCACCTCGTTCTTCAGAGAAAACACCACCGCCGTCTTCCCACAATCCTCAGCGCTCTCTTTGTCTGGTGTCTCATTGATGGGACAGAAGGACGGACGCCTCGACTGGAAGACAACAACAACATCATCAACAACAACAAAAACATCAACAACAAAAAGAAAACCAATGATGATGACAACGACAATAAGCAAGTAATTATTCGTTTCTAATTTCAAAAGCTCAGTTCGTCATTAATAACAGAATATTTTATCAGCAGAAAGTCATATAAATATTTACACACACACACACACACACACACACACACACACACACACAGTACATATAAGTTGTTGAATCATTAATAAAAAAAAGTCAACTAACGCTGCAACGTTTACATTTCATTTAAAAAGTGACTGATTGTTTCAGGTTTTTCAGGCTTTCCTGTCCCCCGTGTCCCCACCGCCTCACGCCGTCTCACAGGTGGAGGACTCAATATTGAACCAGGACAAACACGGAGCCGATGTGCCGATAAGCTCGGCCTCAGCGGCAGCTGCTGTTACCTCGCGTTGACAGAGAGAAAGACAACACGAAGCCGCCTCAGAGCGTCAGCCAGCTTCCTCTTTTCTCTGACGCCGCTTTGTGTGGAGCTGCTGTGTGTGTGTGTGTGTGTGTGTGTGTGTGTGTGTGTGTGTGTGTAAGCTGATCTCCACAACAGCCTGATAAGAACTAATGAAGCTGCTTGGTTTCCCCCTAAAATCTACTCAGAGGATGATGGATGATGATGATGAGGATGAGGATGAGGATGAAGTCTAATTGTTGCTGTTTACTGCTGAAGCAATAAATGAGTCAAATCTTCCCATAAAACCATAAAGCAGTTTGACATGAGGACGAGAATCACCACGGTTCAGAGAACAGGTGAGCGTCCATCGCCGTCTCTTCGCTGAGGCCGGCTCCACATTTCAGACCTTCTGTCTCATTTATTTCTTTATCTGTGCTGCTGTCTGCAGCCGCCGTCCACCCTGTGAGACACGCCTGGACAGTTCAGTCCTGTGACGTGCAGTCGACTGCCACGAAGCCTTCGGTGTTTTTGTGGGTGATGCATCGCATTCAGACCACCTCGTGTTTTTTAACAGGGCGGACAAAATAAGAGAAACAGCTGGCAGCACGATGACGTCCTGTCCAACAGCAGCTCTGACTCTGAGCTCAGCGATGAAGAGAGAATCCACCTTCTGAACAAACACTGAACATCGACTTATGTCAGAAGATCAAACAGCTGCACCTCAGCTGAGAGCATCTGGACCGTTTAATACTGTTCAGGCTGTTCAGACTGACTCTGGGTTTGAATCTCGAAATAAAAAGACAGTTTAAATCTGTCACACCGAGAAATTAATAAATAAGATGAAATTTAATGCGATGACCTGAAGAAAACAGTGATTTTTACTTCACTGAACATTTATCTGAAGTTTTCTGAGACACGCGTCCAAACATGAGGGATCAAACATCACCTGCGACGCTTCACGCAGACGAAAAGAGACTCGTTCATTGATCAGCTGAGCGGAAAAACTGCTTTTACATCTGAATTTAGCCGATTGAAAATCCACCAAACTGCGTCTCCTTTAAACTCTTTAGCTTCTTTATTTTCATCACTGATTAACGTTCATTATTTTCCTGATGAATTAAAGACAAACTGTAATTAAAGTAGTGACCGTGAGGTCAGAGAGGAGGAGGAGGAGGAGGAGGAGGAGGAAGATGAGCGCTTGTTCTCACCATCTGGCCCCCGGTGTGGCGTTGCTGCAGGTGGTCGAACATGGCCGAGTCCAGCGACAGCCCCCTCCGGGCCCAGTACTTGCTGGAGAACATCATCATGGCCGGCTGCATCCTAGGCACTGGCTCCAGGCCGACCTTCTTCACATGGGACGAGGCCATGGGGTACCAGTGGGTGTACGAGTACCAGGGCTCCAGCCTGCCGTGCTCTGCTGCTGCTCACACTGATGCTCAGAGATGCTCTGCTGGCCCCACGCCGGCCCCACGCCGGCTGCCTCTGCTTAAATACTGATGGGGTGGGGTGGGGGGGTGTTTGTATAATGCAGAGAGAGAGCAGCTGTTGATGCTCCTCCCCCCACTGGACACACCTCTGCTGCTTCCTCACTGCAGGTTTTACCTTTTTATCATCGCCTGCACAAAACGACATTTGTGGAAGTACAGATAAAACGCTTTGAGCTAGATGCTAACGCTAACACGCTGACAATGACAAAGCATGCTGATTTTCACCAGGTGTGATGTTCACCACGTTCACCGTCGTAGGTTAGCATGTTAGCATGCTCATTAGCAGCAAACACAAAGTCCAGCTGAGGCTGATGCTAATTTGTTCTGCGGGTATTTGGTCACATTCAGGTGTTGACCTGATGGTGGCGCTAGGTGACGAGTCAGAGGATCAATAAAGTTATGACAGTTTTTCCTGAAGGAACGCGAGTGTGTCAACGCCATTTGATCACAATCCACCCAACGATTAGCATGAAACCCTGCAGCCTGTTAGCTCTGCATGCTATGTATCATCAAGTTCACACACACACACACACGTTAGGTTTTTATCACTTATGGGGACATTAGACTTACATCCGTGTCCTGGAGACATAAATTAACCATAAACATGAGAACACACACCCACAGGTAATTGAGGTTTATTGTGTTAATTACAATTTGTAATAGTTTACAAATGTTAGCTAAAGGTTCTCACACTTTATCTGAGTTACTTTGAGTTTATTAGAGCCCTCAGCTGGACACAAAGACATTACTTTACTGTGAATGGAGGACGCTCACAGGATCTCCTCCTGGTGAGACGAGGACGTTAAGCTTGTCTCATGTTGCCGCTGTTGTTCTCTGACGTCTCTTCTTTTCCCTTAAATGAGAAACACTGAACCTTAACCAGGTGTGAGCATCGTGTTCAATCAGGGGATCAATAAGGAATTAATTATGATCAATTACTAGAACATAGTTTGTCACTTCGGCGGATTTACATCATTTTTTCTGTCTTCAAATTCAGTTTCTTTAGGACCAGATTGAAGCAAAATGACATAAATTAGAGGAAGGCCTTATTTACAGTCAACACATCAACAACTTTTCCAGACTGATTGATGATATTTTTAGGACTTGATCAGGTGATGATCCAGTCCATTTCTTTATCAATGGAGAAGAACTGAGAACAAAACAACCTCAACAATCGAGAGCCGCCATCAAACATCCCTGTCAAGGCGTTTACCTGTGACGCACCTGTGGTCCAGAAAATGACTTCTGAAGCAGGAACAGGCTGTACAGGTGATCTGAGCCGAGGTCGCTGAGCGAAGGCGTCGTTCCTCTGAGCATCATGCACCTCACGGAGGGACGAAGGCGAACACGGCTCAGTTTGTCACGTGATTCAGACAGAACAGCGTTTTTATTTCTACTCACTGGAGCCTGACATGAAGCTAAAGCTAGCAGCTGTTAGCTTAGCTTAGCATAAAGACTGATGCTAACAGAAACCCTCTCTAAAGCTCACTGATGAACGTGTGACTCCTCATTTGGTTTGTTTATCCATTAAAAACAGCACAAATTCAGCCTTAATCCTGTAAATGTTGTTAAATTTCACATTTTGGGCCGTTTGGTTGCATCTTTCTGTCAAACAATCACTGAAATCCATCTGAAATCTGAGTTTTCGTGTGTCGTGCGCTGACTCGTCCACAGTAAACTGTTGTGAATTCAGAAGGTTTTAATTTGCCTTTTCTTCCTCGTGGAGTTTTAATCTGAGTCTGTTTTCCATGTTTTTCTTTCTCCTTTGACGTTTTTGAGGCTGTTTTTGTGTCTGAAACGAAGTGTTAGTCGAGCTGGCCGTCCGGCTGACGCTTCGCCTCCACCTCGCCATGAACAGGTGGAGCTGAATGAATGACAGTCAGTCCACACAAAGCAGCCTCCACTTCAATAAAACCCCCAGAGATGGAGGCTCGATTAGCGGCGGTGCCTATCAGCCGTGTGCTGAGACAATTTCCTGCCACACAGGAAATGAAAGAGCAGTGAGACGGCGGACGAGCCGCGGCGGCTTTGTTCCCGCGCTGCAGCAGCTTTATGAGCAGATTGCAGGTGATACCTTCCTCCATCTCCTCGTCTTCCTCGCCAAATGCCTTCCATCGGGGGGGCGGGGGGGCGTCCATCACACACATGAAAGCAGCTGAAGTGACATTTGGAGGAGTTTCAGTTCTTCGGCTGCAGCTCTGACATTTCCGCAGAGATTCATGAAGGAAAGATGAATTTAAATGTAAAAATGGTCTTTCAGATGTCGAAGCCTTCACAGAGCTGAAGTCCACGCTCCTCTTCCTCTCTCTGACTGTCAGCTGTGAATACTAATGATGTTTTTGATTTGTTACTGGCTCATTTCAAACATTAGAGATGTTTAACGTGAAGTGAACAGAGCTCGTTGGACGACTCGTCTTTATGTGATTTGTGCGTTTGTGTCGCTGCACTCGTCAGTTTCTGGTCGAAGCTGAAGAGATGTGCAAACACCATGCGGGGGAGGCTCTCTGAAGGGGGGCTTCTATTTCAGCTCGTTGCTGAAGGGAAGCTGGTCGGCCGGTGAGAGGAAGCAGATTTCATTGTGTCTCTGCCCAGTTTTCAGCCCCTGTGCAGGTTAAAGATGAATGTGTGAAACGCTCGTTAACGTCTTAAAGTTCATGTTCTGGTTCACCCTCTTAAATTCCTTTTAGTTCTTCCTGATGAATTGAGTCGCACCCACACGGTTCTCTGTGTGTGAGGTCAAAGGTCAAAGGTCAGAACTCATTTACCGTACGTCAACTTTATTCTTGAAATGTCTGTTTTCTTATGAAGTTTTGTCTGAATCAGCTGTTCCACTCAGCTGAGGGGTCCAATGGTCTGAGTCCTGTCCTCTGTCCTCTGTCCTCTTTCCTGTCATCTATTTTAAAACAGTCCTTCATCTTTGTGTAGATTCAAGCTGACTGAGGCTCACTGAGCTCCAGTCGACTCGTTGCTCCACTGTGCTCACCACTGGACTGTGACCACACAGGAAATGTGCTGCAAGACCACAAGAAGGAGCTAAAAGAGGCTAAAATGCTGAAAAGCGGAGCTGCAGAGACATTTCTGAGATACACACCATAACATAATCCTAAATCTTGATTAGAGCGTCTTTAACACGATTAAGTTTGTTCACAAGAAAACGTAAAAATGCTCCTGAAATCATTTTATTGCCCAAAGTGTTCAATCGATTACATGAAAAGAGCTGAAATCACAAATGTTTAAACCTGCAGCAGAAACACGGCAGAGCTCCACCAGGAAATAGTCTGTGTCATTAAAGCCGCGAGTCCACAGTTTCACTCCAAAGCCATCAACATCCACTTTATTCCTGCAGTAATCTGATTACTTAAGGACCTAAACACCTGCTGACGTCATCAGAGAGCAGAGTTCGTCTCCTCTCGCTCATGTTGAGCCGTCTCACTGGACTGAAACTGTGGAGTCACGTCAGACTGGAGCAGCAGAGCATGAAGTTTGGTGCTTGAAAAGAAAATTTCCACATTTTGGAAACGACCTTTTGTTTTCTTGCTGGAGTTTAATCCTTCAGATTTTCATTAAATCAAACCCTCAAAAGGGTTATCCCTCGACACAGCAGACCGTCATTTGTGGCGGGGTCCGCCATTTTCTACTGCAGCTGCTTCCTGTTAGAACACTTCAACATGCTTTTATTGTGAAGCAACCACAGGAAGCTCAGTGTAACATAACCACTGTTATAAATCCCAGCAAGAAAACAAGTTATTTCCTAAAAGGCGTCTGTTTTCACGGCCTGGTGGAGCTCATCAGCGTCACCATGTAAAAACACAAGTCGACATCTTCATCGCACACCAGGGGGGGGCGGGGGGCGGGGGGTTGGTTTTCAGCGGGCACGTTAACATCTTTTTATTCCGTCTCAGGTGGAACGAGCGATCTGATATTAGATGGTTAATACTGAGAGGAGGTTACGCAGTAAGAGTTAGAACAGTTTGATCTGTGACGCAGCAGGCGAGTTCGTCTTCTCCAATGAAAGCGGGCCGTCGTCTGTGAACAGCCAATCAAACATCACGTTGGGCCTGATGTGGTTCACTGCAAGAGGGGAGCGCACACGTCACAGGTAACACCAGGCTCCTCCCCTCTAAAGCTCCATTCAGACCGCAGGTGTTCACCTGACAGGGGTCATTTTTCCCTCAGTGAGATCTGCAGGCGCAGCGAGCTCCTGTCAGACGGAGAGCTGACGGATGCTAACATGCTAACACCATCATACATGATAAGAGAAGCAGTGAATCCATCAGCAGAGCCCGACTGTCAAAGCTCATCACATGTGGACGCTGCTGTCTCCTCACAGCCTGTTTCTGTTTTTACATCTGCATCCAGTCAAACTGTCTGCACTCACACTGTGGATCAGCTGTTAGCAGCGAAACCTCTCTGGATCACTGTGACAGCGAGGGAAACTTAAAATCAGGAAGATGCTGAATCATCTGTCTTCTCTGATTTCTAAGTGGATTTCTGGAGGTCTGCTCTGGATCACAGATCTCCACAGGAAGTGAAGTCACACTGAGATCGACATGTTTTCACGTCTGATCGCAGACCAGATCCTGCGACTTCACCGCGGTTAAAGCGAGTCGTGAACGATGAGTGAAATTACTCATCATTAGGAGAAGAAGTTTTGCTCCTCCACCTCCTGCACCTCCTCCTGCGGTCTGAGTGGAGCTTTAGAAAACATCCTGAACAGGAGAGAAGGAATGACTATTTGACTCAGAGACAATATGATACAAGAAATTACAAAAATAAGATTCTGAATAATCTTAAATCCTTTTTACACTCTCCTCCTCCTCCTCCTCCTCCTCCTCCTCCTCCTCTCCTCCTGTCATCCTGCTGACAGACTCAGTCAGTCTCTGCTTGGATCTGCTGTTCACTACGATATGAAGGCAACTTTGCAGCTGTTGTGAGAGTTACTGCTTTCTCTCAAGTGTCCGAGGCCGTTGGAGCAGGCGTCCGCTCGCCGTGCGGCTCTGGAGGCCGGAGGAGATCCCGAGTCCGTCGGGTCGGAGCCGGAAACCTCGGCGTCGAAGTCCAGGATGACGCTGATGGAATGAGGCAGATCCTGAGGAAGATGAAGAACAGCTCAGTTCAAGTCAAACGCTGACGGCTCTTATTTGGATCCCGTTCGCTTCTCCGCGACTTTCAGCCGCATGTCACAGCCTTCATCACATGACCCTTCAAGTCTCTGGTGACCGTGACCTCTGACCTCTGGTTTTAATCATGTGACCAGAATTGACACTCAGGGCAACGAAGCTCCGTGAACAGGTGCTGAGGGCCATGGCACGCGGCTGAAAGAACACCTGGACCTTTGATCAGACTGTTGCTCGAAGGCGCCGTGCTGAACGTACCTTACACCTCTTGATCTGCAGACAGATGCCCTCTGCTTTCTGAAGGATTTCCTCGATGTCCAGCTTCATTGAAAGCTCATTAATGTGCTGCAACAAAGAAAGACCAGCGTCAGTTTCTTCTGTCCTGCCAAGCTGGAAACACGTTTCAAAGATGTGATCCTGAAGGGAGCAGCTTTCCTCAGACTGCTTCACTCTCAAACTGCCCGAAAAGCTTCAAACACGAGTAAATTCTCATCTTTCTGTCGTTACTGAGGAGAGATCAGAGTGGAAATACGGCTCATCTGAAGTCTTGTCTCCGCTGTCACAGGTGATCACAGAGCTGGATGTTGTTTACATGTAACAAGCTCAACAGGAAGCTAACATGCTGAGCTAACAGGTGATGAGTGCGAACGGTCTGAGTCTGCTGGTCCTGAACCAGCTGCAGGCCAGTCACCTTGAGGATTTCGTTGAAGCCGTAGTTCTCCTCCATGATTTTCTGTTTCTCTGAGTCCAGGATGGCGCAGCAGACCAGCAGGTGGAAGTTCTGACAGGGGAGACCCGTCCACATCACCTGAGGACGACACGCAGCGAGACAGGGACGTCAGACCGGAGGCAAAAGCTACAAAAATCATCTGTCAAACCCTCACAGGTGAGAAGATGGAACCATCAAACTCTGCATTTTTCAGAAATGACAGTTATTCAGTGATCAAAGCAAAAGTCTGTCGATCAGCTGATCGACTCATCGACTCTTTCTTCCTCATTCCGCGTCACCTGAGGACGAATCTGGAGAAGACTCACCTCCCAGAGCCGGAGGACGTCCTGGAAGCTGAGCTCCCTCTTGAATCTGATCAACAACCAGCGGAAACAGAAATACAGATAACCTGAATCCTGAGACTCTGCAAAACAAACACAGTCAGAGTTCAAGGAAGGAACGACAGAGCGCTGCTTTCATCTTCCTCCTCCTCCTCCTCCTCCTCCTCCTCCTCAGAGCAACACGAGCTCTGACTGAGAGGCTAAAGGACGTGTAGCTCACGTTAAAACCACTCAGAGCTGAAGGAACTGAAATGTTTTAAAGGTTTGGATGTTTCTGAGCTGCTGTTTGATGAAGTGACAGCGATGCATACTGACTGATCTGTGATCAGCTGGTATCAGACCATGGGTCTGTCTCGTCCAAGTCAAAAAGCTGCAGAGGACAAAGTTGAGGAAGCTCATTAGGACTCATCTCATTGGCTGCTGCTGGAGCTGATGTCACAGCTCTTCATGCTTGGCTTGATTTGTCCAGTTAATAAAGAAACATTAATAATATTTATCAGATAACATGAAGGAACATTAAAGCTCATAACTCATCTTTCTTTGTTTTCACATCAGCTGACTTCTTCACTAATTAACCAAATGAACTTTGACACGAGGACTCAATCAGCAGATCAATCACACATTTTCCTGCTCTGAAACGCTTCGCCGACATGTGAAAGAGTCCATCGAACATGAAACTCAGCTGGAACCTCAGAGCTGCTCCTCCCGGGAACACGATGAAGAGCGTGTCCAAGCTGAGCAGGTGGAGCGTCTGATCATGTGACCTTCGTTCATGTCCTCAGGTAGAGCTCCACCCTCAGTCTGCTGAGTGTTTCTCACCACGACGCCTTCCAGTTCAGTCGACCCTCACTCTTCTTTGTTGGTGGTATTTCTGTTTTCTGACTGCCTTTCTCTTCTGCAGCTTTTGTTTTGAAGGCACCACGTGAATAAATCTTTGGCCACTTACTTCCTGTCTGTCATGTTAAAGACACTCCTGCAGCCTAAACGCAGAGCTAACGTGTGCAGAGATGATGTGAACGCAGTGAACGTCCAGTCAGTCTGTGATGGCCGTCCCTCTTCGCCAGCTGAGCTGATGTAACCTCACCTGGACTGTATCCTCACTGCGGCTCAGCGTCTAACACACAGCTCCTTCACACCGTTAATGCACATTCACGTCCAGCAGACCTTTACTGTTCAGCTCTGACATACCGAGGTAGTTCCAGAAGGCCAGGTCCAGCAGTCTGAGCAGAGTGCTGAGCTGTATCAGCTGAGTCTTCATCCCCTGCATCTGCTCCTCGAAGTTATGGTGCTACAGAGCCACAAAGACACACACCAACCGAAAGTGTGTCAGAAACCAGACAGAAACACACATCACACAGCAGCCCACCGCTTCAGCAGCTGCTCCACTCACCATCTGCTCCATGAAGGAGACGAAGCACCAGAAGGCATCCACCTCGTTCTCCATCACGTAGAGGATGGGAGACAGCAGGTCGCTCATCCCCTGAACGTAACCTGAAGGGGACAGAAGGACGTCAGCCACAGCCGAAAGAGACCGAGTCAAGCTTCAACGAGCGAGGCTCAAACTTTGACTGAAACAACCGAAAATGGTGAAAACGGAAGTGAACGTTTGTCTCCACCCTGACTCTGATTCGCTGATGGAGACAAACAGCAGGTGGAGCTGATTCTCCAGCCGGTGCCATTAAACCACCGCAGAAGAAGAGACGCGCCAAGAGCTGCAGTCAAAGGTGAGACGATGCAAACGTGATGGAGGTCAGACATTTCTGTTAGGAGAGGAGACTGTAGGAGCTGACGGGGTCTCACCCAGGTCGAAGTCGTACATGCAGTAGGTCATGAGGATGTCGTGCAGGAGGACCAGACCCGGGTTGTCGATGCCTTCGTAGAATCTGTTGGTTCTGTCCGTTCGGTTCACGTCTTTCTCTGGAAAGAGTCAGAGAGCAGAGGCTGTGAAGAGGCTGTGAAGCCGGTGAAGAAAGGCTCCGTTTGTCTTCCTTAGCTCTTGGCGATGACTCAATTAATTCTGATGTCCCCATGCAGAAAAGTCTGTTTCCAGTTTAACCAGTTAACATCAAACAGGATCCTTTGATGGTAAAGATGATCTGCTAAAAACAATATGTGCACAAGAGCTGGTGATCACACAGCTCAGAGATAAAAATAAGCATGAAATGAGACGTGAACATCGTGTTTGCCATCACTGTGAATAGTCAAAATGAGCCCAGATGATGGTCTGAGCCCGCCTCACCGATCAGACTCCTGTAGTCTCTCAGTCTGGAGTTTCTCCTCTCCTGTTCCTCGCTGATGGACTTCCACTGCAGCTTCATCCTGAAGTATTCGTCACTGTCAGCAGAGACACAGGACACATTTCACATGAACATGAGCAAACTCAGATGTGGTTTTTTGCTTGAAAAGTGACGATTAATCGATTATCAGAGGGATCACGACAGCCTGAACTCTGATGTCATGAGATCAGTTTACTGATCTGGGAGCAGCCATTAGAACATGTGCAGGCTGAGGCCACGATGAGCTGCAGCCACACGACTGATCGGCAGCAGAGGCGTTGGCCTCAATGAGCAGGTGTGCCTAACAAAGTGGCCGCTGGGTGTATCTGCCAGCGCTAAACCGGCGGCGGCGGCGGCGTACGTTTTGGCTCTGTGCAGCGCCTTCCTCTCCTCCAACGTGCTGTCCCAGGGAAAGTATCCCAACAGAAACTTCCAGGCTTCTTTCCTCACGGCGTGACAGAGTCCCTGCAGGGTCACATGACAAAGCACACGTGATGAGGACCAACCGGCAGCCTGCTGAGTCATCACACGCAGCTTAGCGCTCTGATGGTAAACAATAATTCAACTTGCCCCTTTAAAGATGACTTGTTTGAGGTGTGTGATGTTGACCATCCTCCCCTCTGGATCCAGATGTTTGGCCCAGTCCTCTGCCGACAGCGGCTCCCTCCTGGTCACCTGAGGCCTCGATCCCAGGTCGATCTGACGGTGCGAAGGTGAGACAGACGCAGTCAGAGGTGCTTCGTGCTAACAAACCTGCGTGGCATTAGCCCCGTCAGTGGAGTTCTCGATGAAGGCAGCAGTGACGCTCATGTGACGTCGGAGCTTTTCCAGCAGACACTGTGACTCCTCTCACCCTGGTGATGACCTCGAAGCCGGGCTCCTCCTGCTGGTTGATCTCCAGCCCCGGGATGACTTCTCCCAGAAGGTCGGCCACCTCCTCTGGGGGGCGCTGGTGCTGCTCCTCTGTCCCCCGGAAAGCGTCGAATATGTAGTTGGTGACTTTGGAGAAGCCGCCCAGCGTGGTGACGTAGGGATCCTTCCTGAACTTCTGCTGGAAACAAACCATGATGTTAACAACCCACTCACTCAGGTGTAGAACAGCACGACCTCTGAAGAGGGAAGAACATCTGCTCTCACTGCGTCACGCTGAAGCTACTCAGCGCTCCTATGATTCATCTCCTTTTGACGACTTCAGCAGCTGAATTTCTGTAAAAACTGGACTGAATGTGTTGAAAAGTTCAAGTTTTGTAGACTGTAAGCTTCATTTTTATGGCACGTATTCAGTTGTATGACGTCCAGGACAAACTTCTTGGTGTTAAAAGTTAAATGCTAATGCTAGTTTACGGAGACTCCAGTGCAGTGAAGGAGGCTGCTCGGCTTCCACCTGCCTCCTCATCTGTTAACACACTCAGAATGCAAACACGTCAAGACATTCACTTTGTGTTTATGAGGTTTTACAGCGACTTAAATTCTTACATGCACGAGGCCGAAGTTGTTGTCATCCAGGAGGTTTTCAAAGGACTGAGACAGAGCTTTGTTCGGTGTGCTGACCCACAGACACGTCTCATCATCCGGAGCCCTGCGAACACAAAACCAGCTCAGAGTGTTTACAGGTAAACTGATCTCTGTCACGTCTCCACACAATCACCGTCGCCGACTCGAATTCATTACAGGCTGTTTGGCTGACGGCTGTGCTGTGTGCAGAGAAGCCACCGAGAACGTGAGTCACATGTTCGAGGTTTGAATCATCCCCGTTCAGGTGGTCGGTGCAGCGTGAACTCAGGCTGCGACAATCAGTCGACTGTCGACTGGAGCTGCTCTCACAGCGTCGTTTTCAGAGAAAACGCTGTAGAAAGTCCTCAGCTCACAACCTGCTGAGCAGCAAACAGCTGACAGAGACAGTCAGAGACCAGCTGGTGAACACAGAGGACCGTTTATGGACAGACTAAAGGGACAGGTATGTCTCACACATAGACGCAGGCAGTGATTCAGAGGAAAACATTAAAATAAAACCCAGAAAGTGGGAGTCAACTTCTTCAGTTTTTATCAACCTCAGCAGACCTGGACAGCGTCCAACAAAAGACGACGCAGCCAATCAGAAGACAGACAGTCAGCAGAACGTCACACTGCTGCTCCGAGTCTGAAAATATCCGGCACTTAATCCAGACGATTTCATTATGAGAGGCTTCGATAAGAACTTTAATAACAGCTATCTGGACTGAGATAGACGGAGACACTGTCCCTGTCCTCAGGACACTAATCTGAGTTAATAAAACTGGTCCACTGAGGCGACACACGGCGTCACACACAATCTGCATGTATGTAATTAACATGATTTAGCACATGAATGGCACCTGAAGAAAAAACAATGATTTTCAGAGCAAACCACAATGTGACTGTGAGGTTTGTTGAATCACGAGTCTGCAAAACTGTAGATTCACACTGACAGCACAGCTCACTCTCAACCAGAGTTTGCTGCATTAAAAAGACATTTTAGCACACGTCTCTTGTAAATGACGTGTGTGGAACTCATCTGCAGGTCAGACTGAGTCTCTGCGTGTTCAGATCAACAGCTTTGTGCTCTGTGGGATCACTTTAACCTCAGTTCAGCCAGCCGTCACTACATTAAACAGAGCGAAGTAAAAGTTTAAAGTCACACCAGCGCGTCCTTCACTTGGACAGCAGCACAGCAGGCGGGTTCACATGACGCTGCTCTTTCTACAGTCGCCACCTCCCTCCTCTCGCTCCGGCGGGCTGACAGTAAACAGCTGTGCTGCCTCTGTGTGAAATGAATCAGCGGGCAGAAAAAAGTCCCTCGCTTCAGATGGCGTCTGCCTCTGGGACTCGTCGACTGATGGTCGCCCGTCAGCGTTCAGAGAGCAGCTCTACAGCTTCATGTGCGCTCTGAATCTCGATGAGCTGAAGTAAAACTCCTCTCCTCTCTCAGGATGAGAGTGCTCCTCCTGAGCTAACAGCCTGGATTTAACACATGAGAAGAACTGGGCTTCCAGTGCTCTCATTCCACTTTGACCTGTGAAAGCTCGATGCCCTGACAGCCAATCAGAGATGGGGGGGGACTGAGATGCTTCCTCGCTGTAGTGAGTGTGAAGACAGTGACAGAGGTTACTGATGCTGCTGTTAGCCATGTTAGCTTCCCCAGTTTCCATTTACAACCGTACGCACATTATTTCCTGTCCTGCCTACTGTTCGTCTCAGCACACCAGTACACTTCACCAGTTAAAGTCCAGTCTGACTACAGCTTCAGGTTATTCACATGCTTGTTGTCGTGCTGTTTGGTACTCACTCGCTGAGCAGAGCGAACCTCCTCAGGGTGTCCAGGAACTCCGTGCTGCCGCACTGGTGGAAGTGCAGAGCCGGCAGCGAGGTGGACTCCTTCAGCTTGAAGACCACAAAGGTCCAACCTTCTTCCTTCACTGTGATGGACCTGAGGTCGCTGATGCTGAAGGTGAACGCCCACCTGCTCCTCTCGTGGCTGTGGTTCAGAGAGCCTGACAGACCGGGGAGAGGGATCCGAAAACAAGCACAGACAGCCTGTCGGTAAAATCATCTCTCTGAACTCTGCTGACTCAGAATCAGCAGATCGTTAACATTAAAGGACGTCTCCACTTGCAGGCTGACAGTTAACAGCTACTTAATGCAGATGACCCTCTCCCCTCTCTCACCCTCTCCGTTGGTGCAGGTTTTCTTCTTGAAGAAGACGGCGTTGACCATGTCCCACTCTGTCTCGTAGCTCTGCTGTGTCTCTAACAGCTGGTGGGACTTCTCACCTGGACACTGGTCCCACTCCATCACTGAACTGGAGTCCTGCTCAAACACACAGGAAGTCGCTTCATGACTTGTGTGATCAGAATAAGTCACATTGCTGCCATTTTCTACCCTGGAGGGACATTATAAGTTAAACCAGTTTAACAGTAAAAGGCTGGTTTGGATGTTTGTTGGATGATCTGACCATGAACTGGAGCGCTCCCTTTGATGTACGTTACTGTTTCCTGTCGTCTGTCTACTGTCAGCTGTCAATAAAGGCCCCCGGAAAAAAAAAAGCCTGGACTTTGGCCCGGCTCTCCAAAAGACCGGCCGCTTACTCAGGTAACCTTTACATTTGATCACATTAAGTCTGTTCGGCTCGTAAAGAGAGATGTACTGACTGCGATTTTATTGGCCAATTCCAATTTTTTAATAGTCTGACCTGTTGATTCTGATTTTCTCCTTCAAAGAATCATCATTGACAGAGTGCAGGAACAGTTTTGTAACTTTTCTTTAAAGGGAAATTCAACTGCACATTCATAATAAACATCAACTGTGACATAACTTACATTCAGCAGGTTACAGGACCTTCTCACACTCAAACACACCTGAAAACGAAGCGCTCCAGGTGACTGCAGAGCTTTTTGTACAAATGACATCCAACTGAAAATGAGTTGCAGTATCTGTGTAACAATACACCTCGTCATCGACCCGACTCACTTCCCTTTGTGCATCTGTCTGTGTGTGTCTGTGTGTGTGTGTGTGTGTGTGGTGAGTGTGTGTGGACGAGTGAAGCCCTGCCCCTGCACTCAGTGAAACGCACAAACAGGAAGTGGAGGAGAGAAAGCTCTCAGAAATCCTGACTTAGTAAAGACTTTCAAACGGAGGTCAAATGAAATGAGTGCACTTAAATCAGCTTAACAACGTCAATCTGGCCGGCACAGAACTGGATACGTCCGACACGACCAGCCGGACTCCGTGCTGGAGTCCGGCTGGTCGATCGGTGCATCTCTACTTGTGAACGTGTGGAAGAGGCCGTGAAGTTTCCACACTGAAGCCGAGCTGTTTATTAGAGGCAGGACTTCCATTACACAGGCCTCAGTCAGGGAAAAACTGCCTCTTATTCACGGTGAAGCATCGGCATGATGTGTGATGATCTGCTGGTTATGAACTCAGATTGGCTTAACATCAACATTCATGTTATGACCTCTGACACTGTTCAAGTCATGGAGGTGTCAGATTATATCAGTGCTGACCAACATGAAAAGTGAAAGAGGAAAGCAAACAGAAGGAGACACGTTGTGAACAAAATCTGGAATTAGCTCCAAGTGTTGCACACGAACAATAAGCGCAGTATTAGAGATCATTTCGGTTCCTGCTGTCATCACATCAATAGACCCATGAAGATGGATGTGAAGTGAAGTCAAACAGGACAGTCTGAGCTCTGCTGAAGACTGTGATGATGTTATTTTACGTGCTTGTGTTGTGACGTTTAAGCACTAGACTGAACGACTACTGCGGTAAATCAGAATCTGTAGTAAAGCAAACTGACACAAACCTTTCCAGCACACAGCATGTTTGATGGGTCGACTGTGTCTTCCAAAGGTCTGTACTCCACAATGATTTCAGCGTCCTGACAGCGTGGAGAGACAAAAAATGTAATCAGCAAGTTATTTCATATGACTAAACAACACCCACATGGAGCCAAAACAATCAGCTGATCAATCACTCAGTCAACTGACAGAAAACTTAATCTGAAGATATTCTGGTGTCAGCTGCTCAGATGCTAATGTTCTGTGATTGTCTTGGTCTTCTATGACAGTAAACTGAATATCTTTAGGTTTTAGATCGTTGGTCAGAAAAAACAAGGAGTCTGAAGACGTCTCTTTGGAGGATAGTCAGCTGCAGGCAAACACACGTGTGGTCTAACACCTGAAAGAGACACAACAATGACACCTGAACTCTTTATTTTACCTTGTCGACAATCCGAAGGGTCCCCGAAATGAGTAAATCCTGCTCGATGCCATCTTCATCACTGCTCGGATGAAGGAAGACTCCCTCCTGTTCAAATATAACCTGTGTGCCAGACGTTAAGTTAAAGTCAGCTCCAGGTCAGTTTGTTCTTCTTGTATATTTCCTACCACATTAAACAGTATGAAAGTATTAAATGATAAAAAAGTGGCATCAACACAGTCAAATATGACTTCTGATGGAGTTTATAATCTCTTGTTTATGTTCCCGCAGACAGAATATTTTTTCCATCCAGCTGCTTCAAAGAGTCGTTCGCGGTTCTGGAAAAAGCTTAAGAACAGCAGGAAGTGCTGCGTCTGTCCAACATCACTAATTATTTAATTTTAGGAAAACTGGGCTTATACCAGTGACTGTAAGCACACAGGAGAGAAACACACTGGAGCTATGTTATGTTCTCCAGCATGTACGGAAAGCTGGCCAGAAGTGTGAGGGTTTCTTTGGAAGCAAAACAGGTGAGAAACTTTGGTAGCTGCCCTGCTAACGTTAGCATTTAGCAGCCACACTAGGCGTCAGCTAACCGAAATTCTTAACTTGAGTGGTGGTCGTGAATTGGCAAAATGCAGTTAGCAGCTGTTGCTTTTACTGTTGTCGTTTAGTCATTGGTCTAAAAACACTGTCTGGTAGTTTAGAAGCTAACTGTTGACCAGTTTAGTGACTTCTCGGGGGCCCAACCTGTCAACAGCCGTCAGCTCGCGTCGTTAGGCAGATGCTAACGTTACCCTCGATTGTAGCATTTCGTGTGGCACCCTACAGGTCGTGCTGTGCATCTACAAAGTACTGGTAGAGACGGACAGGACTGTAGTTCAAAGGAGCTCACAGCACACTGTAATGCTTCGTGGCATGTCCTCGTACTTCTGGTATGGGCTGAGTGTGTCGTTGTGGCTACATCACGGCTAACACATAAGCTAACGCTAGCTAACTTCAGCTAACTCATGAAATGGTTAGCTAACTAACCTGCGTGAAGGACCTGTGCGCTAAACACGGAGCTAAAAGCATGAACTAAAGCATTATTCAATCATGATTTAAGTTAAATTAACAGACTCTGGCAAACCTTTGAAAGATAAATAATGTTACCATGTTTTTACCTTGACAAGAGAATCCGCCGCCATGTCGCCTGCCCTCTCCACTGATGACGACAGCAGCTCACGTGCCTGTCACCTTCCAAAACAAAACTGACAAGTCACCTTCCGGTGGAGAGCTTTGCGCACGCGCACTGCGTGTTCACAGAGGTTTTTTTTTTTTTTAAAGCTATATATAAAGAAAACATATAGTTCATTGTATAGTATACAGTTAGTACACATATTTCAGTTCAATAATAGTTCTATTTTAGAAAGTCCGTTATGTCCATAATCTGTGCAATAATCTGTGCATAACAATCTGTAAATACTATTTACAACTTCTTAGGATGACGTTATTCTTTTATCCCACTCTTTTGTATATATACTTGTTTTGAATTTGCATTGCACTTGTTCAATACTCTATCCGCTTTATTGATGCTGCTGTAAACTGGAATTTCCACTCGTGGGACTAATAAAGGAATATTGAATTGAATTGAATTATGTCATTTTTATTCTTGTAACAAGTGAATTTCCCCAGGATGGGATCAATAAAGTCTTATCTTATCTTATATAACTGTATTATAATAGTGATGATAATAGTGATGTTTCTAGAAAGATTGTGAACATATAATTCAATAAAAAACAAGGCATCAAAACTAACGACACAGACGGGCATAAAGAGAATAGAAATTTGAATAAATGTTTAGTTTCTACAACAAAAGGTTTTTAACTAATGAAGTTATTATTTTGCTGGGTTAGATATTTGATTCATTGGAATATTTTGTCTTGTCATTTTTGTACTTGTTCATTTACTTCATTTAATTGCTTTTACATGAAAATTACTTACTAAAGAGGAGTGTGTTCTCAGTTTTAGATATAATTATTTTTTGAAGCAGCTTGTGGCTGAAGGAGCTGCCCTGAGTGTCCTGTATGGGGTGGGACATGTTCTCCATCAGGGATGACAGCTTAGCCATCATCGTCCTTACATCCACCACCTCCACTGGGTGGAGGAGGCATCCCAGGTCAGAGCTGGCCTCATCAACCAGTCTGTGGAGTCTCTTCCTGTCAGCAGTCGAGATGCTGCTGCACCAGCAGACCCGTCCATAGAAGATGGCTGCTGCCACCACAGTCAAAAAAGGTCTTTTAATGTCACTGGATCATCGAGCAAAACTGACTGAACAGAAGCTGAAAAGTAATACATTCATTTCCACTCTTTTTTGTACTTTGTAGTATTATTTTCTCACATCAAAACATTCAAGTTTGTTTTCTTCACATGCAGTTGGTGTCTAACTGAGGCCCAGCGTGTCAGTGTTTTACATCCATTTATATGCTTTCTCAAACCGGAACTACAATCAAACACAATCATTTCCCAAAAATGTGATCAACACTCAGGCTGACAGAAAAACGAAACCCTTCTCTCTCTACATCGGCTGTTTCCGGTCTCGTAAATCTCATTGTATCGCGAGAGTTGGATGAGCAGAAGCAGAGGAGAAGCTATCTGTCTGAGCTAATCTTCCGGGCGAGCGGATTGACTTCTTATCAAATGTTGGCTGAAACGACAACATGAATTTAACAACTACAGTCCAATGAGTTTACAATCAGCAGTCAGTTCGGCCGTAACGACAGGATGCATTTAAATACAGTTCATCGTTCTCCGAGAGAGGAGGGAGAGCTCGAGGACGGAGAGATCTGCGATGATGAAACCGAGGAAAGTGTGCCGATCCGGCGGGGGGATGGTAACAGGCCCCGCCGCGGCGCTCCACCACGGACACGAAAACCTCACCAACATCCACACGACATGCTGCCGCACATGGGCCACCAGCCGCCAGATTTCCGCCTCCTTATGCCATACAACCGCGGACCTCGCGGGCACGGCCCTTTCCCCCCGAGCCACAGGCAGCAGTGCGGGCCGAGCGGGCCCGACCGGCTTCCTGCTCCCTCTCCCCCGCCGCCGTTGCTGCCGCCGCCGCCGGGGCTCGGTCCTCACGGCGAGCCGAACCCGCGAACCAGCTTCTGGGAGCGGAGCCACGGTGCCCTGGGCAGGTTCAGGCACCGGGCCATGCCGAACGGTGGACGCGGGAATTGGAACCGAGGCAGCCGGGGACGTGGAGACAGCAGAGGTCCCCTCGGTCGTTACGGGCCCGGAGAGAGTCACGGCAACATGAAAGTGTCCCCCTCGAGAAAACGTATCCTTTCCTTTGTTCCACCACAAAATCAGCAGTCCTCAGAGACACTGATTGAATTACAGCTCACCGAGGGCCTGTGCATGTGTGCCAGCTGGAGATAATGATCATAATGTGAGAAAAACGCGTAAAACTGATGTCCATGTTGCCCTTAACAGTGTCACAGTGTTAATGTTGATCCCTATAAAGTGCTGTCTGTCCTCTACTGAGTATCTATCATCTGTTTCATAACCCCTGAATTTAACAGCTGTGGGTCCCAGTCAGACCTGCTGCCATGTTTACAGAAACGTTCTTGTCATACATACGTACCACTTTACAGCTGATATGTGAACGTGTTCAACAGAAACGACACCCAGAGAAGGACGACGCGTCTCTGCTGTGAAGCTGTCAACTTCCTGTCTCCTCGCTGTCTTCATGAGTGTCTGCGGGGTGGATGACAGAGACAGTACAGGTGGTGTCACTGAGGTGGATGACAGACAGTACAGGTGGTGTCACTGAGGTGGATGACAGACAGTACAGGTGGTGTCACTGAGGTGGATGACAGACAGTACAGGTGGTGTCACAGGTGGATGACAGACAGTACAGGTGGTGAATCTTATTTTCTGTGGGTTGGAGAAGAACTCATCTGCAGTTGCTGGTTGGATGAAATAAGATGTTTGAGTTTCTCAGTTGGGGAACTTCTGACTGACTCTTTTATGAAATCGATGAGTACTCAGTCCATTAATTAAGAAATTAATTAGCAGCTGAATCGTTATTTGTTGCCGTGCGTCTGCTTTCCTGAACGTCTGACAACAGAAAAACCGCCGGGGAGGAACCAGGCGAGAAAACCGGCTCACAGTGTTTCCAAACCGGACACCAGTGTTGACGAGTCCTTCGAGGATTTACTGAGCAAGTACAAGCAGATTCAGCTGGAGCTGGAGTGCATCCGTAAGGAGGAGACGATGGCTCTGGAGCCCAGCGTGTCCCCCGCCAGAGACCGGACCCCAGACAACACTGCCAGTATTACAGAGACCAAACCAGTACCCGAAGCGGCTCAGAGTCCAGAGGAGACCGCCGAGCTGGAGACGGCCGAGAGGAGAGTGTTCCAGGCGTTCAACATCAAGCCTCTCCGACAGAAACTTCCCACCCCCATTAACCTGGACGAGCTGAAGGGGAAGTGGTCCGAGCAGGACGACGGAGGTGAAGCTCAGATGGAGGGTGAGCGAAAAGAAAAGTGTTGGACTTTACTGTTGTTCAGAAACCAGAAGTTCATCGACGTCAAAGTCATCTGCAGTTACATGTTTATTAGTGTCAGAAATCAGAAACAGAAAAGTAAGAAAAAACACCTAAAAGATCCAGAAATCAGAAACATGAAACCGAAATGAACAAACAAACACATCAAATAGATTTTTTAAAGTCTCACTTCCTGTCTGCGTCTCTGCAGGTGAAGAAGAAGAAAGAGCAGCACAAGCTGTGGCAGAACCGGAGCAGAACGCTGACGAAGAGTCGGACGTGATGAAGAAGACGTGTCCGTGCTGCAGCGAAGAAACGGACAAAGACGAGAAGACGCCAAAGACGTGTTCGTGCCGGAGCGAGTCCTCGGCCTCCAGCGAGGACTCCGTCATCTCACCTGACAAGGTGGGGCTGACACTGATGGTTGTTACTCGAGAGGTGATGTTTTGTATATAATCCAAAGTAACAGTCTGAATCTCTCTCGCCGCCGTGCAGCCCGTGGTGAAGGTGGAGGAGGAGGAGCTGTCGGAGCTGCAGCTGCGTCTCCTCGCTCTGCAGTCGGCCAGTAAGAAGTGGCAGCAGAAGGAGCTGCAGGTGATGAAGAAGAGCAAAGACCGGATCACTAAAGTGGTCCAGGAGAAGAGCTCCAGCTCAGGAGGGGCTCCAGCCGGCAGGCAGCGGGTCACCACCAGGTCTGCCTCCTCCGCCGCCGCCGCCGCCGCCGCCGCCGCAGACAGGAGCAGAACCAGGTCCAAACCTCTGGACAGGGACCGAGACAGAACCAAGACCGGGCCCAGACCTCCAGACAGAGACAGAGACAGGCCCAAACTCTGTCCTAAACCTGGTCCCAAACCTCTGCTGGAGAGAAGCAGAACTCCAGGAAAACCTCACATGGCCAAGAAGATGATAAACTCAGGTGAGAGTACCCGCCGACAGGTGGCCCAGCTGCTGGATCCAATCAGCGGGGTTGGCTTGAGTTGATAATAATGATAATGATGATGATAATAATCTTGCTTTCAGGCTCTGCGGCGAAGCAGGCGGTCAGGAAGCAGCAGCTGAAGACGTGGAAGCTGCAGCAGCAGAGAGAGCAGGAGGAGAAACGACGGC
>JBBMOE010000030.1:1136870-1153323 GCA_037975065.1 Chaetodon trifasciatus
ACCTTCAGCACACACACATCGCTGAAGCTGCGTGGAGGAAGCATTAGGGTGGTGTCGAACGGCACGGTGACGGAGTCTGTCTCACAGAGAGCTGCTGCAGAGGGACGAGGCCGTGCTGAGACATCTGCTCCAGCAGGAGCTGAAGAAGAGGGAGTCTCTGAAGGCCGCCGAGGGGAAGGTGGCCAAACTGAGGGAGCAGCTGCAGGCTTCAGAGAAGATCGCCAGCGCCAACAGGATGCTCCTCAAGAAGCTGCAGGAACAGGTGGGAGGACGAGCCACAGACAGGCTGTCTGAGTCCTCACGTCAAGTCAAGTCACCATTTATTTATGAAGCACATTTAGAAACGACCTCAGTCGACCAAAGTGCTGTACAGTAGTAAAATCACAATATATCATAAACAGTATAATAAATACAACAATACAAGGCATAATAAGACGTCAATCTAAAACAAATTTAGAATAAAAGAAAGTAAAAAAGAGAGTAAAAAGAGAGAGATAGAGAAGGCCAAGGTTGCTCGTTTAGCTGGGAGTGAACGCCAAGGAGAAAAGATGTTTTTAGGAGTGTTTTAACGTGCTCAATGGACTGCAGCTCTGACCTGCAGAGGCAGGCTATTCCACAGCTTAGGGGCCGCCACTGAGGAGGCTCTGCCTCCACGAGTGGAGAGCCTGGACCGAGGTCCTGCCGTGGTCCTGGTTCATGTCTGACCTCTGGTCCTCCTCTGCAGGTGCATCGCGTTGAACATCGAGTGTCCATAAAGAAGAGTCTGACCGTCAGGTTGGAGCAGGAGCTGACTCACGCTCGGCTGACTGCCGGCAGAGGCTCGAAACGCCGAACGGACTCCACCCAGAAGCAGGTGAGCGACGCTTTGAGGTCCATGTGTGCAGGTGTGTGTGGGCTGAGTGTGTGAGGCAGACTGGATGGTTACAGCTGGGAACTTCAGCTCTGAGCCTCTCTTAAAAAAATAACACAGTTTTTAAGAACTGCATCTTCTGGGCAGAGTTGTACCATCCACCTGACCTCCTGGTTTGGTCACCTGAGCTGCAGGTGAGCAGTAATTGTGTAGAATAGCTGTCATGGCAGCAGAATACCTGTGAGGCAGCTGTGTCCCATCAGGAGGAGAGTCCTGAACCTCCTTTACTCCTTCACTTTGAGGCTTTCTGCAGCCTTCATTTCAAATACAGCTCACATGTGCTTCATCGTATTTGTACTTTTATTTGTGTACTGAAGTGTACTTTATACATTACAGAACTAGATGTTCTAGATGTACCACCTGTCGTTTTAACGTCCCGAATAACGATGAAATACTGATCGATTTTTCTGGAGCTTCACTGGGGACATTTCCGTTATGATGTAAGCTTCACTTCGCGAACGTTAGCTTTAACGGCCGAGTGACAGCGAACATCTGTAACGTTCACCAGCGTTGAAACGAGTTTAACGAGTTTCAGTTCACCTTTACGGCGTCCGACGGGCACCTTTTAGGAGGTAATAAAACGTTTGAGTTAGCTAATTAGATACTTCCGCTTTTTACCGCGATGTTTTCTTGGTTAGCAAACATTAGCCACATGCTATCGTACAGTCTGCTAACACTGGCTGCCTGACAGTTCGTAACACAGTTAGCGTAGCTGCTGTGGAAGCTACCTGTAGCGCTCTTACCTGTTGGGGTGTTAACCACGAACACAGAAGGTTTGTTAAGATGAGTTTTGACTCGTTGTAATAGTTTTTAGTGTTGATTTGAACCCGTTTTATTTCCATATTCCACAGCTAGCTTTAGCTTAAATTAAATATGTGGTGTGTGTAGTCTGATAGCATGTTAGCATTGTTTAGCAGGCTGATTATATGACGCAGTACAAATTAGCATCACATGGATTATGTTGATTATGATGATTGATGATTAAAACGGCAGGTACATTTCCAGATTGGAGGCACTTGAACTTGATTTACCTCTTATGGGACGAACAGCACACACATTCAGGAGTCACTGCTCGGTGATGATGATGATGATGATGACGATGAAGAATAATAAATATTGTGCAGAGCCATTACAGACTTTAAGCAGTGTATGACTGATGCTGCAGTGTGCAGTCTGGCATTATATTATTATGAATAATATTCAAAGCTCGGTGATGGGACACACACTCACTAATGTCTGGGAATCTCTTTTGGTGCTTGAGTTTATGTGGTAACGTCGTCTCTGTTTTGCTGCTGTTGTTGTTGTTGCTCACGTACGTACACATGCAGCACTGACTGAACTCTACGTTTGCCCCCTCTCAGTCCAGTAAGCTGCTGCGTGTGGATGGAGCCCCTCGCGGATCAGAGCGTCACTTTGCAGAGCTGATCGCTCAGAAGCAGCGGCTGCAGCAGCTGGAGTCAGAGTACGCCCTCAAGATCCAGAAGCTGAAGGAGGCTCAGGCCCTGCGCAACAAAGGTCTGCCTTCAGATCTGCTCGCAGAGCCCCCAGTACGAGCCGCCACCCCTCCTGACCCTCAGAGCCAGCTCCCGCCTCCCTCCACCCCCTTCCCTCTCCCCCAGCCCTCCCTGCACGACCTCACCCAGGACAAACTCACCCTGGACAGTGAAGACGTACCCGAGGCTGATGATCACGAACCAGAATCTGCACCTGCACCAACGCCTACACCTGCTGCCACTGCTAAAGGGAGCCGCAGACACTCCCTCCTTCAGTCCAGCAGCACATTCACCAAACCCAACCTGGAGCAGCTGAGCTCCACTCCAACTAAAGACAGCTGCTCTGCCAAACCTGCCAAGACCCCCACCAGCTCCAAGCCTCCTGCAGAGATGTTTTCGGGCTTGGATCTGGACGCTCTGAAGCTGAGGTACCAGCAGCAGGCGGGGCTGGGAGAGCTGCTGCTGAGTGAGCTGCACAAAGTGGGAGAAAATGTTGACAACCCCCCAGCTGGAAAGGTGACCGGCAGAATGTTAAAACACTTTCTCAGGACTGAAACTGCAACACGCTTTCTTTATACGTTCACTTGATCTTGCAGGGTATCTGCAGATGTTAAGGACCTTATATAGATGGACTTTCACCAGTTTAGATCTTCTGTAGTTCCACTGGCCACAGTTTTTATATTAGTAACAGGTTACATTGTGTTAGAATAAATTGATTTTAATCATTTCATATTCACCATCAATGTCGTTATTTCTCTGTGACTGCAGGTGGTTTCAGTGGAGGTGGACGCAACCACAAGCCAATCAGGGAGCTTGGAGCTGAAGCCAGTTCCCTTTGGAGCCTATCACAGCCCTCTGCTGGTCTTCAAATCCTACAGGTACAAATATAAGAGTAGAGAAGCCCTGAGGGGTCACACTGGGAAGGTTTTTTAAGAACGACTTTAGCTTTCCCTCACAACACTTTTGCATTCAGCTGCAGGCTCACGCTGTGTCAGAACCAGACATAATAATACCAAAGCCAAGCACAGCTCAGCCTCTGTGGATCAGAGGGAAGCCAAGAAGAGACTAATGGACACAAGGAATAGAAATGATTGAAGTGAAATCATAAAAATAATAAACTGAAAGAAATACTTAATCACATTAAAACATAGAAAGCATGAAAACAAGAGGTTAATCATTTTAAATTACTTGAACAACCTGTCTGATAGACAAGCTGCTGAACACCACAAACTGCTTTAAAAACTCAGATTTTACTATTTACAGTATTTCATATTTTAAAACCCAAACCAAAGCAGCAGATTTCTGAGCGATGAAGAATCTCTGTGTCCTCTGTGTCTCAGGTTCAGTCCATATTACAGGACCAAGGAGAAGTTATCACTGAGCTCTGTAACATACAGCAGCACCATCGAGCCCAGGAAGTGTTTCTGCCGCTTCGACCTGACAGGAACCTGCAATGACGACGACTGCAGATGGTGAGAACGTTAGCATCATTAGCTCTCCGCTCGTCCTGCTGTTTGTCACCTTCATCGCTGTCTCTGTCTGCTCCCTCTGTCCTGCAGGCAGCACATGAGAAACTGCACACTGACTGGAAACCAGCTCTTCCAGGACATCCTGTCGTACAGTCTGCCTCTGATTGGCTGCTCTGAGAGCAGCTCAGACGAGGACATCAGCGCTGCCACAGGTGGGCCGCAGGGAGACCCATTTGTGTCAGTAGACTGTTCAAACAGAAGGTGTTTGGAGCTAAAACACATCTTTCTGATTTGTAGAAAAGTACATGAAGAAGCTGTTTGGAACCAACAAAGACCGGATGGGAATCGACCAGAAGGCCGTCCTCCTCGTCAGCAAAGTGAACGAAAGCAAACGACACGGTCAGTGAACTTTTCCCCTCATGCTCATGTCATCACAGAAACTGTTTGCAGGCTTGTGAACTCTTCGTCTTCCTCCAGTCCCCCCGTTCACCACCTGTAAGGACACGAGGAGGTGGAGACCGAAGCCGTCCACACAGAGCAGCTCCATCCCAGAGGACAACAGCGAGGACGAGACCGCAGCTGGAAACCTGACGGCTGGGAGACACGGTGAGGACGCGTCTACCGGCAGCCGCTCGCAGAAAGACAAAACATGTCAGCTGTTAATGTCTGCCGTCTTTCAATCAGACGAGAGGCTTCATGATACTCTTGATCTTCAGTCACTTCAACGCTGAGACGTACTCAGTCTGTCCACTGTCTGTCTTTGTCCAGGCGACTGCTCTCAGACCAGCCTGTCCGCTCTGGACGTTTGCGTCACATCAGAGGACAAACGTTATTTCACCAGTGAGACAGACGACATATCAAACCTGGAGACCAGCGTCCTGGAGAGCTCTGGAGACACTCAGCTGTGGATCAAATTAGCCTACAAATACCTCAATCAGAACGAGACGTGAGTCACGAACAACCAGATGATTCTGGGCTCTGCTTTGTTTTCTGTCCTGAACTCCTCGTTTGACTTTGCTCTTCACGCTGAGAGTCTAAAGCTCTGTGTGTGTGTGTCTGTGTGTCTGTCTGTCTGTCTGTCTGTCTGTCTGTCTGTCTGTCTGTCTGTCTGTAGGTCTGCAGCAGAGTGTCTGGAAGCTGCCTTGAACACGTTGTCTCGCGCTCTGGAGACTAACTGTGATAACCCCGAGGTGTGGAGCCACTACCTGTCCCTGTTCTCCAGACGAGGCAGCAGGGAGGAGGTGCAGGAGATGTGTGAGATGGCTGTGGAGCACGCGCCCGACTACAAAGTGTGGTGGAACGTAAGTCCTCTTTTCTACTGAAGGCTTGTGATCCTGTGCTGAAAGTCCTCAGGCTCCAGCTGTCCTCGGGTTGTCCTCCAGCTGTCCTCGGGTTGTCCTCAGTCGTGGCTCTCTCACTGTTTCACAACAGAAGCAACTGTTTTTCAGCAGCCACATTTCTGACATAGCTTACAGCTGGAGAAACGAGCTGAGCTGTCTGTGGTTGATTCTGTTTTTGAGGTCTTGGTGCGAGCTGATGGTTTTCTCTCTGCAGTATTTAAACCTGGAGAGCTCGTTCGAGGGGAAGGACTACGTGTGCGATCGCCTGCTGCAGTTTCTCCTCACTGAAGCGTCTGCTGGTGTCTCAGACAGACTGTCCTTCCAGCTGATGGAGGCTCTGCTCTACAGAGTGGAGCTCAACCTGTTCACAGGCAGGATGGAGAGCGCTCTGGCCATTTTACAGGTGAGACGTGAGCAGAAAGATGTTCTGAAAGTGACCGCTCTGTCCTGAATCTGCTGTGTTCCAGTGCTGCAAACACTTTCAGTTTAACACCGAACACTATGGACACGAGAAGCTCAGTGTTGAGAGATGAAGCTGAGGGGTTTGAATCCATCTGTTCCTGCAGCAGCAGTTCAGCCAAACACAACACAGCAGTCAAACGAGCATAATTCAGCCCACAGTCATGAGTCAAAGGCAGACGCATGAAACTGAAGGTTCAGAACTAAAATTCTCACTAAAAGCTTCATTTAGAGGTTGAGTTGTTTGTGTCGTGGACACGTCTGGACTCTGTGGACAGTCCAGGCCTTCATCTGATCCCCTGTGAGATGAAGTGATGATCAGAAAGATGTGTGATTTGTGTGCAGAATGCCTTGAAATCAGCCCACGACCGGAGCATCGCCGAGCACCTGACGGCCAGCGACCGCGCGTTGCTCTGGCTCTCTTACATCCACCTGACGGAGTTCGACCGGCTGCCGTCCAGCCTGTACGACCCGGCGGAGTCCGGTCCGTCCAGACTGGTCAGCAGGGAGTCCTTCATGCTGCCCTGGAGGACAGCGCAGGACGTCAGCACGCCGCCTGACATCCTCATCGCTCTGTTCCAAGGTACAGATCCACCAAGCAGCTTCAAACGACGTTAAGCAGCAGAAAGAGAGACGTCCTCAGCACACAAAATATGATTTTTACTCTTTATTTACAACCTTCATTAACACAGTGCTGCTACAGAAAAAGATCATTTCCTTTTAGACGTGCTCTCGTCTAATGTGTTTCACTCAGAGGGCTCAGGTTTCAGCGTGACGCCGTTCTTCCTTGTCTTTGTTTCCCCTCTAAGACGCCATCCATCAATGCACTGATGAGGGTTTGTCTCCGAGCGAGAGGACGCTGGCCTGCCTGCCTCTTCACACCAACCTCATCTTCCTCAACAAGCTGCTGGAGAGGTGAGCTGACTCCTCTCTGATTGGTCTGATGAAGGAACAGGAACCATTTGACTGCTTTCTTCTGTCATCTCATATCAAAAAGTCCAGTGTTTCCTGCAGAGACTTGTCCTCTTCAGGAGACGGACTGTGCAGCGTCTGGCCTTAGTTGACCTTCCTGTACTTAGAAACGTCGATGTGCTTGAACGCCGTATTGAAAGACGCTGCTGTTGTGTCCCTGCAGGTTTGATGAGGGCGTTGTTCTCTGTGAGTCTCTGCTGGAGTTTTGTCCTGAGTCCTGCGCTCTGAGAGACGCTCTGGCCGACCTCCACATCAGGAAAGGAAACGGAGATCAGGCGGTCAACATGTGGCTTCACGTCCTGGCTGAGTGTCCCAACAACGCCGAGGTCTTCTATCACTCCTGCAAGTTCCTCATGGCTCAGGTGAGCTCAGGCTGCTCACACACGGATTGATTGGACGTGCGGTGAGCAGGTTACTGTTGTTGCTCAGTGAAACTGCAGGTGGCTCCATGTCTTTTTTCTCGTGTTGTCTGACAGGACAAGTCGAGCGCCATCGTCCCTCTGTTCAGAGGCTTCATCCTCAGTCTCTGTGAGGACCAGCAGAGTCAGAAGAAACCTGTGGACGTCCTGCGGTACGCCGCGTGTGCTCTGTGTGGAGCTGTGATACATGATGAGACATGGCGAGGACTGGACCGGACTGACGCTTTGTTGTCCTTTCGTTCCTTCAGACACATCCTTGGATTTCCCACTGAGGAGCTGCTGAGGGGTCCGATCATCAAGGAGCTTCAGGAGCAGCTCAGTCAGCAGATGCCTTACCTCCACCTGATCCACTGGTGTGTGTGTGTGTGTGTGTGTGTGTGTGTGTGTGTGTGTGTGTGTGTGTGTGTGTGTGTGTGTGTGTGTGTGAGAGAAAGAGAGAGAGAGAGAAACACATATTAGATGTAAATGCTTGAGTTTAAACTGTGTTGGTGGTTGTTGCTGCAGTCGCTGGCAGTGGCTGCACGGCTCTGTGGAGGACACGGTGGACGCCTTCGAGAGAGCGCTGGCGACACCCCTGAAGCTGGAAGAGCTTCACAAACTGTGGATGGAGTGAGTGTCACCTGCAGGAGCTTCACCTGCTGTTTTCACTGTGACTCACTGAGCTCCGTCTCTGTTTACGCTCACACCATGACATCAGAGAACTGCATCTGCAGAGAAGAGGTCTCCCTCTGCTGAAGCACTGCGCCGGTGCTGCAGAGTGGAGCCTCTTCCCTCACAGATGATCTTTGATGAGCTCACACAAACATGAATCGTGTCAGCTGTGCGAGACCTGAACGCGTCTGCTCTGAGCTCACATCACTGTGTTTGTGCCTCTGCAGTTACCTGCTGTTCAGCAGCCGTCAGCAGGACCGCGGTCCAGCCAGCAGTCAGTCCAAACTCTTCTCAGATCTGGTGCATCGCTGTCTGAGCACCGTCCCGTCTCGACTGGAGGTCCTCTTCAACCCGGCGGAGTTCTGGAGCTGCTACCACTTCCACAACAAGGTGAGAGTGCGTGCGTGCGTGATCGGAGGGCTCAGCTGTCTGAAGCAGCTCCAATGATTCTTTGTTGACGTTGTATCTTCAGGTGGTGACTCTTTACCTGAGCTGTCTGCCGCCGTCCCAGCATGCACTGGTCCTGGAGAGACTGAGATATGCCATGCCCAGCAACATCGAACTGGGCCTGAGGTACGCGCGCGTGCGCGCATATACACACACACACACACACACACACACACACACACACACACACACACACTTACTTGAAGATCAGGTTGGTGTTCATCAGCCGTGTTGTTGTTGTTGTTGTTGTTGTTGTTGTTGTCTCTGTGTCTGACCTCAGAAACCTTCAGCAGGTAAACGCTCGCGTCTTTGCTCTCTGTCTGATGTGAATCTGTGGAGTTAACTGGTAATCGTCTGCACCAGTAGACAAACTGGTGGCCGAATGCTGTGTGTGTGTGTGTGTGTGTGTGTGTGTGTGTGTGTGTGTGTGTGTGTGTGTGTGTGTGTGTGTGTGTGTGTGTGTGTGTGTGTGTGTGTCGGGGACAGAGGCCGTTGTTTTGGCTGCTTTCTGAGTCCAGATGTTGCTGTGCAGGTTGCTGCATCAGGAGTGGCAGGACGGAAACGTTGAGCAGCTGAAGTTCCAGGCCAGGATGTTGAGCAGTCACTCTCCAAAGTGTCTGGCCCACTGGAAGATGTGAGTGGACAGAGACGCAAAGACAATGTCAAAAATGTCAAAGTTTGAGTGAAACCAGGTGGTCAGTCGAGATTAGACCCAACGAGCTTCAGCCACAGGTCAGACGAGACTGTTTATGGTCAGCAAATCCCACGAGAAGATGAAAACAAGGACCAAGTAAACGTTCAAACGCAGTTTTGTTCCTTTATGCCAGAGAGCACTGGTTCCCAACATGGGGTCCAGCACGCCTCCAAGGCCTGCAAGACAAATCTAAAGGGTCACATGATGATTGGAAAACAAAAAACAAAAACGATATTAGAAAATGACTGAATTTTTTTGAACATGAAACCACATTTTTGAGGTGTTCTTAAAGATTGACGTCTTCAGTGGGAACCAATGAGCTTGGAGCTGAGAGCTTCAGACAGGAGGTCAGACAGTCGTGAGAGACGGACCAGCGTGTTGTCTGAAGATGAGATTTGTTGATGATAAACACAGAAGAGCAGATGAAGACGTGTTGAAGCTGACGGCCTGTTTGTTTCTCGCAGAGCGATAGCTGTGGAGAGGGAGCTGAAGGAGCGATCCGAGGTGAGTTAGTGATGGAGGCCATGTGACAGTCAACGGCAGGAAGTTTAGCCAACATCATTTCAATCAACAGGTTCCTTTTTTGTTGTTAAAACCAGTGAAAATGTTTGAAGTGGGCAGGAAGTGTGAAGTTTTGTCTCCCTCGGCTGTCGATGACTGTTAATTGTTCCTGAATGTGATTCTTCCCTCTGCAGGTTGTAGATCAGCACTAATGTGTAAAGTAGCTCTTTAGCTTCTTGGTTGACTGTTTGTTTGTTGTTCTTTGGTGTGTTTTTGTACATTTACTCGACTGAACCTCTGACTTCATTCCACGCTTTGTTTTTTTCTGTCTTACTGACACAAAGCTCCGGCGTCTGGTGTCTTTTTTCTCCCCCCTCCCTTTTTTATGTCGTATTATTTCTTTATAGGTTCGACTTCTCTATCAGCAGGCCCTCCATCACCTTCCACTGTGTGCTGCCCTGTGGAAAGATGTAATTTACCTCCTTCAGTTTGTCTCTAACATGCATGACACGCAAACACTCAGCACCTGTTTACACTCGGTCACTTCATGCGTCTCAGGTCCATTGATCGTTGTGAATTGAAGAGGTCTCATTGTTCAGACAGCTCTGGGAGACGCAGTGTTCACTCGTCCCAGATACGCTATCTACTGAAGACCACCCACTAACAGCCAGGCACTAACAAACTGAAGCTACCAACCAGGCGCTAACAAACTGAAGCTACCAGCCAGGCGCTAACAAACTGCCGCAAACAGCCAGCCACTAACAAACTGAAGCTAACAGCCAGCCGCTAACAAACTGAAGCTAACAGCCAGCCGCTAACAAACTGAAGCTACCAGCCAGCCGCTAACAAACTGAAGCTAACAGCCAGCCGCTAACAAACTGAAGCAACCAGCCAGGCGCTAACAAACTGCCGCAAACAGCCAGCCACTTACAAACTGAAGCTAACAGCCAGGCGCTAACAAACTGCCGCAAACAGCCAGCCGCTAACAAACTGAAGCTAACAGCCAGCCGCTAACAAACTGAAGCTACCAGCCAGCCGCTAACAAACTGAAGCTAACAGCCAGCCGCTAACAAACTGAAGCTAACAGCCAGGCGCTAACAAACTGAAGCTAACAGCCAGCTGCTAACAAACTGAAGCTAACAGCCAGACGCTAACAAACTGAAGCTAACAGCCAGCTGCTAACAAACTGCTGCTGGATTCAGTCGTTTCAGGTGTAAACTGAAGAGACACCTGAAGTGACACAATGAGGCCTTTGTGTTGTTTACATCACACCTGTATACACACCTGTTCACCTGCTGCCCCTCCCTCCCCCTCCCCCCCCGTCTCCTCTCCTCTTTCCTCTCTGTCTCCTCTCTCCTCCTTGTCTCCTCCGTCTCCCTCTCCCTGTCTTTTCTCCTACCCTCTCTGTCTCCTCTCCTCCTTCCCTCTCCCTGTCTTTTCTCCTCCCCCGTCTCCTCTCCTCCCTCCCCCTCCGTCTTTTCTCCTCCTCTGTCTCCTCTCCTCCCTCCCTCTCCCTGTGTTTTCTCCTCCCCTCGTCTCCTCTCCTCTCTCCCTCTCCCTGTCTTTTCTCCTCGCTTCCCTCTCTCCCTGTTTTTTCTCCTCCCCGTCTCCTCTCTTCCCTCTCTCTCCCTGTCTTTTCTCCTCCCCCGTCTCCTTTCCTCCCTCTCTCTCCCTGTCTTTTCTCCTCCCCCGTCTCCTCTCCTCCCTCTCTCTCCCTGTCTTTTCTCCTCCCCCGTCTCCTTTCCTCCCTCCCTCTCCCTGTCTTTTCCCCTCCCCCATCTCCTCTCCTCCCTCTCTCTCCCTGTCTTTTCTCCTCTCTTCCCTCTCTCTCCCTGTCTTTTCCCCTCTCCTCCCTCCCTCTCCCTGTCTCCCCCTGCTGTCCCTGTCCTCCCCCCTGCAGCGGGTGCTGTCTGAAGCAGCAGAGGGAGGACAGACGGACAGACTGAGGAGGCTTCTGGACAGGTGTCAGCAGGTGGGAGTGAGTCTCAGTGAGTGACTCAGTGTAGTGGATGAGACAGAAGACGAGTGACGTCCACCAGCTGCACAATAAACTCAAAGCAGAATCAATGAATCAATCAGCTGTAGATGATTGAGTGAGAGCAGGCAGATGAGACGAGGTAAGACAGAGCTTCCTCCTCCTCCTCCTCCACATCCTCCTCCTCCTCCTCCTCCTCCTCCTCCTCGGACCCCTGAGCGGCCTCCAGTCTGTCTGGAGCTGCTTAAATCACATCATGTACGTAAGTATCAGCTGCTGAGTGACACAGTGTTGCCTTTGTTCTTTGATTCATGTCCTCCCTCTTTTTGTTCCTGTCACTTTTCATTTGGACTTCATTTCCTCCCGTTTGGTTTTCAATTTTCAATTTCCCCGAAGAACCCCCGCCCCTCACCCCCCCCTCCTCCACCCCCCCAGTGATGCTGCAACATCTGCACGTTGTCTTTTCTTTGTCTCCTGAAGAGAAACAAGACTTTTATTTTGTTAAGCGATCAGAGAAAAACAAAGCAGACTTTTTGAGTACGGATCTGCGAGTGGAGCCGCTTTAGTATTTTCTATTTGGCTTCGTCGGGTCTGAATGTGTGAAAGAGGGACTGATCCACAGAGACTGATCCGCCTCCAGACCAGCAGCACTGTTAGAGGCAGGCAGACCCTCGCCAACATGCTCTCATGTGCAATTTGTCTTTTTCTTTTTGTCAAAATTCTACATTTAATGATTAAAGAGTATTAGCAAGGAGAGGAGAGAAGTCCTTCCACTGTTGTTTTTTATATGTACATGTTGCATTTAAATGTTATTAAATTATTTTCTAAAGTTAAAAAAAAAAATGTCCCGAGTTTTTATTGAGTCACGAGAGTCTCTGTGTCCATCTGTTGGTTAAAGGTTCATCAAACGTGGCATTGAACTGTCCTGACTTCACATCGTGATTCCACTGAGACGCTGCAGACGGCAGTCTGAACACATTAACACTGAAGTGACAGATCTGGGAGCAGATTTAGGCTCTGAAATCAATTTTATTTTCCATTTTAACAAAATCACCAAAACAGATTTTTTCATCTGAGGGACGTCGTCAAAGTCACGGTTTTTAACTGAGCGTGACGCTGAGACGCTGCAGGTCACATGACCCCACGCTGGTCGCCTCAGTGAAAAGATTATTTTATATCAAATTGCAGAAATGGTTTCCTAACAAGATAGATTTCAGAGGACATTAGACAGGTGCAAAGACAGCATGGAGGACAGACAGGTGAGCGCTCAGTTTTCCACTCGCTCTTTAACAACGGCGTGGAGGGAGCGTTTGGTCCTGAGAGGACAGAAAGTTTCTTTCCTTTGCTCCTCTGGAAAGTGAAGAGGAGCAGAACGTGGGTCTCCGTCCGTCTCCCTGCGCCTCCTCTTTGCTGCTGTTCTCCTTTTATCCACCAGATGTCCTCAGACGTCTTCCTCCATCCATCACCTGACTGCCTCTCACACCTCACCTCCCTCATCTGCTCTGCAGTTACCTGGATGTCCCCGCCCACCTCCTCACCTGCTCCTCACCTGGCTGAGTCAGAATCCATGAAAAAAAAAAAGTTCAACTAAAGTTTTGTTTCATGTACTTTACTGTGTAAATGGAAGTATTTTAAGTACTCTTAATAAACTGCAAATATACTAATTATTTTATATCAGCTCATACTATTCTTCAATTTAAAGTACAACTGAAATACATTTACAGAGTAATGTAAGTTGTACTTTGTACTTTTAATCTAACATTTAGAGATTACAAATACACCTTTGGGATACTAGTGTATTTGTACGTGTTTACACTTCAGGTGTACTTTAAAACGAAGGATGAACAGGATGTACTGCACATACATGTCCTCACATACACTGTGCACATGAACACCTGCCTGTCCCTGAAATGTTTGGCAGCTCTTTTTGTCTGATTCGTGGAAAATGTCGCTCACTTCCTGTTTTTCCATCATCGACGGCATGAAGCCGCGTTCTGGATGTTTGACCTGAAGATGGTAATAGTAATGTCTGTTGTTGTGACATAAGTCCACGTGTGAGGTCGGCCTTGTGTGGCAGTATTTGCGTGTTCTTTAAGTGCTCTCCAGAATCTTCTTTCACGTGGCTGGTGGGCTCTGATTTGTTGTTTAAAGGGCTGCAGGGAGCCATGTTGTGTTTGTGAGGAGGTGAAGACAACATGGAGTCCTCTGGTTTAACGTCACTTCCACTTCACAGAGGGCAGACTGCAGAGGAAGATCCTGAGTCCTGATCCTGGATCAGTCTCCAGGCCGGACTCATGCTCAGCAGGATGGAGGCGATGAAGATGAAGGACACCCCAAAGTGAAGCAGCCACAGAGACGAGTCCAGACAACACGTCGAAGGACCTGCAGGTGCAGCAAACAGGAAGTCTTTACGTATCAAACGTATCAAACGTAACAAAACGTTACAAAATGTAACAAAACGTTACAAAACATAACTAATGAAATTCTTTAAGTTTTGAACGCAGCAGTTTTTCTCAGTGACGTTCTTTTGCTCCTGGAATCATTGAAGAGCAGGATGCGTTTCTTCCTCTGTGGTGGATTTCTGCCTGTGTGTATTTGTACTAAGTGTCTGCTCTGGAGAGAAGAAGCAGAACGTTCACTGCTGCTGTTTCACCTGGAAACACCTGGAAACACCTGGAAACACGTTGCAGGCTGCAGGTTGGTGCTTCACACTCAGACTTACTGCTGCTGTCCACAGAGTTGGAGCTCGAAGACGTTTCGCGGTGAAGAAACGCACAGCAGCAGACGAACCGCAGCGCCGACACCCTGCAAACCAAACGCAACCGGCCAATCACAACAGGCAACATAAAGACAGGAAGTGACGCTGTCACCTGAGTGTGCGCTGTTACCTGTGCTGGTGTTGGTGTGAGAGTCTCAGCTGCAGGTTTCCAGACTTTTTCAGCTGTGTGAGACTCGTCAGAGAGGTGGAGGACAGCTGGTTGGAGGACAGATCGCTGATGGAGACACAGAGACACCTTCACAGTGCAGTGTCCTCACCACGATGACCTGCCCCACCCTCCCCTGTTGGTTTTATACCTCCCATCACCTCAAGTATGGAGGGTCAAGAGACCTGCTGGACATGATGCACCTGCCGCCCTGACTGAGGACTGTCCACCAACTACACTTTTTCCTGTTTGTCCAGAGAGGGAAAGAAGGGTGGAGGCCCGGCTGTGACGGACAGAGAGACACTGAGGGGCAGAAACGTGGACGGAGGCTCATTTCTATTGAAATTCTCGGCCTCGTTTCCGTCCATAGGTCTCCTAAATGATCGTCCCCTCTCTCTTATGGAGGACAGTCGGTCACGTTTGTCCCACAGAAACAGATTTCAAATCTCCCAAATCTCTTTTTGGAGAGTGTAGTTTCTAATCAGCTAAGTCGTTTTTAAGCTCAAACACTGGATTAGAAATGTTTCAGTCAGGTTTTAGGACACAGGACAGCACAGAGACAGTCCAGCTACAAGCAGCGAGCGATGTCAGGACAGAAGGACAGACACAGACCGCTTACATGTGCAGAATCTTCCTGCAGCCGCTGAAGCTGGGCAGACTCTGGATCAGATTATTGGACAGATCCCTGCAGACAGACAGACAGACAGACAGACAGACTCAGGAACAAACACTGTCCTCATGTCCACTGTTTCTCATGTGTGGACAGTCACAGTGACGATGCTGCAGGAATTGACTGTGTCCTATTTATGAGCCGCCTTAACGTGTTGATGTTGGAGAATGTCCCCCGTCCCCCGTCCTCTGTCCCCATAAACATACAAAAACCCACATGAGAGCCAGTGAGACGTGAGAGGCGTCTTACAGTTTGAGCAGGTGGGGCAGCTCCTCACAGATGGTGTCAGGTAAGGTGGAGATGTGGCTGCGTGTGATGGAGCTGAACAGTCAGAAGAAACAGTCAGTGAGCTTCACGCGTGGACCGGACGGCAGTCTAACATGTCAGCGTCTCTGATCTGTCCACTCAGACCTTCAGATTCATTTATTATTTCTATCATTATACAATGACTTCATGTTTTTCCTTAATTCCTCTCTGATGAAGAGGACGGCAGAGATGTTTTAAAAGCAGAGTTACTCCAAAACGGCTCTTCAATGTTTGAAACATCCATTTTTTAATCGGTCAGTAATGTTTCTGTAGATGACGTCTTCATCGTGTCACAGAGACCCGAAGTTAATTCTGGACTGTGATGAAGACTTTCAGCCTCCAACATGAGCAACACGTTGTTTCTGAGAGATTCTCATGAAGTATTCAAACACACTGCTGTGGTTTGGAGACTGTTGGTAGCTTCTGTCTTGGCCAGAGCAGCTTGAAGAAGACATTTCGTGGTGTCAGTGTAACGGATCTGGTTAAATAACAGTAAAATAATAATTAATAAACACATTGTGAATTAAAGGGGACTCACAGGGTCACCAGTCTGTTGGTCCCGGTGAAGTCTGGGAACTCTGTGATGCTGCTTCCACTCAGAGATCTGAGGCACACAAACATGAGTAGAAATAAAGTTTCATGACAAAAACTCATTTAAGTTTTCATCATTTAATTCGACTTTTTCTCTGAGTACAAACAAAACTACTGTTCTTTAAAACAAAATGAACATGACTGAAAAATACTGCACACGATGAGGAAGAGGCACAGTGTGTAATGAAGGACGGTGTGTGCGTGCACAGGTACAGTGTACATAATGAGGGCCGTGGACACGTACAGGGTCTGGAGCGCCGGCAGCAGCTGGAAGGACGAGTGTCCCACAGCGTGCAGAGGGTTGTTCTGGATGTTTCTGTCAGATGAAAACAGCAAATATGTTTGAAATTAGCGCTCAGATGATCGAAGGTCGGAGCGATGAAGATGAAGGCTTTAAAACGAGTAATGAGACGTGAAGCTGAAGGTCCCCACATGGTCCTGATGGACGGGTTCCTGCTGAAGGCCGTGTCCCCGATCGCTGAGATGTTGTTGTCCTGAAGGTTCCTGCAGCAGAAACATCAGCAGTAACTTTACATGTGGGTGTTAACAGACACCAAAGAGCGAGCGACGCATGTACCATCCAACTGTGTGTGTGCGTGTGTCTGTGTGTGTGTGTGTGTGTGTGTGTGTGT
>JBBMOE010000030.1:1163071-1195152 GCA_037975065.1 Chaetodon trifasciatus
TTATTATTGTTGTTATTATTATTATTATTATTATTATTATTATTATTATTATTATCATTATTATTTCTGTACTTTTCATGTTCTCCTTCATCATGATGAACTGGACAAAAAAAACACAACGGACGTAATTAAATTAATTAAATTAATGACAATAAAGTTTTTAAAATAAAAAAAAACCTTTGGGATGATTTTACACTGAAAACATAAAAGAGTTTAATCTCCAACATCTGACAAAAAGAAGAATAAAGATGAAAAGAAATGAAAAGAAATCTGATTTAAAAGGAAGAAGTGATCAGTTCATCACGAGGAGGAAAGAAAAATACAAACAAATAAAAACAAACAAACACCAGTCAAAAATCAGTGGACGTGATGAATCAGTAGAGCTGAAGTCTTCGACGAGACGTTCAACTTTCTTTGAATTCACTCAGAAAACAAACAGTTTGGAGTCAGTTAAGTTAAAATAAAGTTGTTTTTTTTTTATCGGCCTGTTTTCAGGAGAGTTCCTTCATTAAAGAGACTTTCAGAGTGCAGTCAGCCGCTCGTCTCGTCCAGACTTTTACTTTTAAACCAGTTTTCTTCTCACACTTTTGACCAATCGGCTTCAGCAGCAGCTCGTTATTGACAGTGTGATCAGAAACAGCTGAAAACAGAAAAGACAAACGTTCATTCTCACTGCGGCTTGTTTTTCAGCCTGTTTTCTTCTCATTTACTGCTTTTCAATCCTCGGCTTTATTTTTACGGCGTTCCTTCGACCTCCTCCTCCTCCTCCTCCTCCTCCTCCTCCTCACGGAGAGGAGATCTACTCCAGCTCACTTTTCTCATTGGTTTCTTTGCTTTTGTCTTCTGTTGTCATTCATCAGTTCATCCATCACATGCGTCACGTCGTCACTGTAAATACTGTTTTGTTTATTATGTTATTATATTTATTATTTCAGCCGCCTGTTTTAACTGGAGTTGAGCAGGAAAACAGTTTATTTATTTATGTATTTATCTATTTATTTATTTAATCAATTATCAGTTAATACTTCTTATCTTTAATCCACCAAACTTCATTCAAAGTGTTTAAATCTTTATTGTCCGTCAGTGACTTTGAAAACAATCTTCAGTCTTTAATCCTGATTCAACCTAAACCTGAAGTTTTCTGTAGTTTGCCAAAAAGCTAAAATGACGCGTTTTGTAACTTCATAAAATATTCTAAAATATTTAAATGAATGTCCACAAATAAAAAACAGGAGCAGGCTCTGAGGAAGCCGCTCGTTAAGCTCTGTTCCACTTTAAAGAAGCTCAGTTTGATCTGGAGTTTATTTTACACTCTGAAAGACATCAATGAACAGACTGATCAGCTGATCTGATCACAAACTGACCTGAAGTCAGCTCAGTCACATCATATTTAGTGTTCTTCCTCATCAGCTTCATTGATCTCTGTAAATATCTCTTATTGTGACTCTGATGCAGCGACACGTTTCACAGACTGAAAGATGTGGAACGCTCCACAAACACCTGTTTGGATCATTCCACAGGTAAACAGGCTGATTGGTGACAGGTGAGAGGATCATGGTTGGGTATGAAAGGAATTTGAATGAATGTGATGGAAGTTCAGCTTCAGGTGAAACTTCCTTCAAACTCCTCCAGAAAACGCGTCAATGAACGTGATCAAAGGGAGTTCAGCTCCATCTGTCGAAAACCACTGAAATACAAACATATTTTGTTCATTTCAATGAACAAAATATGTTCAATATATGTTCAATATGTTCAATATTTCACGCATCTGGAAATCTCATTTTAATTTAGTGAACAAAATTTAACTTTATTGTCCCCAAATCATAAAATACCACCTTCTTCTTGTCCTGAAACACACTGCACTAACAGCCTCTCTCCGTCCTATGAGTCATAAATACATTACATTTGTCATTAAATCATCATTAAATTTAGATTAAATTATTCTATTAAAAGCGTCATTAAAGCGTCTCTGAAGAGAGTGTTTGCAGTGACGGAGCCTGTTTGTACTCACAGGACGGAGGTGAAGCTGCTCAGGTCGGAGGGAACTGATCTCAGACCGGCGTCCACGCAGTCGACTCGCCGCAGCATCCCGACACCTTCGCACCTGCACGCGGCTGGACAGCCGCCGCTCGCCCCCCCTCCTTCAGCCGCCCCCACCCAGGTGAGGAAAAGGACCAGGAGGCTCTTCATCCCCGCGGAGGAACCGAGCAGCTCGGCGGCAGCTTCTGAGTGAGGCAGCTGCAGACAGATGTGAGGGTGGAGGTGGAGGAGGCGCCGGGCTGAGCTGCTGGTGTGCTGCCCTCTGCTGGTGTCTGCTTGTACTTCAGAGGGTCTCAGGGTTGTTAAGTTTTATCTCATCCGCTATGAACAAAGTGTTTTTTGTCCCTCAGCTCTGTCTGAAGGCTTCAGGCCCACCCTTTATTCTGCTGGTCAAAAACTACGTTTGTTGTTAACAGCAGACCTTGTTACTGTCAGCCGCGTCCACAGACTCACAGGAAAACTGCACGAACATCGTCTGGACAGCAACATTACCGACACGTGATCAACCAAAATGTGTGTGAACAGCTGAGGCATGCACACACACACACACACACGTTGTGTTTTCATCTCTTGTGGGGACATTACATAGACTTCCATTCATGTCCTGCAGCCTTACCCTAACCCTACCCATCAGCCCTCTCTGCCTGTTCCTAACCCTGTGCCTAACCTGACCTTACCTAACCGTGACCCTGTCCTCAGTCTGCACCCTGACAGTTCATCACTCACATTCAGGGGACCTGCATTTGTCCCCATGAGACAGGTAAGCCCCCACAATGTGACTGTGTACACAGATTTTTGTCCCCACAACGTGATAAATACCTCATCACACACGCACGCACGCACATACGCACACACACACACACACACACACACACTGTACTTGGATTGGAGTTTGCATGTTCTCCCCGTGCTCACCTGGGGTATCCTCCATAAAATGTACCCCCATTAAAAACATGCAGGAAGATCACCACCTGACCAATGGTGACGAAGGAGAAGTGGGTCCCCGGGCGCCGCTGTCAGCTGGCAGCCCGCCACTCCTGGTCTGCCGTGGAGGAAGGACGGACGCTCACTGACATAATGCCTCCCTGAACCTCAACCAAGACAACTGCCTAACCCTCACCTACAACTGGACTAACCCTTAAAACCAAGTCTAAACCTTCAAACAGCCCTTTGAAGATGAGAAGCCAAACAGGTCCTCACTATGTAGCAAGTACAAGCATGCATGCACGCACGCATGCACACACACACACACACGCACACGCTCACAGTCGTGTTTCCATCATTTGTGGGGACATTTCGTTGACCTCCTGCAGACGTACCCTAACCACTGCTAACCTAACCTGAACCTTAACCTCCGTCTTCACCTTAAAATTGATTGATGGACATTATGGGGACCTGCGTTTTGTCCCCACAATGTGAGAAAGACACGTATGCACACACACACGCACACACACACACGCACACACACACACACACACACACAGTCATAAAGCTCTTCCTCCTCGTCTTTCAGGTTGACTTTCTGTTCAGGAAACTTCGTCTTCCTCTGCAATTACACACGTCCTCGGCCAATCAGCGAGCAGGACCTTGAGCACACGCCCAGACCTTGACCTCTGACCTCCGCGAGGACAGATGGATGATCTGAACTGTCTGCATGTGAACGTGGAGGACAAAGCAAACACGCCAGCGTCCACATTAAATAGAAGAGAAATGAGTTTGAATGAGACTCGACAGTAAAAGTGAAATCTCAGATTGACCCTCAGGTCGAAAGACAGTTTGGACAGACACACTTAAAGACGGGACGTCCAGATGAGGGTCTTTTAGCAGTGGCATCATGGTTGAAACTGTCCAGAGATCAGACTAACAGGACCAACGGTGGGGACGATGGGTTCATATGGGAGTCTGTCCTCTGTCCTCTGTCCTCTCTGTCCTGTCCTGGCCTGGATGGACAGAAGCAGAGTCAGGTGGGATCTGAGACCTGATGTCCTCCACCTGCTTTACAATGTGGAGTCTTAAAGGGTCAGTTCACACAAATACTGAAACAACACACGTCAAGCACGTCTCTTCGGTCTGCAGATGCAGATTTTGGGTTTATGAGCTGCTTCGTCTTCATCATCTGCTGTCTGTCCTGAACGAGTGTGGACATCCACAGACCTCCGGGTTGTCTTTTGTCTGTGACTGTGAGGCTGTGTTCATGTATTTCTGGTCCCTTCAGCATCAATAACGTCTCAGTGGAAGATGAGGATGTCGAGGAGGAGGAAGGGGCCGGGCTGGTCCGCTCCGGATCAGCTGGGACCCTTCTGACTCCGTCCTCAGTGGTCCCGCGGGACGTCGCTGAGACCGAGCACAGCAGGGACGCAGAAACTTGTTTTAAACTCATACTGAGGACAATGAGGAGACGAGCAGACCACCGGCCTCCTCCAGGAGACGCTCCCTGAGGAGGAGCAGCCAGCTGTGGTGAGGAGTTCACAATAAAGACCTAAACATTCACTTGAATCTGGAGATTTGAACACAGCACCGTCAGTAATCCGTCCAAAGAAGAAGAACAGCTCGCCTGTGTGGAGCTACGGTTTGTGGAACAGAGAAGCTCTGACCTCTGACCCCTCATCAGAGACAAGAGTCCACCAGAATATTCTTATTATGAGACAGAGGGACGGACAGGTCAGGACAGAGACACAGACAGATGGACAGATGGACACGTTTAGGACGATAATTGGGCTCATTTTTGAAGTGGAAGAGTTTTGTTTCAGCTTCTTTGTGTAAATTATTGATTATTTATTATTGATTTTGTTGTTTTGTTGTCTTCTTAAAGTTATGACATGTTTAGTGGCAGCAGGAAACACAGCCGAGACGTGAACTTTATTTTGAAATATCTGAATGATTCATGCAGTTAAACCTTCATCCTGAGCTCTGAGTGTAATCAGATTACTCCGTCAGCCTCATGTGCTGCTTCAGTCTGCAGCTCCTCAGCTGGTGAACCACAGCTCATCACACACTAATTAAACGAGTGTATTAATTAGTCTTCAGAGGGCGTCGTAACTAATTAAACTGCTCCAGAGAAACAGGAGACAGGCTTCATCCTGTAAACGATGTCTGAGGGCCGTGTGAAGGTCGAGCGTGTCGTGCTTTGGCTCTGTGTGAAGGCTGCAGTCAGGATGTAGAGGGTGGAGGAGATGTTCCGCCCTCCTCTTCCTCCTCTTCCTCCTGACCAGGGCAGGATGTCAGTGGAGGGGGTGGAGGCGGGTGGTTGATTTAACACCCTGTCCCATGAAAGGAGTGTTACTGCTGCTGATAAGAGCAGGAGGAAGGAGAGGGTGTGAATATAAAGAGCAGAGATCAGCAGCTAACAGCAACAAACAGCAGCTAACAGCGGCTAACAGTGGCTGACAGCAACAAACAGCAGCTAACAACAACAAACAGCAGCTAACAGCAACAAACAGCAGCTAACAGCAGCTAACAGCAGCTAACAGCGGCTAACAGTGGCTGACAGCAACAAACAGCAGCTAACAACAACAAACAGCAGCTAACAGTAACAAACAGCAGCTAACAGCAACAAACAGCAGCTAACAGCAACAAACAGCAGCTAACAGCAACAAACAGCAGCTAACAGTAACAAACAGCAGCTAACAGCAACAAACAGCAGCTAACAGTAACAAACAGCAGCTAACAGCAACAAACAGCAGCTAACAGTAACAAACAGCAGCTAACAGCAACAAACAGCAGCTAACAGTAACAAACAGCAGCTAACAGCAACAAACAGCAGCTAACAGTAACAAACAGCAGCTAACAGCAACAAACAGCAGCTAACAGTAACAAACAGCAGCTAACAGCAACAAACAGCAGCTAACAGTAACAAACAGCAGCTAACAGCAACAAACAGCAGCTAACAGTAACAAACAGCAGCTAACAGCAACAAACAGCAGCTAACAGTAACAAACAGCAGCTAACAGCAACAAACAGCAGCTAACAGTAGCTGACAGCAACAAACAGCAGCTAACAGCAACAAACAGCAGCTAACAGTGGCTAACAGTGGCTGACAGCAACAAACAGCAGCTAACAGCAACAAACAGCAGCTAACAGCAACAAACAGCAGCTAACAGTGGCTAACAGCAGCTAACAGCAGTTAACAGCAGCTAACAGCGGCTAACAGCAGCTAACAGCAGCTAACAGTAGCTAACAGTGGCTAACAGCAGCTAACAGCAGCTCTCACTATGAGCTGAGAAGTCATCAAAACTCATCAACTCATTAAACTCAACATTAAGCTGCTGTGAGCCGATCAGCAGCATCAGGATCCCAAAAATCATGACAGTTCAGTAAACGACAGAGCTGATGGGAAGTCGTCTCAGGGTGGTGCCAAACATGGGTGAAGCTTCATCTCAGCACGGTGGAGGAAGTTTCGAACTCTCTAAATTCACTCGTCAAAGTTCACAAAAGCTGAAGTTTACATGAAAACACAGAAAGAAAGAGTGAGTGGACCATTAGTGATCTGCAGAGAACAGTCCGTGGTCAGAGGTCTGTCAGGGTGGAGCGCCGTGGGTGGAGGCCCTGACATGAAGACACACCACTGAAGGTACATGTGTATCTGTTAGCATGTAACAGACCATAAGGTGATTTATTCTTCACATTAATCAAAGAGTTAATTCAGTTTAGACTTTAGGTTACTGTGTGATTTCTGTTCAGCTTCTTAAATCCAGGCAGTATCCTGTGAAATGTTACAGCCTCCTGTTTCATATATTTACACATATTTTTATCTCCTATGCAACAATACAAAACCTGTATTTAATGATCAACCACCAAACTTTCCATGTTCCACTCTTTCTGTTCAGAACGTACATCGATGATTGTTTATTCTACTCTCTCCTGCTGTCTGTAACACGTTTGAGTGGGATGGATAAAGTTTTATCTGATCTTATCTTATCTTATCTTATCTTATCTTATCTTATCTTATTAGAAACACAAAGGAAGGTGAAAAGTGAAAACTTCTAAATCACCAGATCTGGAGATACCTGGTTTCCACTGGACAGAGTCTGTTTGCTGACTCTGACTATGAAGAAAAACATCATCAGTGACTTTGAACATAAGCTCGGAGTTTGATTGAAAAAGGGATGAATTCATGTTTATTTCATTCATTTTGACGTGGCGACGAGTTAAAACCACACAAACGTGCAGAAACGTTTGACAAATAAAAGAAATCCCACTTTCACTGCAGAGACCAAACATCATCCAAACCTGCGTCACTTCAACACTTTCCTTCCATCTATCTCTCATCATGAAAACATGAATGAACAGGTGAACAGGTGAACAGGTGAGCGTGAGCAGACGTCTTTTCACCTCCCTGCTGACTTCCTGCCTGTAAATCAGCTCTTTACGTGCTTTTATTTTGTCGTCTTTCCTGTCAGACTTTCTGCACATGAACAGAAATAATAAACTGACTCAGACAGAAAATCACAGTTTTTATCTCTCATGTGTGACTTGAAGCTTCAGATCTTCATCTTCTTCTTCTCTGTGTTTTATTATGAAAGTTCTGATCGTTTCATCTCCTCGTGGAGCTGTTTACACCTCCTCCTCCTGCTCCTCCTGCTCCTCCTGCTCCTCCTGGATGTTTTCTCCTTCAGGTTTATTAGAGCGAGCGAACATGCGGGATGTCCTCTGGTATTTCCGACAGACGAGGACTCCTTCGCTGTGAAACGTCCACAACAATTGAATAGAAGGAAGCGCTGCTCGCTGACTTTTTTCCTCCCCACAAACACTCACTTCCTCCAGCTCCTCCATTCTGCTCATCTGAAGCTGGAGGACGCACGAAATCTGCAGCGGAGCAGTATGGACGCCCTGATCCTGCTTTTCTTCACACTCGTCACATTCAGCTGTGTGTGTAAGTACTGCTGATCAGACACACTCATTCAGCATGTTCTGTCTGTCTGTGGGATCAAAGGACAAACGTCCTCAAACTTATTTCACTAAAGTTTTTTCTTTCAAATTCTGTCAAATAATCTGGGAAACGCTTCAGATTACAGCATAAAGGGACGACTCACTTTGTGTGAAGAAGTACAGGAAACACGTTTATGTTTAAAGGTTCTGCATCCAAAACCTTGAGTAAAAATCTAAGTATTACTGAGTACTTACAGTAAAAGTACTCCTGTGTGAGTAAAGTGTTCCTGTCAGTGTTTCTCTCTGCTGTTTGTCTGCTCATTGAACTACTCTATATCCTGTTGGATGCTTTAATCTACAGCAATGCACAAACATTCAGCATCAACACAGCTGGAGATACGAGCTTTTCACTGGACGGGAAGGAATCTGAAGAGTAACTAAAGCTGTCAGACGAATGTAATGGAGTAGAAAGTACAATATTTACCTCTGAGATGTAGTGGAGTAGAAGTATACCATAGCATAAGATGGAAATACTCAATTAAAGTACAAGTACCTTGCGTCTATATTAAAGTACAGTACCTGAGTAAATGTACTTTGTGACACCTGCAACTTTCCTCTCAGGCTGATCTTTAAAAACATCACAAATATGTTAATATTCATGATAATACTGCTTTTAAAAAGTCATTTTCTTGTGAACACACGATTATTCTAAAGAAAAGTTAAATCATTTCACTTCAGTTTAAAAATATAAAGAGTAAAGTCACTCCATTGTTCCCAGTAACGACACATTATGTATTTAATACCCCGAACAGTTTCATTTAACAGGAAGTTTAAAACACAAAGTTCTTTGACCTGCAGTCTCCGTCCCTGACATGTCCCAGGCAAGGACAAGAAGAAGAAAGTAGGAAAAAATGGAAATACTCAAGTAAAGTACATGTGAGTCATGTGACTTTGTACTAAGCTGAGGAAGATCTGTAGACTCTGTCCTCCTCACTCTGACAGAGATCTGCTGATGTCCAATAAGAACGACCGGAGCGAGTACGGTGTCCATGTCCATGCTGTTCATATTTTCATATTCATATTTTTACATTCCTTGTTTACATTGTTTATATTGCTTGACTGATATTTAATGTCTTTTTACTGATGCCCTCTATTTTTGCGATCCTCTTTGCTGCTGTAACACCTGAAATTTTACCACTGTGGGACTAATAAAGGTATCTTATCTTATCTTATCTTAACTTATCTTAACATGTTAAACATGTTACATAAAAACAAGGTTGGTCTGTAGATTATTTCGCTCAATAAACAGAAAAAGTGAAGAACTCTGCTTGACACAGATAATGTGACTCCCACATTGCTGCACTTTGTCTCCTCATCGTCACTGGGGACACCTGGACAATGTCTGTTTCTGATTTACTCTGAGATGGAGCTGAACTCGTGTAGTTTGTGCTCCTCGCTGAAGCTTTAAAAATGAAAGGAAAACACACATCATGTCATGAATTTCTCTTCTGAGGTTTATTATCTTATTTCACCTCATCTCATCTCATTTACTCATATCTCATCTTGTCTAACTTTATCTCATCTCATGTTATCTCATCTCATCTCACCTGATGACCAACAAACGTCACTGACGACTGATGTGACGGGGATTATTCACCAGTAGAAAGCAGATGAGAGAGGCTGTTTGTTAAAAGACATTTCTCGACTCGTTGAGCTCCACAAGCAGTCCGTTCATCCACAGCAGCCTCCATCATGTTTGGGTGGAGTCAGAAAGAAATTCAGAAAACGGTGTCTGAAACGAAGACTCTGCGTGGTTAAAGGTAGATGAGCTGATAATCTGTGACACTCTGGGATTGAATAATCTGACGCCTTTGTGTCAAACTTGTGTCTCCTCAGCCGGTTTCCTCGTCATGTTGACCCCGAAGAAGTTGTGTCTGTTAACCCAAAGCCAGGCCGTCATCCTGGGACGCTGTGATGTCACTAACCCCGCCCAGCAGTGGGAGTGGCTGAGCGGAGGCAGGTTGGTCCACGCTCAGTCCTCCAGGTGTCTCTGGGCGGATCCCAGCCCCCACCTGCCGCTCCACGTCCGCCTTGCCAAACTCAGCGCTTGCAGCAGAGCGCCGTCGTGGAGCTGCGACAGCACAAAGGGAGCGTTCGGATTGGCCGAGACACACATGTACCTGAAGAAACTGGGATCACGAGTGGTGATTGGAGGAAACACGCAGACCTCACAGTGGAGGAAGTACGATGTCGATTCAGGAGGGAATCAGCTGATGACGTCATTATGCCCTGAAACAGGTAAGAGAGAAGAGGTGATCGGTGGTGATGAAAGGAGTGACAGCTCGGTCTTTGAGAAGAACGTTCCTGGAGTTTATTTTCTGATTCTGAGCTCAGAAACGGAAACTTTCCTCATTTTAACAATGTGTCCGAAAAATGCTTCATCAGGCATGAGGGGATGCAAAACTCTGACAGGAAGTTAGATTTGTGTTAAAGACCAGTAGTTGAATGAAAAGAGGGGCTGAGTCGTCAATCCTGCTGCCGAACGAGACAATTCTGCTAAACTTCTCTACAAAATATAAAGCTTCCAAAAGCAGCTCTCCAAATGGTATCACCATGCATGAGGTACGGATACATTCATCTATGCTAAAGATTTAACGAACTCTGATGAACCAGACTTTGGAACTTGCCAATGATGACATTAGATTTGGACATTTTATTGCAAACAAAGCTAATATGACTCTTCAGCTTCGAGTTTCATCCATCAGGACTCTTGTGGATGAGACCTGGCTGATTTGGTTACTTCCAAAGGAGAGACAGGAGTTTTAATGTAGATATACCAGCTAAATATGAGCCTCTCTGAACAGGAAGCGTGCTAATGAGCAGCGGCGTTCATGGCTGAGTTCAGCGCAGTCAGAGACAGAGGATGACTCTCCTGATACTGACTTCCCTCACATTGTTGCTGGTGTCTGTTAGTTCACTCAGTCCGGCAGGAAAAACGTCAGCAGTGTTCTTCCTGTCAGAGTCTCAGCCAACATCTCAGAGAAATCCCTCATGTTGCTGTTTGACGCTCAGCACCGAGCTCAGCTGACGCTCTGAAACGTGGAAACTGGTGAAATATCAACCAAACGCTTTTTGATTCGCTGACATTTCATCTGCATCACTTTCCATCGTATCTTTAATTATTGATTATGGATATTGATTCTGAACTCATCTTTAAAAACTTTGACCAAGTTGAGAATGACTCAATTTGGTGTAAAGAAAATGCCGGCTATCTTGCTCACAATGACAATGCTAACATGAGACACACACACATAGAACCAATCTGAGCATCTGCAGCCATCTAGCAGCTCAGTGATGCTTTTAGCTAAATGCTAGCATCAGCATGCTAACATGCTCACAATGACAGCACTAAAATCTGATGTTAGCAGCTATAATTTTTACCGTGTTCACCATCTTACTTTAGCTAGTTAGCATGCTAACATTGGCTGATTATGAGTGCCTTTCATTTGGTCATTAACCAGTATCTGACACTTTAAAATATTGACCTGATGATGACACTAGATGAAAAGTCAGAGGATCAGTAAGTTATTACAGTTCATCCTGAGGGGAACATGAATGTCCACGTTTCATCACAATCATCCAATAGAAAAACCACCAAAAACCATTTATTCTGTCCTCTAGACCCAAAACACCATCTGTGAATAAGCTGCAATGTCTCCTGAGACGAGTCCTACAACTGACCTTAACATAGAAATACAGCAGATCGCATTGATGATAGTTTGTTGATGTTGTTGTCAAATATTGTCAGGTACTTCAACAACAGCTTATAGAAACTTATATCCATGCAACAGTGCCTCCTACAGTCACAGAATATGGTGTAACATCTTTAAAAATTGTTTTGCACGTGAAACACAAGCTGATACCTGATGCAGAAATAAGGGTTTCATAATAACTCTGGTTCTATGAGTAGGTGGCTGTTAGGTTTATTCTCTGTATGTAGGGAATAAACCTGGTGAAAACCTCTGAAACGTGAGGGCGTATTCAAACTAAAACTGATGTTTAGTAGCTCTTTAAATAATTTTGTATATATTCTGTTTGTTTTGAATTTTTTTCATTATTATATCATCGCAGCACTTTTCTCCTTATTTTTCAGACACAACTCTTGTTTCCACCATCTTTTATTCATCAACACAAAAACCACTGGGACTCTCCAGCACCGTCCAAACCATCAGAAGTCCTGCCATGACTGTCACTGATGAACAATTATCAAACACAGTAAACACCCAGCGAACCACCCGACAGGTCACCACCTCAGAGGTCCACAGTTCAATAACTAACGGAACTTCAGCGTATGTCAACGACATCACCAAACCTCGAACCAGGAGGTCAGAGCCAACAGACTTCAACCCTGATGTTTCAACGTCAGTCACAGAGCTGTCAGCCTTGAATGGCAGCCATATTGACTCCTCGAGTCCGGCTGTGTTCACGACAGACAAATTCACAGACGTTTCTGAGAGTTCATCAGCTGGAAATATCCCTCAGGTCAGGACTGAAGCCAAGACGACGACAGTACATCAAGATATTTCCACCGCATCGTCCTTCTCGATTGGAAATGAGTCGACTGAAACTGCAGCTGTGACTCTGGTTTCCTCCACAGTTTCCTCAGAGCCGAACATGAGTGACACGACTGATCCTCCGGTCACCTCTGAGGCCACATCTGAGGTCACCTCTGAGGCCACATCTGAGGTCACCTCTGAGGCCACATCTGAGGTCACCTCTGAGACCACATCTGAGGTCACCTCTGAGGTCACCTCTGAGACCACATCTGAGGCCACATCTGATGGTTTATCTGCTGTTTCTGACAGAGAGTCGAACCGACATACAACTTTTTCAACACATTCAACTACCGACAACAACATAATACACAATGAGACCGACCTTTCACCTGCATCCACCACAACTACTCCTCCTACGACTGCTCATGTACATTCAATGGCAGATATGACATCAACATCTATCCTGGAGACAGATCCATCATCAGTCCATCAGGTTCTGTCTACAACTTCCCAAACCTCACCCACAGTCACCTCACCACTGCCGGCGGTCGCTACAGATCATCCAAAACTATCAGCCAGCACCACGACTGAAGGTGCTCTGCAGACGTCTCCAACAGATGGAGTGATGTCCACAGGAAAGATCACCACCTCAACTCCAACAGTCCCTCCCACAAGTCCTACAAAAACACTTACAACCACACCCAAACCTACAACCACCCCTGTAACCACACCCAAGCCCACGACCACCCCTGCAACCACACCCAAACCTACGACCACCCCTGCAACCACACCCAAACCTACGACCACCACTGTAACCGCACCCAAACCAACCCAACCAACAACCACAGAAAGTGTAACCACAACAGTCATCATAACCACCCCGACTCCAACCACCACCCCAACCAGTAGAACAACACCTGAAGCTACAACAACAACCAGAACAACCACAGCTCCTCCTCCAACTGCTCCACTAAAAACCACAACTTCAGGATTAACTACCACTACACCTGTGAGTATTCCTGTTGCTTTACATTTGTTTTCTGCTATTCTTTCAGTAATTGATGTTTAATTTAATAGGTACACATGTAACATCAATACCTGCAGAGCTAATGACATTACCATGAGCTTCAGATGGACTTTGTATTTGCTGATAATTAGCTAATGTTAGCATGCTAACACACTAAACTAAGATGGAGAATATGATAAACATCATACCTGCTAAAACATCATCATGTCGGGCCGCTGTGGCTCAGGAGGTAGAGCGGTCGTCCACTGGTCAGTGGTTCGATCCCTGGCCTCGGCAGTCCACATACCGAAGTATCCTTGAGCAAAATACTGAACCCCAAAACTGCCCCTGATGCTACGCTATCGATGTGTGATTTCATACGTACGTCACCCTGGATAAAAGCGTCTGCCAAATGACTAATTGTAATTGTAATGTTAGCATTGTCACTGTGGGCATGTTAGCATGCCAATGTTAGCATTTAGCTCAAAGCACCACTGTGTCTTACTACAGCCTCACAGAGATGCTAGCATGGTTGCAGACTTGCAGTCTGGTTGCATCGTGTGCCTTGATGATGAGTTTAAATTGTTGTTTAATTGTTTCGTTGAGGCTTGAAGAGAAGTATGTTTTGGGACGTGTTTGCTTGATTGACCGGCCTGCCTCTCCTCAACCATGATGGTTCTGAACTCCATCCAGACTTTCATGACTTCAGTAAATAATGAAACTAGTAGTGAAAAGTGAACAGGAAGCGAGTTAGAAAGCATCTGTTCAGAAATATCTGGGTGACATTGAAGGTGCAACGCCGAACAGTTCAGTCAAATACAAAAAAGAAGAAGTGTTTCTATGTTTAACCTCGGTGGAGCGGGTGTAGGTGCTGCACAGTGCAGATGCACATATAGTGCCAAATCACAGCAGAAGCTGTCTCGGGACACTTTCTATACAGAGTACGTCTACACCACACTCTTTATGGTTGTTTCCTGATAGTGCTGCCTTGAGGAAGCATATATAGGGTGAAGATTGCTGGTCCAAGCACAGAACCTTGTGGAACTCCATAATTATCTTTGTCATGCATGAAGGAATCATCATGAACATGTGCAACCTGAAATCACTCTGATAAGTAGGATTTAAACCAGCTTAGTGCATTTTCTTTACTGCCAATGAAGTGTTCCAGTCTCTGTAACAGGATGTGATAGTCAGTGGTGTCGAATGCAGCAGAGACAAGTCCTGTCTGAGGCAATTACAAGGTCATTTGTAACTTTAACCAGGGCTGCCTCTGTGCTGTGATACGCTCTCAACCCTGACTGGAAATCCTCAAACAAACTACTGTTATGTAGAAAGTCACACAGCTGATTAGTGACCGCTGATGTTAGATATGAGCTATAGTCGGCTAAAACCTCTGGAACAAGAGCCGGCTTTGTACGAAGAGGTTTGAGCACAGCTACTTTAAAGGACTGAGTTACGCTTCCTGTTGATGAGGACAGGTTGATCATATCTAGAGGAGCCAATTAAGGGAAAAACTTCTTCCAGCAGCCGAGTTGGGATGAGGTCTAAATACAGGTTGATGGTTTAGATGAAAAAATCACTGAAGCTAGGTGGTGAAGGTCTATGGGAGGAAAGCTGTCTAAATATACATCAGATGTAACAGCTGTTTCTAAGGTTCCTGTGTTTGGAGATAAATCAAATGAACTTTGTCTCTAATAATTACAGTTTTATCATAAATATATGATAACACAGGCCAGGACACAGCCAGCCAGATAGACAGACAAACAGGCTGCAACTTTAACAGATGTTCAGATGAATGAATGAAATAGACAACACACAGCATCAGAGGGAGACACACCTCCACCTCTCAGAATTCAAGAACAAATCCAGAAAAATAATGAGAATTCTGTTCCTGACACAAGAAAACATGAGTAGCAGAGAGGGCAGAACAGCCAAATTTAAAGGTTTCTCAGTGTCCATGAGCAAGGCACTGAACCTTCACCTGTTCAGTAGGAGTATCAACATGAACTCTGAAGGTGTTCTCCTGTGGTGGGCTTCTTTCTCCAGTCCTGAACTCTTCCACTCATTCTGTACACATGCTATTATTAGAGCCTGTTCCTGGCCGCAGGTCTGAGGCCGCTTCCTGGTTGGATAACTCTTATTCAAGCATAACAATAGTTGGTTCAGCTCTGATTGATGGAGCTCGGTTTGATGCTGAAGGTCGTCAGAGAAAGTCCGAGGCGGGCAGGAAGGAAGTCAGGGTGGGGTGTCGGTCTGCAGAGAGTCCGTCTGCCTCTGCGCACTGTGCGCTCAAAGTTTGGAGATCGATGATCCCTCCGAGAGAAGAGAGTCCGCTCTGTTTGGGACATGTGAGTGAGAGGAATAAATCTTCAGCAAGCCTCTGATCTGACACCAGTCCGCTCCTCTTCCTCAGCTGAGGCCATGCAGCTGGTTGTGAGGATGAGGATGAAGATGTAGATGTGCATGGAGTTTGGTCTGGAGCGTTCCATGTGGATAACTAGACACATTTTTCTACCTTCCCGTCGTCGGCATGTCAGCTCACCTGGGAATGAACCACGTCTCTTTGTTGCTCATCGAGCGGACGGATTTAAATGAGAGGCCGCGATGTTCAGATGCGCCGCGACATGTTTGATACTTGGTTTGTTTTTGAAGGAGGTGAGTGAACGGATCTGTGTTTACACTGTGGGCTGCAGGACGCACAACAAATACAGAAAGAAAATAGTGTGATGATATCTGCACGTGTCGGAGGCAAACGTGGTGTCCGTGTTTCCAGCAGATCCTGAGAAGTTACGCAGCGATCAGAGGTCGTGGCTTGTTGGCGGAGAGACTCTCAGATCTCAGAAAGTTTGTGTGCACTTCGTGTGATCCACATTTACATACAGGATAAAAATGTGTGATTCTCACCTTTTTCTCCCACCTGCAGCCACCAGCTGCAGAAACGCAGTCTCCAGATTTTAATGCGTCATTTTACGCACAGCGCGCGCAGCTGGAGCCGTCTTTAAAGATCAAATCTGACGCTGAAGTGAGCGTCTGTGCTGCTGAAGAGCTGAGATTCAAGCTGAAACAGTGTTTATACATCCTTTATTTAACCAGGCGAAAGTCTCATTGAGATTAAAATCTCTTTTCCAAGAGTGACCTGGCCAAGAAGGCAGCTCAACAACATTATCACCAAAAATAAATAAATTAATAAATACAACAGTATGAACGCATCACTGTCTGATTTCAAGGGTTAGAGAGGATGAGAGCAGCTCACGTGATGGGAGTGATCAATAATTATTGGTTGATTTTATTGATTCTATCATTGTATTTTATGAGATAGTTATTTGTTGTTTGTCAGTCAGATGATGTTTTCTGTCATGCTAAACATCAACACGACCTGACAGCACCGCGGCGGCACCGTGTTTCAGTGGGGACGGACAGGTCACCTGTCGTGATGTCACTTCCTGTTTCAGGTCCAGTCCACTGAGGCCTCTCGCTGCACCGCGAACTTCACAGAAATCAGCTCCGGCTCAGATTCTGTGGTCGTGAAGTTCACCGCCGGCCTCTCCTGCAACTTCACCCTGTTTACCGACGACGACTCCCGGCCCGACTCCACGGACTGTGCCCCGCATGGAGACTCCGGGACCACCTTCATCTGTCGCGTCCTGGGTCTCGAACCCGGGACTTTGTACCTTTTAACGGTGATTTCCAGAAAGGATGGAGAGAGGAGCAACGCGTCAGTGCGCACAGGTGAGATCCAGAGTTCACCTGCTCGGATCATCAGTTTCTCCTCTTTAACCCTCAAAGGTCAAAGCTTCAGCTGTAAGATTCTAATAATAATAATAGTTTATTTGTAAGATCAGATTAAACTTTATTGATCTCCACAGGGGTAAATAAAGTTATAACTAATAAATAGTTAGAGCAAAAAATGTCTGAGAATAGAAATACAAATAGAAACTATACAAGAGTAATTCAATTTAAAATGACGGAGGAGAGTAAGCATGGCGTGATTATAGAGCGTTTCTCACTGTCCAAACTCAGACTGTAGATCCAACAATGAAACACAGGAAACACACATAAATAAAGAAGCCAATAAAAAAAGGCCATTTTATGAGAAGAGAAAGAAAATGCATCAGATGTTTTAAGAAAAGTCATTGTGGACGTTTGAGGACATTAAAGACAGAGACGGTCGAGCTGAAGGAGACAACACAACAAGAACTGATGGAAACGTTTCCTCCTTTTAAACATCAGTCAAACTGACTTTAAGTGTTTTAAATCCTCCGTTCTTCACATCATGGCGGTTTCGTCTTCTTCTTCTCTGTCTTTGTCGGCAGTATATCTTGGTGTCACTGCCACCTGTTGGTCAGTGGAGTGACGGGATGGAAAACGGTCCAGTCCAGAGTTCAGAAAGTCCACAGAGATCCTTTAATCTGGACTCTGGAGCAAACAGACTTTAACGTCAGGCTTTGGAGGACCCCCCTCGTGCTGGGGTCCTGAACAGTTGCACTGGTCCCTTTGCTACTTGTGTGAGGACAGATGCAGTGAGCGAGGACACAGGACTCCTGTTTACAGTCTGTACATCACAGGCAGGTAAACGCAGCCAAGGCCGCGGCCTGGTCCGAGCATCCTGGTCTCAGACCGTCTCTGAGCTCTCTAACAATGCTCCTCATCCCACCTCAAGTGTTTGTTTCCAGAGCCACCCCCCGCCCGCCCGCCCGCCCGCCCGAGCCACTTCCCTCCTCACATTGTTTCTGTGGCGGCGGATGCAGGAGGCCTGTTTTTCTAGGACACAACGATTAGAGAGTGACATTTCGCTTTGTTTCTTCCCTCGAGAGCTGCAGGTTATCTCACCGCTGACGGCGGAGCATCACAGTGACGGCTGCGGCCTCTCGGCTCTGAATACGACGCGAATCTTTGCGCTTCCTGTGGCGGCTCATCACCGTGCAGGTGTTACTGTTCCCCTGGACGCCCTGCGAGTCTTCAGGCTGTCCAGTTGGTGCTTTATGAGGACTTTCAGGCGTTTGGTCCTCGGTGTCACTGAGCTGCCAACAGGAAGCGGTGAAGCCTCCTCAGGGAGGAAACCATTATTAAGATCGGGCCAGAGTTCAGCACTGGCTTTACTTTTCGTGCTGGGGGGTCGTTCTCCCCATCCTGCACCACCTCTGCTTTTTTTTTCTGTTTCCTGTCCGGACTCACAGCGACTCCATGAGCACGTTTCATTCTCTAAGCAGCTAAAACAATCGTATCGACCTCCTCCATCTCTGCTGCAGCACAAACACAAGAAACACACACACACGCACACACACACACACACACACACACACTGGCACATTTCAGTACTACTGTTCTCAGGATTTGTACTCATTGTACTCCCCCCCCCCCCCCCCCTTGTCTCAGACCCGGTCGGTCCAGCTCGTCTGGACGTCGAGCTGGACCAGGTGCAGGCTCAGTATAAGAGCCGGTCTGTGGTCCACGATGGGTCTTCGGGTCTGCGGGTGTTCTGGTCTCGCTCTGCTGGTCATGTGGACTGGTATGACCTGACTCTGGAGGACACCGGCTCCGGATCCACCCGCAGCACCAGGGTCATGGGCTCAGCAGCCCCCCAGTCCGGTTTCAGCTCCCTGGTCCCCGGTTCTCTGTACACCGTCAGCGTGGTGGCGACAGCCGGGAACAAGAGCGCTCCACCCGTCCACACCTCAGCAGCTACAGGTGAGACACAGCAACACAGGATGTAGTTTTTGTCCATTTGTCCTCCGTCTCCCTGCAGACGAAGATGCACACACGTCCATTAAAGTTTGTGGTTGTTAAACTCGGACCTCCTCTTCATCATCAGCTAACCAGAAGCTGTCAGTCACCTTTTATGACTCAGCATAAACTGAATGCTTGTGTCCCTCGTCCAGCGCCGTCGTCTGTCCGCGGCCTCCAGGTGGCGTCCTCGTCCTCAGACGGCCTCAGTGTTTCCTGGCAGGCCGGTCCGGGCAGAGCCGAGCGGTTCAGGGTTCTGCTGACGGATCAGGACGGGGTTCTGCTGAAGAACGTCACTCTACCAAACGCCGTGACGTCCTCTCAGCTGGACGGCCTGCAGCCCGGGACCCTGTACACTGTCACCGTGGTAACGGAGGCTGTCGGCCTGCAGAGCTCCGCCTCCAAACAGGCTGTCACAGGTAGATATTATGGGATGTTTTTTAAGAGCTTTTCAGCCTCTTTTAACTGCACACGAACAGCAGACAGGCGCAGTGAGAGGAACCAGTGTCTCTGAAGGACACCTGGTGACGGACTCGGGTCTCAGGTGAGCTGACATCACTTCCTGCTGATGGATGACAAAAGATTCAGTTCAACATGTTTCTCAAGTTGTTTCCTCAGGAGGGACAGTTTGTCCCTGCATAATTTGTCCAACGTGATCCAAAATGTAGAAACTGAAGATCAGATTTTCTGTGGTTACAGAAACATGAACTCTGAGAGAGAAAGACGCTTCGATCAGTGTTGAGTTAAAGAACATCTCTCATCTGCAGCTTTATTTTGGAGACCTGCTGTCGCCTCGCTCTTGAATTCACCTTGTTTAGTGGAAACCTCTGCAGCCTGTGACTCTGAGTGTGTCTCAGCATCGAGTCACTTTGCAGCTTTTTGTTTTACTTTCCAGCAGCAGCGTCACTCTGCTGTTGTTTCCAGGATATTTTAAGCTTTTCTCCTCCCACCCTTCCTCTGACTGCAGCTGGTCATCTGAAACCTCCTCCACCCAAAAACTCGCTCACTTTAATACGTTTGTTCATACCTGAAACATTTTATCACGATGGCCAGCCGTACTGAATTTTACTTTTTCAGGAATACAAACAGTAAAATCTTTGTTGTTTAACACGTAAAGCAGGAACGTTCTGGCTCTGTGTAACCTGTACCTTCCTCTGGACCCCCCCCCAGTCCCAGCAGCCGTGTCAGATCTGAGGCTGGACAACAACGGCAGCTCAGACAGTCTGCAGGCCTCCTGGGTGTCACCTGAGGGGGGCGTGGACGTCTACCTGGTGACCCTGTCTGCTCTGGGATCGACCCCCCAGGAGCGCCGCCTGTCCCCCAACGTCACTAAAGTGGCCTTTGAGGGCCTGACCCCCGGTTGCAGCTACCAGCTGTCTGTCAGGACCACAGCTGGAGGACGGACCTCAGAGACCAGGACCAGCGGGAGGACAGGTACAGGTTCAGCATTAAAGACATGTTTCACATCCTCTGATAAAAAGTCAAAGCTACGAGACGCCTGTGGACATAAAAACTGAAGGCAAGAAGTCAACTACAACACCCAGAGTGCATTTCACCACAAGCAGCCAATCACAGAGCTTCACCTGTAATAAAATATTCAGCAGCCCACTTTCAGATTGTGGATCAGTTTAAGATGGATCCAGTAACTGCAGTGTTTGTCTTAATAAATCACAGCCAAAAATGAGCCAAATTACAGAAGTATCTGATCAAATCTGACATTTGACGCCGTCTTTCAGCGCTCAGTGAGACAAATCTCAGTCTGAACCAGAAGAAGAGTTTCATCCACCTGCTCTCCTCCATGATTCGTCCATGTCTTGTGCTCTTTCAGTCCCTGAGGGGGTGTCGGCTCTCGTCATGACGCCTCTCCGTGACGGCAGGACACTGAGGGTCAGCTGGTCGCCCCCCAGAGGCCACTGGGAGAACTACAGCATCCTGCTGAGGAACGGCTCTGTGGTTGTGGTGAACCAAACCATCAGTAAACTGAGCAGACAGCACACGTTCTCCATCCTCAGTCTGGGTCTGGTGCCGGGGCGACTCTACACAGCAGAGGTCACGGTTCACAGCGGCATTCTGGGTAACACGGCGTACTGCCATGGACGACTGGGTCAGTTAACATTCACACCTTTTGTTGTTTAACTCATGCTGCCAAAGAAAAATGAAGTTCAGTGTAGGTTAACCGCAGAATGAGTTCATTTATAAAACACAAATTATTATTGACTGAAATCAAAAAAACAAAATAGAGAATATTTGTTATTAAAAACTCGATTTCCCTCGTCCCCGTCCCTCCAGCCCCTCGTCCCGTGCAGCAGCTGGTCGTCCGTCACGCTGATGAAACCACTCTGAGCGTCATGTGGAATCGACCGGTCGGCGAATGGGACGGCTTCACTGTGGTCCTCAGACGGGTGGCGGACCCCGCCACCATCGAAGCTCAGAGGATCCTCTCCTGGGAGGCCAGAGAGTGCACCTTTAACATCCTGACCCCAGGACACCTGTACACCATCACCGTGACGACCAACAGCGGCAACCTGAGCAGCTCTGCCTCTGTGACGGCGCAGACCAGTACGTCTGATTTATTCACCCTGTTACTGTTTACTCTCTGAAAGGTGGAAAGCAGTTTATGACATCATATGTCAGGATTGGGCAGGATGACGATACACGTACGGTGACACAGCATAAACTGGTCTGCTGCTGAGATTGACCCACGATATTTATACTGTGATAGAGTCTATTTATTCCTCTAGAAACCAACCATGTCGGCACTGACCATGGAGGTACCTCTGCAGTGTAAAGCAGAAGAAAAGTCTGTACAGTCTAAAAACTAAAAATCCTCACATTGAGTCAGCTGGAACATTTGAAGAACACATGTTGTGAATATGTGTACAACTAGTAGTTAGCTAAAATAAACAGTTAAAACAGGATAAACAGATCAAAAGTTAGCTTTTAGTAATAAACCGCTAAAATGGTTAGCTTGAAGTAGTGAACAGTTTAAAACGTTAGCTTAAAGTAATTAATTAACAGAATAGTTAAATTAAAGTAACGAATAATCAGTTAAAATAGTTAGCTTAAACTAATAAACAATTAAAATAGTTAGCTTAAACTAATAAACAATTAAAATAGTTAGCTTAAACTAATAAACAATTAAAATAGTTAGCTTAAACTAATAACCAGTTACAATAGTTAGCTTAAACTAATAACCAGTTAAAAGAGTTAGCTTAAAGTTACAAAGGATCAGTTAAAATAGTTAGTTTAAACTAATAAACAGTTACAATAGTTAGCTTAAACTAATAACCAGTTAAAAGAGTTAGCTTAAAGTTACAAAGGATCAGTTAAAATAGTTAGCTTAAACTAATAAACAGTTACAATAGTTAGCTTAAACTAATAAACAGTTACAATAGTTAGCTTAAACTAATAAACAGTTACAATAGTTAGCTTAAAGTACTGCACAGTGAGAGTAGTTAGCATGGAGCCGTTGCAGGACGGCCAGTCATTAGAGTTTTTTCACAGCAGACGTTTTGACGCTCAGGTGTCATTGATAACATTATTAATTGCTGCATAGCGTTCATTTCTGGACTTGAGGATCATTGATGTAAATGTTCTGCCTGAGTTTCCTGCTGCTGATTCGGTTCAGATGTCTGCTGTGAAGAAGGTTCAGGACTTGATTCGTTTGATAGAAACCAACGAGCTCTGACGCTGAAATCTTAAGGTTCATTTTACACAAAGACGAAGTTTCTAACATGGTTCCTCTCAGCTCCAGCTCAGGTCACCGGGCTGCACGTCTCCAACGGCGGCAGCACCGACAGCCTGCAGGCGCAGTGGGAACGAGCCTCCGGAGATCTGGACTCTTACCGCGTCCTGCTGGTCCACGACAGCAGCGTCATCAAGAACCAGAGCGTGGAGGCCGACGCCACCGGCATCGGCTTCCACGCTCTGAGACCCGGAGCTCTCTACAGGGTGGTGCTAACCACCGTCAGGGCCGGACAGACCTCCAGACAGACGGTCGCAGAGGGACGCACCGGTAAGACTGTCTTGTCATTATAATTCCATGCAGGGATTTTTCATGATTAATTGATCAATGATTTCGTCAATAAGGTGTCTGTTTCAGTTACTCAGAGTCTAAAGTGACGTCTCAAAATGTCCCAGCAACAGTCCAGAACCCCAGCAGATCCAGTTCACTGGGAGAAACTGATACCAGAGAATGTGGAAGTGGATAAATGACTTCAATGATCACTCAGTGATTAATTTGTCTCCATGTGTTTTAAAGCAGTGACACAAACAAACACAGCTATCCTGTTTGTTTGGGAGCACACAGGTTCATGAGGGTGCAGGTTTCTTTTGCATCTTCACCTGTTTGGTCCAAACAAACCCGTTTGTGTCGAGGTGTGAGGACACACAGTGCAGTGAATTCAAACCTTTATCTTTTCTTTATCTGCTGCACTTCATCAAAACCACTTTTAAGGCGACTAAAGAAGATTTTTACTCACAACATCATCACACAGGTGAAATCTGGTGACCTGCACAAACATCAGTACTGATGTGCTTAATGCAACAATCTGTGTGCTGTTAGATGGGTTCAGTGCAGGTGAGGAAACACCTGTAGGCGTTTTACAGGACGGCACAGCAGCAGCTCGTTGTTGTCACAAACAGGTTGAAAACAGCTGCTGTCCTGTCGGATGAAATCTGCTGCTTCATCTTATTAATTACACATAATCTCCAACATGTGATGGAACGACAGAGAATAACGAGGTCTGACGACACTCAGATGTTGATCTGAGACCAACAGGTGAGGTGAAGCGTGTGTGTGTGTGTGTGTGTGTGTGTGTGCGTGTGCGTGTGTGTGCAGGATATTACTGAAAAGCAGGAATCTGTCAGGAATTTTCAGGAAGTGTCGACAACAACAACAGCCTATCAAGGTCTGTCTGTCCGCGGCTTCCTGTCGGGGGAGGAAGTGGCTGAGCTTCATTGTTAAACTACAACACGAACACTTTGCTGCTGCTGGAAAATATTTCTCAACTCACAGGAGACTTTTTAAAGATGAAAGAAACTAAAGGACTGAAATGTGTCTGGATGTGGGAGTTTAACCGTTTCACGAGTCTCCAGAAGTTTCTCCCACAGTTTCCTGAACTCAGTCTGTTGTTGAAGGAAGTCAGAACCAAACGAGCGAGGCCTTAGAGATGAAGACGGTGATGTTCTCTGTGTCCAGGTGAACAGGTGCACGCGTCTCTAACCTCCCCCTCCTCTCCCCCGCAGTCCCGGCCGCAGTGGGTGAGGTGACGGTCAGTAACAACGGCCGCATGGACTTCCTCAGCGTGTCGTGGCGTCCGGCTGCAGGTGACGTGGACAGCTACCTGGTGACCCTGAGCGACCGCGACAAGACGCTTCACACGGTGTCTGTTTCTAAGTCCAGTCCTGAGTGCGTCTTCAACTCTCTGGTGTCCGGACGTCTCTACAACATCTCCATCACCTCCCGCAGCGGCATCCACCAGAACCACACCTTCATCCAGGAGAGAACACGTACGTACATCGCCAACTGATCGCAGCTCGGTTTGTGTACGGCCACTGACGAGGGTCAAACTTGGAAAGGGCTCGAAGTCCACTTAGGAGCTGTCCCGCACTTCATGCAGCACTTTTCAAAACAAAGCTGTTTACATGGTTTTTGTCCCTGGCTGTGGCTTTTCTCTCTCAGAGCCGTCGAAGGTGCAGAACCCGACAGCGACTCACGCCGCTCGGGACGACTACCTGAAGGTGTACTGGCGTCACGCCGCCGGAGACTTCGACTTTTACCAGGTGTTCATCAAACACAACAACATGTTCCTGCAGAACAAGACGGTTCTGAAGACGCAGAACGAGTGTGTGTTTAACGGCCTGGTGCCCGGCAGACTCTACACGGTGCTGGTCAGCACCTGGAGCGGGAAATACGAAACCAGCGCCTCCACCCACGGCAGGACCTGTGAGTGACCTTTGACTCCTCTGACACTTACACGCATCGTCTTCATCGACCAGTGAGGGGCACAGGGGGGCCACATGCAGTGCATAAACAGAGGAGAGGCCACGCTAACCTGTTTCTGGGTCTTCAGGCTTCAGGGGAAACATATTTACTAACATATTTAATGAGTGATCAGTCAGTAACCTGTCAGGATGAACTCAGCGGGTGATTAACTGATCGACCACGTTATGTTTGAAAATGAAAATGAATCCAGAACTATAAAAAAAAAACAACAGCCTCAGATGATCAGAACCAGATCAGCTGTCTTTGAGATCTCCAGACTGACTAACTTCACTTCCTTCCCTGTCCGTCCTTCAGTTCCGGCGGCGGTCCAGTCCCTGGCCCTGGCTGGCCGGGGGACCGAGGACCTGCGGGTGACGTGGTCGGCCGCTCCGGGTGACGTGGATCACTACGAGGTGCAGCTGTTCTTCAACGACATGAAGGTGTTTCCTCCGATCACTCTGGGCAGCGGCGTGGAGGAGTGCGTCCTGTCGTCGCTCACACCTGGACGGCTTTACAAGATCCTGGTCTCCACCTTCAGCGGCCCCAACCAGAGGGCCCAGTTCATAGAGGGCCGGACAGGTTAGACACTGATGGGGGGACAAATTACTGGTGAAACGTCTACTCAGACAACACATTTGTTCTTAAGTGGAACGTATGAGCATTTTGAATGTTTGCTAGCGCACAGTCTTCTTCTTCTCTGCCTTTGTTGGCGCATTGCAGCATATCTGTGTGTGTTACTGCCCCCTGCAGGTCAGTGGAATACTCCTGTCCAGCATCATCCTCTGTTATCACACCTGACAGGTGTAACATCACCTGCTGTACACTTCATGTTAAATGAGTGATGTATGATGAGTGTGTTCAGTTAGGAGAGTTTGCAGGATGCAGGATGGCTCAGTGTTTGGTGACAGTGGTCAAATAATAATTACTAATAACTTCTCTTCATCGTTAAAACTGAACCAGCTGCTCCTCTTCGTCCAGCAGCAGAGAATAAAGAATCTTTTCCTTGTGCAGCTTAAAGCAAAGCCTCTCCTCCCTCCTCAGTTCCCAGTAAAGTGAAGAACATCCACGTCAGTAACAGCGGAGACAGCAGCAGTCTGAAGGTGAGCTGGACTCCCGGTCAGGGCGATGTGGACGGATACTCTGTGTTTCTGTACAGACAGAGCAGACAGCTGGACGTCCGGCCCGTCCTCAAACACCACAACGAGGTGACGTTCGGCTCCTTGCAGCCCGGACAGATGTACAGTGTGACGGTTCAGTCGGTCAGCGGAGAGCTGCTGAACAACAGCACGGCCGCCGGGCGCACAGGTCGGCAACCGTGGACCACGTATTCCCAGTTTACTGAAGCAGCAATCCCTGTGTGCTTTTGCTGCTGATACTTAAGCTGTTACACATGTTTATAATCTCTTGTGCGCCTGTGTTCAGTTCCCTCAGCAGTGACGGGTCTGCAGGTGGAGGACCTCCACTCCACCTGCAGCCTGCAGGTGAGCTGGCAGGTCGCTCTGGGCGTGTCCGATGGATACGTCCTGCAGCTGCTGGACGACAGAGGCGGCCTGGTGACAAACTCCTCTCAGCCGTCCGGACACACGAGGCACAGGTTCGACGGACTCACCCCGGGAAAGAAGTACCGAATCCTGGTCCAGACCGCCAGCGGGGGGGTCCACAGCCAGGGGGTCAGCGCCGAGGCTCGGACACGTAAGACTTCCTGTTTATGACTCATTGTTCGCAAAGAGAAAATGAATGTTTCCAGAAAAAGACAAACATTTGATGCATAATTTATCAGGATCAGATCATTTATATTCTATGATATCATCAAATAATTGATTATTATTTTAAACCCCCCCCCCCCCCGTGTCAGGTCCCGCAGCCGTCACTGATCTGTCCGTTCAGGCCAACACCACCAGCAGCCTGTCGTTCCGCTGGTCTCCACCAGAGGGAGAGTTTGAGGTTTACGAGATCTTCTTGTATAAAAGCGACGACTCGCTGCAGGAGAGACGACGAGGCCAGTCCAGCAGTCAGCAGTGCTCCTTCCAGGGCCTCAGACCCGGAGCTCCGTACAGGATGGTGGTGGCGACCCACAGTGGGGATCAGAGCAACCAATCGTCTATCTGGGCCAGGACAGGTGAGGGGGGCGGGGTCACGCGTCCTTGAAAAGCCTGGAAAGTCTTGAGATTTTAAAGAGAAACTCCCTTGATTTCCATGACTCAGCCTGTTAAAGGAGGTTTTCAGCATCGTGTGCGTCTCTGGAGGAGCTTTGTCTCAGAAAATAACCCTCATGATGTCATAGTGATGTCATCAGGGTTGTCTCAGCTTGGGCCCAGAGACAAGTGTCCACTGAAGTGCAGAAGTGCTCCATGATTATCATCAGTCTGTGTTTTTAAAGCACTTTACTGTTGTTATTATGATTATTGTTATTATGATGATGGAGTGCTGATGAATTATCTGTACGTTGGCACACATTAATACTCTGCAGTCTTTGCATCACTCTGACAAAAGTCTTCGTCCTGTGTCTCGTCTTCAGTCCCAGCAGCTGTGGTGTCTCTGAAGGCCCACAGTGGAAACCAGTCTGATGCTCTGTGGGTGAACTGGGATCGGGGTGGTGGCGATCTGAGCGGGTACCTGCTGACTCTCTACAACCCCGACGGCTCTCGGCGGGCTGAGCAGCAGCTGGGGTCAGAGGTCACCGAGTTCGTCTTCTCAGACCTGGTTCCGGGTCGACTGTACCGAGCCGACATGCTGAGTCTGAGCGGAGAGCTGAGCAACAGAGCGAGCACGCTGGGCAGGACAGGTGAGTAACGCCCTGGAGCTCCTGGAACATCAGCTCTGATGAACGAGAAGCTCCTCGTTAGTGTCGTCAGCCAGCTGCTGTGATCAAAAGGCAGAAGAAAACCATCTTCTATAATCTCATTACGTCAGAAAAATTCATCCTCAAACACTTCAACAGAAACTCTTCAGAGTATTTTCATGTTTATTTAAAAGGCGAAATGCTGCACTGTGACCAGCAGGGGGTGCTGTGGCCCCTCAGCTCTGATGCTTTCTGTCCAGAAGTCTGACATTTGTTTTTCCTCTCTTTGTTCTCCTCAGCTCCCAAACCCGCGACCTCCTTCCTGTTCGGGGGAGTCACCAACACCTCCCTGGAGATCACCTGGAGCGGCCCCGTCGACTCCGACTACGACGACTTCGACCTGCAGTGGACTCCTCGAGACCGGCTGTCCGTCATCAACCCGTACCACAGCCGCGCGTCCGGCAGCCGCATCCTGAGGGGGATGTTCCCCGGGCGGCTCTACACCTTCAGCCTGCGCACCGTCAGCGGGGCCACGGAGCCCGGGGCCACCCCCACCTACAGCTCCCCCATCCATAACAGCATCCGAACCAGTAGGCGGCAGCACTTCACTTTCAAATACAAAACTGTGTGTTTATTGTGTATTAATACTGCGTTAACATCACACTGAGAGTTGTGTGTTCTTGCGACATAGAGCCGGAGCCAGTCCACAGCCTCCACTGTCGCCCTCAGAGCTCCACCTCCATCTCCTGCTCCTGGGGGCCCCCTGAGGCCGACTATGACTCCTACACCATCGAGTGTCTCCACCAGGACTCCCGGGTCCTGGTCTACTCCAGACGTACCGGCCGAGACTCCACCACCTACCTCATCACCCAGCTGGAGCCCCACAAACGCTACACCGTCTCCGTGAAGGTCATCTCGGACCGGATGACCAGCGAGGAGGCTCAGGACAGCGTGGTCACCATGATCGACCGTAAGGGTCACATGTTGTGACACTGATTCAGGGTCACACGGGGGGGGGCTCAACAAACAAATCAGGACTGCTAAAGCAGATTTTCTAAAACCCCCTGACGTGCTCCCTCCAGGTCCCCCGGTGCCCCCCCTCACTACCCGGGTTAGCGACAGGTCCGCCGTGGTCACCAAGTCCTCCATCTTCTTCAAGTTTAACTGCAGCTGGTTCAGTGACGTCAATGGAGCCATCAAGTTCTTCACTGTGGTGGTGACGGAGTCTGAAGGTAATGATGTGTACAAGTACTAATGCTTATACTCGTACATGTACTCTTACTCATATATGGACTCATACTTGTACACATACGAGGAGACGAGGATCGAACCACCGGCAGCTTGTCTTCAGAAGCTAATGTTTGTACAGGAGTGTATGTACTGTCCACAGTGTGAGTGTATGCTGCTTCTGGCCCAGTGCATGCTGGGATAGACTCCGCCCCGTTCAGGTACAGGTGACACTTTAAAGCAGCGCTCAGATTTATCATCACACTCCTGTAACGAGGTCAGACTCAAACCAGATCAATCAGATCTAGTCCACACATTAACACTGGCTCCTACATTACCCACAATGCACCTCTTCCTCAGGCCGTCGTGTGTGAGATCGTGGTCTGTGCAGCAGATACAGAGGTCAGCTCAGCTCACTTCTTTCTATTGAGCTGCTCTTCTTCTTTGTTCTGTTCATGGTTGAAGGTTTGGAGGACGTGCAGCCGGACCAGCGGGACCCTCTGCCGTCCTACCTGGACTACAAATCCAACAGCTCCATTAAGTCCTACCAGACCAGTTACTTCCCCAGTCAGTGCACCGAGGGCCCGGACAGCAGCTCCCACAGCGTTGAGGTCAGTGTGGGGACGGGGACGGACTCGCTGGGAGGCTCCTGTGACCGCAGGGACTCAGACCTGGACCCGGAGGCCGGCAGGAGAGACCTGAACCTGTTCTGTGACGGACCGCTGAAACCCAAAACTGCCTACAGGTGCTGTTTCAGAAGGGTTTTCATCGTTCGATCTGCAGTGAATTCAAGATGTTTTCTGGTTTTCTTCTCCATACTTTGGTTTGATGGCTTGATTCCTGTCAGTGAAGACAGATTGTCCCTTTACACTCCGTCCTGAGAGCCTCGACTCAGGAAAGAAAAGCTCGCCGGCAGCAGTAACACAACATGTTAGAACAGAACAATACTGAGTGAATAAAGGGCGTCTTGTTATATAAATACTATATAAATGGTATTTAAAGGGCAGAAAGAGAACCGGAATATCTTTGACTGTGACGCTTGACTGAAATATGAATCAGATATGAATTCAAAGCTTTGTGTTGCCCTGTGTTTTGTCTGCAGGCTCAGTGTCCGAGCTTTCACTCAGCTGTTTGATGAAGAGAGAAACGACTTGACCGTCAGCTCTCCTCTGTTCAGCGACACGTATCTGTCGCTGCCCGTGGTCACCGAGGCCGGTGAGCAGAGTTTAAAATCCACAAAACTCAAAACACTTTGAAGAGGAATTACAGCCTTCAGCCGACTGAAAGTGTGTGACGGTAGTTTGTCCTCCCGCAGAGCCTCTGAGCGGCGTGATCGAAGGCGTCAGTGCCGGCACGTTCCTCATCGTGGTGATGGTGGGAGTCACCGCTCTGCTCGTGTGCAGACAAAAGGCTCGCAAAGTGTGAGTATGAAGACCTGAAGGCTGAGCAGAAAGCCGCCGCTCAGTCATAGAGATGTTCTTCTAGGCCGGACTTCTGTCTTTGTCTTCTGAAAGGATCTGATTGGACAGCAGTGCAGGTGTGTGCGTGCCAAGGTGCAGCACCTCCACCTTCCTCCTCACCTGCATTAACAACAGGTGATGCCTGTGTTTCAGTGTTGAAGAGAGAGCGGCAGTCAGGATGAGCGTGAGGAGAGAGGGGCCGACATCAGGGCTTCACCTGGGAGGCAGAGGGTAAGAAATACTGCATCCACTACTACTACTACTACTGCAGCTGCTACTACTACTAATATTAATACTAATACTGATACTTGTACTACTGCTGATACTGTCATTGATACTAATATTAATACTAATACTGGCAATAACATTAATTCTTTACTTCTGGTCTACAGTAATACTGATACTGAAATGAATACTAACACTTGGTGTACTACAAGTACTACAACCACACGTGATAGCAGCCAGTAACAAGATGTTACGTAACGTCAAGCAGCAGAAACTCCGAGTCATGAATGATGTAATTGACGTGTCTGTGTCATCACAGTAACGCCCTCTGAAACACTTTGTGTGTGTGTGTGTGTGTGTGTGGCTGTAGATAGATAATTAGATCTGAGGTGTGTTTGTTTCGTCTTACTCATCGTGTTGGATCACTAACTTCTGTCCCTCCGTCTGTTTCTCAGTCACCGCCGGATCTCCAGGTGAGAAATCCAAACGTCTCCTCTGTCTCTGTTTGTTTTCAGCATTTTGTTTCCTATGAAACGTTTATGTTTGTGTCTTTCAGTCCCATCAAGATCCAGAACTTTGAGTGTCACTACAACCAGCTCCAGGCCGACTCCAACTACCTGCTGTCAGAGGAGTACGAGGTGAGCGTGCGACTCGTCCTCTCCACACGGGCTGAGTGAGCGTCCCTTCATAGCACAGCAGCACAGCAGGCCTCATTCAGTGCAGTCTGCTAACCCTAACCTTAACCCTAACCCTAACCCTAACCCTAACCCTAACCCCACCACCTTTTCATTTTGGCTGCTGCCTCTTTTAAAGAGATGATTGTCTTAATAAGATCTGATTCTCCAAAGAGAAAAGAAGTTTAACTCACCTGTTTCCTTCCTGTCAGGACCTAAAGGACGTCGGCCGTAATCAGCCTCTGGACTCAGCTCTGCTGCCGGAGAACCGCGGCAAGAACCGATACAACAACATCCTGCCCTGTGAGTGACACGCATGTCCACATGCACAGAAGAAGAACACACGTTTACATGCAGAGAAGAAGAACACACGTTTACATGTAGAGAAGAAGAACACACGTTTCCATGTAGAGAAGAAGAACACATGTTTACATGTAGAGAAGAAGAACACACGTTTACATGCAGAGAAGAACAACACATGTTTACATGTAGAGAAGAAGAACACACGTTTACATGCAGAGAAGAACAACACA
>JBBMOE010000030.1:1200057-1230366 GCA_037975065.1 Chaetodon trifasciatus
CTCCTCTCCTCAGTGCTGATGTGACGTAGCTCCTCTCCTCAGTGCTGATGTGACGTAGCCTCTCCTCCTCTCTGATGTGACGTAGCTCCTCTCCTCCTCAGTGCTGATGTGACGTAGCCTCTCCTCCTCTCTGATGTGACGTAGCCTCTCCTCCTCTCTGATGTGACGTAGCTCCTCTCCTCCTCCACAGTGTCAGTACTCGTACCTCCATCAGTGCGTCCGGGACGTGTTGAGGGCCAGGAAGCTCCGCGGCGAGCAGGAGTACCTCCTCTGTCCCGTCTACGAGAATGTGAACTACACCTGCCAAAGACGTGAGTGATCGTCAAGCTACACCTGCGGCTGACGTAGAGACAGCAGACGTGGCTGATAATCAAACGTATTGATCCTTCCTCCACAGAGACGCCGGTCACCAGACGATAGAGCTCGCGCTGACCTCTGAGCGCGCGTTGAGCTCTGCGGGGAAACATGGCCGCCGTGTTTCCGCTCTTTGTACTTTAAACGTCAGCTGAGACACTTTCAGATTATTTATGGAACGTTCTGGATTCATGTACAGTCGTCATCCTCCCTGTTCATATTTAAGATTTCTAACAGCTGCTTTTAATTTATGTCTGTGTTTAATGATGTTTGCAAAGTCGATCACATGCTGCTCTGAACACTGTATGATGATGATGATGATGATGATGATGATGATGACGATGATGACATGCTGTCAACACACAGCTGAGGAGCAGCTTCTACATAATCAATACACAAACATTTGATAAACCGCTTCGAGCGTTGACAGTGTACATCAGGACACGTTCCAAACTTTATTCATGTGCAGTAAAAATGGCCGACAGTCGGCCTGATACTCTACGATAATAGGTTGATACCGTTGAACCCTGAGTAGTGTCTGCAGGTTTATGGCAGTAAAAAAACCCTGAGTAGTGTCTGCAGGCTTCCACTGAAGGCGAGGCCCTGATTAGTGTCTGCAGGTAAAGGGGCAGTGTAAACCCTGAGTAGCGTCTGCAGGCTAATGCTCAGAAAAAACCCTGTGTGGTGTCTGCAGGCTTTTGCTCTGTGTAAGCCCTGAGTAAGGTCTGCAGGACGATGAACAGCGTAAACCCTGAGTAATGTCTGCAGGTTATATCTCATGAGTCATGTGCTGGGCTTCTTTTGAGGCTGCACACAGCCCCAACAAGCTTCCAGTAATAAGATGTGGCAGAATTTACTTAATGTCACCTGAAAGGCAAAAACAAGGAGAAAAGTCCTCCGAGGCCTCTCTGTTGCCTGTTACGCTTATTGTGAGCTCAGTGTCTCAGCTGAAGGAGGCTGATGAGCTTATCAATATCTCATCAAGGCTTCTGTTCTTTTATCTGGATGTTGGCGGCCGGGCAGTGAGGAAGACTCTGTTTAAAGAGATTTTAATGAATAATGAGCCTGAAACTAGGTGAGGGGGACAGAAATGTGTTTATGAAAATTGAATTCCCCGTGAAAAATTAGACATTCCAGTGTGGTCAACCTGCAAAGTGTGACCGTAAAGTGAAGCAAAGACACCCAGACTGCAGCATCATCTTTTATTTATGACACGTCCAGATCCTGATGTGTCACAGCAGATGAAAGGGCCAAAGCCCTGAAAGTCTTCAGAATTTATCTGTAACAGAAAATATTCGTGATGATATACAATGTGCAAACATCCCAGCTCGAGTTTGGATCATCTGTAGGTTTTATTTATTCAGAGTTTGGGGGACTTAAACTGTGTGTTTTGATTGACAACACAACGTAAGAGCCCAGAGCCAATGAGAGGAGCTCAGAGAAAAACAGCACACGTTAAAATGTTCATGTAGAAGTCCCTCACTCATAATCACAGTGTGTTTTCTTTAAGAGGCTGCACTCATGTTGTCGTGTTGTGCAGCCTCTTCCGTCAGTGAAAGGTGTTTTTTTAACCTTAAATATATAAAAGATCTCATTTAAATGTGCGTTCTGTGTTTTACGACCACAGCATTAACCGTGCTTTATTTTTAAGAGCATAGTGTATGTGGGAGCAGTTAATTAAGCAGCAGAGAAGATGCAGAAATGTGTGATTATTCATCCATTATCGATGCTTACCTGCTCCGACATGACTGTAAACTCACAGTGAAGGAATGCTTCATGACAGACGCTCCTGTCGCTCTGTAACGCTTCATTCTTTGGCTTCATATAAATTACACTGTGTATGGGACATGTGATGACGCATATTTGTGGGTGTTTGAATAAAACAAGTAATTATGTATTTTCAGATGACTTTCTGTTAGTCATTCATTATGTCTCCGCTGGGAGAGGCCCCGGCTATCCCAAACCACACGGCCCGCGCATGCGCACTGCTGCGGGGCTTCACCACATTGGAGACTGCTGATGCCTGGAACTCTCGGAAGTTTAGCCAAGTTGCAGTGATTTAGCCCAACAGGCTAGCAGCAGAAAGACGGTCCGACCACAGCAAACTTGGTCTTCGGCGAAAAAAAAGTGCTTTTGGACGGACCCTCGTGCCCCACAGTGAACCACGAAGGACTATCGATGGATTTAAACCGTTTTTCATTGTTTCACGAGCGCAAACACGAGCGGTAGACACATTTGAAAGAAGTTGTGATTGTTTTTTTGGCGCTCTAGCAGCGCAGAGGAAAGATGGAGGATCTGCTGGTGTAGCAGCGGGCTAACGCTAGCTGGCTTGTTGGTTTACTGGCCAGCGTCGTTTCGGGACAAATCCGAGCTGCTTCACCGCTGAGTGAATGTCCGGAAAGTTTGGACGCTGTAATTCATCACACTATCTGTGCCTCGTAAGTATGGCTTCATCAAACCGCCGGTGTATTCACATTTAGAGAGTGGCTAGTGAGCGGAATGCGTTGGTGTGTTCTCGGAACGCTAACTGTAGCCTGGGAGCTAATTAGGTAGCTGAAATCAGTGTTAGCTTATTCAACCAGCAGATAGGTCAGCTTAGCTTTGTGCTAACTAGCTGCCATTACACTATCATCATACCACAGTGGGAGAATGAAGCTCGCTCCGGCTAATTAGGAACTTATTCCGCTGCCGTAGCTGCAGCTAAAGTGAAGTTGTACAAACTTGTGGGAGTTGACTAAGTTAGTTAGCGTTAATCCAGCAGCTGCTGCTGGTGTCTGGTGTGTTTATTTGAGCCAGAGCTGCTCTGCTGTAAACACCCAAACATGGTTAACCGACATCTGTGAGCACGCAGTGAGTGTGGAGCTTTAACAGAAAGTGAAAATTCATCTGGCTGTCCCTTTGTGTCCTCCTCACACTTCATTAAACCCGACGAGCGACTCCACAAGCTGTTTTCAGCAGGCCTGGAAATGACCAGCATTGTCATTATCGACTGTTTCTTTCTAAGTTATTTTCTTCAGTTTACAAGAATAATAATGTCAAATGTGCCAAGTTAGCAGAGCTCAAAGTGACGAGCTGTTTCTGTCCAAAGTCTCCAGAGAAACCAACTTTACGTCAACATAACTGAAACCATTGACTCAAAAGAAAAAGGATGAATTTAAGCACAAACACTAACTGGAGTCACTTCATGTCATGAAATGTTTTTCTCTGTTAACAAACTGATTTTTTTTTTTTTTTGGACTGACAAGACATTTGGACTTTGGACTGAATAATTAAAAAAAATCATCTCTCTGTGATGAACCATTATTTCAATTATCAAACAAGTTTATGATTATTTTATCCATCAGCTGATTTTCTTTCTTATCTATAAGATGTTAGAAAAGGGATAAATGTCCCTCGTCTGTCTGAGTCCAGGGGGACGCCTTCAAATGTCCAAAACCCAAAGAGATCCAGTTCACTGTGGTGTAAAACTGGAGCCAGTTAATGTGTCATTCTGCTCTTTTTTGATCACCAAATCGATCGATCGAGTCACACCTACAAGAAACAGAATAGTGATTATTTTCAATCTCAGTTCATCTGATTATTTTAATTTGTTCAGTCGTTCAAATGTTACAAAGAGGTGAAAAATTCTCACAGTTCAACGTGACTTCATGTGTTTTGCTGGAAGATTTTACATTTTCTGTCGTTTGTGATGAAGAAACAGCAAATGGTCACATGTGAGAAGCTGAATACAGAGAAAATTTGTCATTTTTACTGAAATCATTTCTCAAACTGTTCATTGATCATCAAAATAGTGGTAACCTCCCTCGTCTGCTCTGAAACAATTAGCTATCAATCATTAGAATCAAACAATTGGTCGACCGGAAACGAAGCGTTAACTTGTTGATAATTGATTATTCGTGTTGGTTTTCAGACAACAAATCCAAAACATTTGATTGGTCCAGATTTCTGATATGAGGATTTACATAATAGGGAATTAAATGTTTTTGGGTTTTAGACTCAAGGACAAAAATAATTTGGGAAGTCACCGTGAAGAAATTATTCTTTTCTCTGCTTTTCAGAAGTGTTTTAATAAACCAGGTGATGATTTGATGAAAGGAGGAAATGGAGAAGAAAACTCTGCTGATAAGTAAAATATAGTCGCAGCCTTTTTCATGTTTATTATGAAGTGAATATATCTGTGTTTTAGTCGAGTTAAACATCTGAAGGCGTCACTTTGACTAATCGAGCGATTAATACAAGAAACTAATTTGTAGATGAATAAATATTTGAAAATATTTGTTTGCAAATTTCTGCCAACTCGCTCACGTCTCAGAAACATTGATCCCATCAGAACTTTTGGTGACTGATCACATTATTTGAACTCCTTTACGTTCGGACGTTATGATAAATTCAGCTTCCCACATTTTGACCAGACGATCAGTTTCCAGGTTTCGGGAATACGACACGTTAAAACAACACGCAAACGGTGGCGCCAAGAACGCGTCATTCATTTGGTTTTATGAGCATTTTCAGTCTTCACTTAAACTCTCTGAATGAACACCAGGATATAAAAAGTGGAGAAAATGATCAGCCGGCTGATCAATAATGAAAATGAGCTTCAGACCGATGACAGCGTAAGCGATGGGGTTTGTAAATAAAGTTATTTACAAAGTTAAAGTCATTTTCAGTGCACAAAGACACAGTTTCATACCAGACACTGAGACTTTATTGGACAGCACCGTGAGAGTCGATCGACAGGAAAATGATCGTCAATGATTCTGATAATTGAAGAATTCTTTGAATCGTTTGTTCAACACAAACAGTGAAAATAAATTTAATATATATTTCCAGGAAACTGAATCTCTTTGGGTTGTGGACTCTGAAAAAACTGTGATGGACATTTTTAAGATATTTCACAGACTGAATGAATTGATTAGCTGTCAGATGGATTGGTAATGAAATTGATCTTCAGCTGTAGACCTGGAGCAATGAAAAGGTAAATAGTCACGCTAAGTGAAAGAGGGCGTCTCACACCGAACAGTCACTTTAGAAGATAAAAAACTCAAGTTCCCGTTTGCCTCTACACGACTTTCAGAAACTGGATTTCGTCCTCGATCACTTCAGTTAACTGTGTTTCCATCGCGGTCGACGCTGCGAGGACGTCAGCTGGCCGAGGACAGACGGGACAGTGAGCGCTGGTCTTTTAAAAAGGTTTATTTGTTGTGATGTGGAGTTATGAATGGACACATATGGACACCAGGTCAGACCCAGCAGTTACAGTCTACTGAGGAACAAAGTGAAAGGACACAAAGAGCCATTAATGTAAAGCATAAGATAAAAACAACAGTTAAAGAGTGAGAGGTTTAGAGTTCAGATAGAGCTTTAAAGTACCAGAAATACCACAAAAACAACCGTGAAGTAAAGAAAATACACAGAGTACTGTCAGGAAAGTACTTTTCTGTTGAGACTGTTTGGATTTGTGAATGAAAAACAGGATTTACGTGGACGGAAACGCTCGTGAGCCTCGGCTTCACGCGTCATCGCCATGTTACCTCTGCTGTCATGTTGTGTGTCTGCAGAGCTGCCGTTCATGTTCACACGCCAGTTAAAGCATGAGAGTCCGTCAGGCTCTGAGGATGGAACCAGGGCTACTGGAGGCAGGATCTAGGTGAGGACGCCTTCGCTCACGTCGCCTGGGCTCCGGTTTCCCGCTGCTCTCACTCACATGTGTGTTTCTTGCTTCCCAGACGTCAGATGGTGCTCTGAAGAAGCCATGGGTAGCTGCTTAAGCTGTCCAGAGAAAGAGTCAATTCCAGATAATCATCAAAGCAAATTCAAGGTGAGTTCCTGCCTCGGCCTGCCTCGACAGCGCCCTCGCAGCCGCTCGCCGTCTGTCAGCCCACACCCTGGATTATTCACCGGTGACGGTTGGGAGCTTTCACAAACTCGCCTCATTTCTCACTTTCCAAAAGCGTTTGTCTTCGTCTCCGAGAGATTCGTCCCGGCGTCCCGTCTCCGGTTCGGCCGGCGCTTCCGGCTGTGAGCGGAGAGCCGTTTCAGGAAGTCGTTTCAGGACGCCAACGCCGCCGTCCTGACTTTAATCACTGACTGCTCTGCAGTTTATTTTAGGGTGGAGCTGTTTGTTCTCTGCTGTAGAAGAATAACTCTGACTAATTAAGAGTAAAGTGTTCAGTGAAGTGGAGCCGCAGCCAACAAAGACTTTCATCATCACTAATCTGCCGCTTACTCTGTTGATGAATCGATTAATGATTTAATCTGTGGAATGTCGGCTCCACCTCGCTCACAAAAACCAAAGTGAGATGATTAATCTGTCATCTGAATAGCTGTTTTTTGTGATTGATTGATAGTTGACTGATAGTTTCACCTCTTAAGTCCAGTAGTTTAATAACTTAAAGTCATTTTTTAAAGCTTTGGTTTTAGTAGAACGTAATAGCTGCAGAAGGACAGACCAGAGGACTGTATGAGTGATGGTCCTGTCATACCTGGACATGGGCCGTCCTGTATGGGATTGCACGGCACAATGACACCATATGATAACATAAATAACAAAACTCGTCTTAAAACCAAACCTGCAGCTGCTGGATTAAAGGGAAAATCACGTTTAATGCAGAGAAACCGTAGAGAAGCTCCAGATACGAGACGTGTTTTCTTAATGAGCAGGTGTTGTTCAAATCCTGAGACAGACCTGAACGCCATCACAGAGCGTCCTGCAGCCCTGACCGCTCACACTTTATGAACCCCGAGACGGACGTGAGACGCTGAGCGGACAGAGGTGGACAACAGGATGCAGACTTCAGCTCAGAGACATTTTATTAGACTGAAAAACACTGAAGTAAAAAACTTATCAATGCTTGGAAAAAAAAAATAAAAAAAATCACACAAAAAAGCTTCATTTCAAAGAATTCCTTATAAAAATATTAATATTCCTGAAAAAGACAGGAACAACAGAAGAAGACAACATTACACAACAACAACAGTTTTCTGGACAAACAACAAACAACAACACACACACAACGTGTATTAATGTGGGTACCTGCCTCTGACTGCGTGTACCTGTCCAGGTGATCAACGTGGACGACGATGGGAACGAGTTGGGCTCAGGTGTGATGGAGCTGACCGACGCCGAGCTTGTCCTCCACACCCATCGCCGGGACGATGTCAGGTGGCCTTACCTGTGCCTGCGGCGCTACGGCTACGACTCCAACCTGTTCTCGTTTGAGAGCGGCCGCCGCTGCCAGACGGGACAAGGTAACCTCCAGAGCGACCGCACAGCGGGCGCGTTCCCGCCGTTAGCAGAGTGTAGTGTGCCTAGTGAGTCCTGACGTTAAAGAACAGAAAGCTTAAAAAGGTTTTCAAAAGGTTTTTCCCGTCACTCGAGGTGGATTTTGCCTCTTTTGAATCAGAGTTAACGCCTCGATGGAGGTGGAAACTCTCTGAGTGAGTTCTGAAGGAGCCAGCGTTTAAGTGACATGACGGATGAGCTGCACTGAGGAGGAGGAGGACGTCCTCTCTCTCCATCTGTCTGGTGGAGGTGGCTGTTTTTCTTCTTCTTCTTCTTCTTCTTCTTCGGGGTTTACTGGCAGTCGACAAACAGCCGGTTTTGTTTCCAGTGTGCGACCTTTACTTCCTCGGTTGTTTATCACGTGAGCGACACAGTTTACATCAGCGCCGTCTGATGGAGCTGCGCTTCACGAAGCCTCGTTTATTTTACCAAACCAGTTGATGGAAACGTGGTCAGCTGCTTTTTTTTTTTTTACTGTTTTGTGACATTTGAAAAGTTGGCTCTTGATGAACTGATGAAGACGAGGCTGACGGCTCGTGCTCCACCACACGGCTCGCTCAGTCCTCAGCCTTCCTCCGGTGGAGTCGGTAGCCGGCTCTGGTTTCACGAGCGAGATGGTGAAAGATAACGTGAGGTTTCATGTAAACACACGTCCTTCTTCTTCATGTGTTCGTTTGGGAGTAAACAAAAGAGTCACGTCAGAAGAAAGATGAAGAACAGGCTGCAGAGATGTACAGAAACAATCGAGAATATGATGAAGTTTGAGTTCTGTCTGTGAACACACTTTATTTTTAGGCCTTTTTAGGTCAACTTCTGTGACATCATAACCTTGGTCACACACTTTTCAGGCCTTTATTCAACATTTGTTCGTGTACAGGTGTGAATCTGTCGTTCTTTAGCTCTTCCTCGTTTAGACACTGAGGAAGACTCCACACGCTCTCTCCTCCTCTTCTTTTAATGCTTGAATAATGTTGAATTGGTTAGCGTGCTTGGCTCCGGCGTTAGCGTTGGCGTGGTTGCTCGCTTGTTTCACCTGCAGAGGTTTAAGGTTGATGATTCAAAACGCGGTGGGTGTTGTTGACAGAGGTGGATGATGAAGGATGAGAAGCCGGGGTCGAAACGACGAGTGGGGGCTCAAACCCCGCGCCTGTTAGCGCTGGCTAACAGTGCTTTTACTGTACTGTACTCTCACTGCTCAGATAAAACGGACATGACGCCACTTGAAATGTTTAACCTCTGCAGCTGGAGCTCACAGTGGGTCTGATCAGCCTGGTTAAACACTGGGCTTAATGGGGCTAACGTACGACGTGATGGAGTCACACTCTGACTGTGAGTCGCACGTTTAGAGATGGAAGTTCAGTCCAGATTTGTCAGGCTGCTGTTTGTGCTGTTGGTGTTCAGGCAGCAACACAGAGTTCATAAGAAAAAGGGGGTTCAGGTTATAAATGAAAGTTTTCATTTCCAAAGCTCCTGCAAAGTAGAAACACAATTTCAGAGAGTCCATGAAGTTCCACCTTAACTCACCAAGTTTTTAAGGCGCTCTGAGGATTTTCTGCTTCAATGACATGAAGAAACATGACTGCAGTGGACTGTGGGCGTTCTTGGGACAGAAGCGCCACCTGGTGGTGACTTCCTGTAATTGAATGAATGAGAGTGTTTGCACTGGAATCCAGACAGGCCCCAGGAGGAGGAGGAGGAGGACTCCCAGTGGCTGCTGGGAACTGGATCCCAGCCGGGGGCAGCAGTGCTAGTTTCTGTGAGTCTGGACAGACATGGATGGAAACTCCACCTTGACTGGGTGGTGAAGACATCCAACCGCGAGTTAACTCCAGTTCTGTTACCTGTGTGTGTACTCGCCGCCGTCCTCCAGTAGCGTTAAAGCGTTGTGGTCTGTGTGAAGCTGCTGATGTGTGGAACGGTTACGGTGATCCCCCAAGAGGAAAAGGTCCAGTTCAGGCAGATTTACGTTCATTTTACCACAACAAAATCTTCTAATCCAGAAAAATACACCCAGATGAAGTAACGTCTGAAGAACTGTGCTGTCTGTGATGGTTTCAGATTTTGACTTTGAGTCTTTATTTCTTTGTGTTTTCAGGTATTTTTGCCTTCAAATGTTCTCGAGCTGAAGAGATCTTCAACATGCTGCAGGAGGTGATGCACAGCCACAGCATCAGCGTGGTGGAGGAGGCGGTGCTGGAGCCCAACCACCAGGCAGCACACACTCCTGCAGGTAGGCACTGAGCTCACACACACACTCACACACACACACACACACACACACACTCACTCCTGCAGTTGAAGGTGGAGATGCTCAGAGGTGGTGCTGACTGCTTTTTTCTCTCATCGTACATAAAAAACACCACACGGACACAAACGAGGTGAAACACTCGACGCTCACTGGAGGAATGATCCTGAAGTCTGTGCTACACTTACTGAACTCTGTGTGTGTGTGTGTGTGTGTGTGTGTGTGTGTGTGTGTTGGACCTTTAGCTCTGGGTTACTCGGTGCCCACGGTTCCTAACGGTGTGACCAGGATCCCGTCTGTGGGTGAGGCTCCATCTCACCCCTCCACCCGTCACCCGTCTGTGGCCAGCACCCGCCTGCCCTCCGTGGGGGAAGAGTCCACACACCCTCTGCTGGTGGCCGATGAGGCGGTGAGAGACGCACTTCCTGTTCCTGATATTAAAACCAGTCGTTAGTGATGTCTCAGTTAAAGGGCCGGGTCTCTTTGGATTGAGCTGAACGTTCTGTGCAGTGTTTGAGTGCTTCTGTACCTGTGATGTGTGACGTCAGAATGATGTAATAACACCTGCTGTGGTTTCACCTGCGCAGGTTCACACCTACGTGAACACCACAGGGCTCCTGGAGGACCAACCCAGTCCGCTGACTGTCACCACCCCTCTGGAGAGTCCCACCTCTCCCCAGTCTCAGTGTCCTCCGACCCCCCCGCCTCCTCCGAGGGTCCGCACCGAGCCGCTGGCCCCGCCCGCCCAGCCGGAGCCGCAGGTGCTGCTGGAGCCTCAAGGGGTCCGCTTCGTGCTCGGTCCCACCCCCGTTCAGAGGCAGCTGATGGAGAAGGAGAAGAAGCAGCAGGAGGCAAAGGAGGCCGAGGAGCCCCAAGAGACTAACGGCCACACAGAGGCCCCCGCCGAGGCTGAGCCGGCCCCCTCACTCTCCAACGGCTCCTCCTCTTCCTCCTCTAATCCCTCCACAGCTCCTCGCCGCCACCGCCCACCCCCCCTCACGCCCGACCTGCAGAATGTCAACAACTCGGCCCAGCGGCGCACCGCCCTGCTGGACTACGAGAACCTGCCGGCGCTGCCGCCGGTGTGGGAGGCGAGGAAGCCGAGCTCGGAGGAAGAGGAGAACGGCTGCAGCGGCCTGAAGACGCCATCGCTCAACGGCTACAACCACCAGCCCCACCACGGCTTGCTGCACCACTCGTACTCCCACCCTCTGTCTGCCGCCCTCGAGTCCTCACACAACTACGTCAACACAGAGAACGTGACGGCGCCGCTCAGCGCCCACCGGCCCGACACGGCCCGCCGCCGCACCGACGGACCCACCATCTTCAACTTCGACTTCCGCCGGCCGCCGCTGTCGGGCCACTCGGAGCCGCCCAAAACCCTCAACTACATCGAGGTGGAGATGGACAATAGCGGCGGCAACAAGGGCGCTTCAGACGGCAGCAACCCCCACACGCCCCGCACCCCCACCTCCCCGCTGCCCCCGACCACCCCCACCCGCCGCACCGAGCTGTACGCCCTCATCGACATCGAGCGCACCGCCGCCATGTCCAACCTGCAGAAGGCCCGGCCGCGAGACGACGGCACGTCACGCAAGACGCGACACAACAGCACGGAGCTGCCCACCAAAAGCACTGTGTGACACGCACCTTCCACTTCCTGTTAACCCTTCGTGCTGTTTGCTAACACGGCGCTCGGACGGAGCTTCTTTATATTCCCACACGGAGACGCAGCGACAGACTCCACCTGACCAAGTCTTACATGAGATAATGACTTCCTGTGTGGTCACCTGTTCAGGTAGACCATCACAAATGAACCTAGGTACTTGCCATATAGCAGTTTATTCCTATGGTGATGTAATACCTCTGATGATGACTCACTCTGCAGAGCGTCGGGTTGATGTTAATAAGACTGGGCCGCATTCCTCCTCCTTATATGGTACAAATCAGTATTACTGAACAAAGCATTCCATTTAGCCTTTTTTATATGATTCACTACATGCTGCTGTAATTCAGTATCTAAGGACGACATGGTACACGACATTATGTTTCTGAATATGTACAGTAGATTCTGGCACAATAAATGTCTGTTTTTATTTGTACTCGGTGGAGAAGAGGCCTCGTGTCCCGTCTCGTTGTCTCAGCTGATGATTGGCTGCGTTGTTCGGGGACACTCGATTCATTCGAAGGTGATGGGACGCCGCGCACAGGTACGGCTACAGAGTGTGTGTAGCAACAGGAAGCCTTCAAATGGGGAAAGCTAGCGTCACATTTCTGCTGAGGTTTGTTGTCCCGCTCGCCTCATTGGTCAGTTCTTGAATTTAAGGATCGGTTCAACACTCGGTGATTCACACGCCATCATGTCTGAAATCCAAAGTGTTTGTATCTGAACATTCACACTGGAAAAGCAGTGAACAGTCAGCTGTCATGGAAGCCATCAGACGGTTAGCTTAGCTTAGCATGAAGAGTGGAAACGGGAAGAATGCTAATTTCCGTCGGTTGCCTGACCCGACAGCAACGACAGCACTCCAGGAAGCAACAGTGCAGTGACCATCTGAAGCCATTTACCCATTTCTATTCTTTATGCTAAGCTAAGCTAGCTGTTTCTTCATGTCGTCTTTATGCTAAGCTAAGCTAGCTGTTTCTTCATGTCATCTTTATGCTAAGCTAAGCTAGCTGTTTCTTCATGTCGTCTTTATGCTAAGCTAAACTAGCTGTTTCTTCATGTCCAGTCTTTATGCTAAGCTAAGCTAGCTGTTTCTTCATGTCCAGTCTTTATGCTAAGCTAAGCTAGCTGTTTGTTCATGTCCAGTCTTTATGCTAAGCTAAGCTAGTTGACTCCTCATTTCTAGTATTTATGCTAAGCTTCATTTCCAGTCATTCATGTTTTGAACTGAACGAATCAGTTTGCAGCTCGTGAATGTCGTCGACGACACGATGAAAAACAGGAAACTGGCCGTGGGTCACATGACCTCTCACCGCGTCGCTCGCTCCTCCAGCTCTCACGTGACCTCATGTTGGTGTTCAGGTCAGAAACAGGAATGTTGTCCATCATTAGTTTGACATGATACAGACTGTCCCTATGTCTCTGTCCGTCTGTCTGTCTCAATTCAGTTCAATTCAAAAGAACTTTATTGACAGGGGAAACTTACATTAACACTGAACAGATTAAAAAAGTACAGCATAAGTACATGAAGTGTCAACACAGCAATCAAATATATAAATATTTGTAAATAACCTTAAAAATCTATCAACCAAAAACGTTTGAGTCTACAGAAGAAAAGATAGAAAAATGTAGAAACTTCAGTCATCAGTGAAGACGTTCTGGTCGTCTCTGGTTTTAATGTCAAAGGTGGACGACCTCTGACCTCGTCTCAGACCTTTAAATGTCTCTGTCTGTCTCAGGTAACCTCAGGTGTGCTGGAGGCGGGGTTATCAGTGGGATGTTTTTTGATGGAGGACATTCTGATGTTTTGAAGTTTCTTGGTCTCTGGAGGTGTCAGTCAGTGATGAAGATGTCTGCTCTGTGGTGGTGGTGATGATGATGATGATGAGGATGATGGAGCTCACCTGTAGAAAGAGCGCTCACCTGGTGGACTTTATGAACTCGGTCATCTTGACTGGAACTGAAACGCTTCGTGTCTTTTTATGGACCAGTTTAACTGCTTGACGTCATCAGAAGCGTCTCTCCGTGTAGACGTTTGGTTTCCTGTGTCCTGGTCCTCAGAGGTCTGTCTCTGTCCCTCAGTCCCTCCGTCACGTTAAGACAATGGAGTCCAGTTTAGCTTTCGATGCTCGAGGCTGAAAACAGGTTTCTGAAAAGCTGCTCGCACTAAAATTTAACTTAGAAAACTGACTGACTGGTTTCAGTATTTTTCAGTATTCAGTATTTTAAGGAGGCAGTTTGGATGAGACGATGCGGTCTCCATGACAACGAGCATCCACTGTGCTGAAGAGACCCTGAAACTGCTGCTGAGATCCAGTAAAGGTCGCTTTGACGTTGGTGGAGCGCTGGTGGTGTAAGTGACCACAGGGCGGCGCTGTGGGCAGTTTGAGGTCTGAACATGCTAATTCACACATTTAATAATGAATCAAAATGTATTTGTTGTAATTACATTTTTGTTTACAGTACAGTCAGGGAAATACTCAAAGTAGAAGTACCTCAACACTGTACTTAGTTACTCTCCAGTACTGCGTTTGTCCATTCGTCCGGTTTCTCTGCAGAACTTTAACTTTGGTTCTTCACTCCGTTTCTCACCTCAGGGTCCGTTTAGCAGCAGCTCTGGAGCTTTTGACCACGTCACATGATCTTCCTCAGTGCTTCCGGAAACGTGGACGTTCAGAGCGTCTCCGAGCTTCACGTCTCCTCCGTCAGCGTGTCCATTTAAAAGACGTCCCTAAACATCTACAACCAGGAGAACTCCGTCTGCTGAGGAAGATCATGTGATCAGAAGCTCCAGAGCAGCCAATCAGCAGAGCCGGATCCAGACGGCAGTAGATGCAGTTAACGGACGACACACTCGGTGAAATGCAAACAAAACTTTAATTTCATCACGAGTTACAGCTCCGCTGGAAAAACAGGACGAGTACAAAAGACGATTCTTCTAAAAAAGCAAACAGTCGATCAGGAGCCCAGAACGCTGAATATTTACAGAGAGGAGCCAATCAGAGCAGGTTCACACACCACACAAGCCTCCGTTCAACGTGTTTGTACAAAAATATCAATATTTAGTTCCATCTTCTTCCTGTTTCAGCCGAGAGTCTCTGATTGGTCGACGAGTCGCCTTTTTATCGAGCGACGAGTCTTCGTTTGGTCGTCTGCTCCACCAGCCTGTGATAATCGTCCAGCTTGTCTCGAACTTTATTATAAATCTGCAAAGAGACGACGAGGTTTCACTAAGAGGAGGAAGCTCACAGGAAGTGATGTAATAAGACCAGACAGGAAGTGATGATGACTCACGCTGCTGTTGGTCTGCGTCTCGTTCAGAGTCTGAAGCAGCTGATCGATCGACGTGTACGGCAGCCAGACTGAAGACGACGTCGCAGACAGAGGCCGCTGCGACACGCACACGCACGCACACGCACACACGCAGAGAAACACACGTTAGGTTTTCATGACGTGTGGGGACATTACACAGATTACACTCACTTCCTGGAGACTAACCATAACCGTTACTTGGCTAAACCCGACCTGGACTCCAGTCTTCACTAACACTGAATGATTTACACTGTGGGGACCTGCGTGTCCCCATGAGGAAGGCGTGTCCCCGTAATGTGTCTGTAAACAGACTAATGTCCCCACAACATGAGGGACACATGGACACACACGGTAAGCTGTGTCCATCTGGAGTCTCTTCAACATCTCGTCTGCAGGAAGCAGCGCTGCATTTGAACGCCACACGTCTCCTCATTCTTCAGTGTGTGCGTGCAGTACTTGAAGTACTCTTACCTCGATTCCAAAGTACTGGTGTCCTTTGCCCAGCAGAGCGTCCACGTACTCCAGCACCAGCTCAGCCGCAGGTTCCAGCAGGTCAAAGTTCAGGAAGAGACGCAGCAGAGACGCGGCGTCCACAGCCTGCAACAAATAACACAAATGCATCATGGGAAAATGTGGTGTGGGCTCACTGGACCTCCTCCAGCGGCCCATGATGCTTTGCATGGTTCAGATGTGGAGTGGGACTAAAAGCTGTTAAACGTTCAGATTCTCAGAGCAGCATTAAAGGTAACCTGTCTTCATCTCTCACCTTGTAAGACTTGACCAGCCAATCAGGCAGAGGGACGCCGTGTGACAGCAGCTTGTTGATGACACAGCGGTGATGCTGTCCGTTAGCGGAGGGATACCTGTCCAGGTAAGAGGCCAGCAGCCGCCACGCCTCATCTGTGGCACTGAACACAGAAGAAGAAGAAGAAATGTGAAATACACTCACAACAGAAAGACACCTCATCATCATCATCATCATCATCATCATCAGCAGCAGACACTGTGACCCCCCAGTGTCCCTCTAACAGTCTGCTGTATTAGCCGTTAGCTCCTGTTAGCGGTGATCGTTCAGACTGGATCACTGACGCTAAAGAAAGCTCTGCTCCAACCGTCAGCTCAGACGTGAGCATCATCATCATCATCATCATCATCATCATCATCATCATCATCATCATCATCATCATCATCATCATCATCATCATCGTCCTCAGATGTGACATTTCAAACTTTATTAGCATCGAATCCTTGACGAACAGAATGAAAGCACACCTGGACTCTTTGGTGTTGACGACAGTCGACAGCTGATTGGCAGCCAACCAGCTCCAGGCTTCATTCTGAGTCTCCTCCCCTCCAAACTGGAGCTTGATGCACCTGAAGACAAACCAATCAAACGTGTTCAGAAAAACATGTGATCATCTGACCGTCAGCACGTCCGAAGATAAAAAAAAAAAAAAAAAAAAAAAAAAGTAAAAAACATCAAAACTTACTTGAAGGTCAAACCCTCGAAGACGGACGTCAGGTTCAGCTTGAAGGTCTGACAGATGGACAGAGCCGAGTCAAACAGTCCTGTTTGGACCAACAAGGCCACCATCTCCACCGCTGAGGCACTGCCTGCAGGTACAGACAGGTGAGACAGACAGAGACAGACAGGTGTGATGTTCCAGGTGTGTGTATGTGTGTGTACAAGTGTGGTAGCGTTTCAGGTGCAGTGATCTTATAGGTGTTGGTGTTCCAGGTGTGTTCAAGTGTTCCAGGTGTGTTCAAGTGTTCCAGGTGTACCTGCGATANTCCAGGTGTGTTCAAGTGTTCCAGGTGTGTTCAAGTGTTCCAGGTGTACCTGCGATAGCGGCGGACGGCGGGTGGTGCTGTGCGAGGGTGAGACGGCTGCGGGACAGGATGTACTCCTTCTCCAGGTCCTTGAGTTCCAGGATGTCCACCTGACGTTTGACTGCAGGAGAAACTGTTGTTAGACTTTAGAATTAGAATGAAACCATGTGACCACATCATCCAATCAGTGAGTCTGATTTGAGTCAGACGACAGACGGAAACACTCCTCCATCACTCAGCTCATGAAGTGGTGAACACTCCATTCACTCATTCATTCTGATCGTCACAAACATGCAGAAGCGCTTCCGTCCGTCCACGCTGAGGCTGAGGACACGTCTCTGTTAAAGGCAGCGGACATCACCTGGTTCAGATGAAAACTCTCCGTCAGAGTTCCTCTTGGGAGACGCTCCTGGACGCTCGTACTGCAGCGAACACAAACACAAACACACTCTGCTGTGACTGGATGAAGGAGATGGACACATGCGCTCAGAGACGCCTCAGGACACACAGAGTCCAGGCTGCTCTGGAATCAGGGTCGTGTGCTCCACATGTGTGTATTTCTACGTGTATTTGTGTGTAGAAGTACCACAGCTCCGGAGGCGGGCAGGATGATCCAGGCGTACTCTGGTCTGATGAGGCGCAGACAGTTGAGAGCAGCCAGGTAACAGTTCACCTGCTTCTGAAGACCCAGACGAGTCCGGACCTCTCGACCGAGACGCATCCCGAACTCGAACATGACCGTGCCCGCTGACACACACACACACACACACACACACACACACACACACACACACACACACACACACACACACACACACACACACACACACACACACACACACACACACCGTATGATTGAAGTACTCCTGGTCTGAACACAGCTGAATGGTATGGACCCAGCTGACGGACAGACGCGTCCCCTCACACAGGTGTGCCGTACCTTTCCTGTAGTTGTGTCTGTTGATGTGGAAGGCGTACAGCAGCTCGTAGTAGTTATGAGCCAGCAGGTCCAAACCTCGAGCTCGAGACTCGATGATGCTGACAACCTGGAGAGAGACGACAGTCACAGCTGCAGGTAACTCACACTCGACAGATTCCTGCCTCTGTCCTTCAGGGGACACGCCAGTCAACGGGTGGAGGAGTTACCTCGTCGTGCAGGTTGACGTAGGAGAACTGGACTAAATCCTGGAGCTGAGAGCGTTCGCACAGAACCACCACCAGCTGACGGAGACAGTCCAGCTGCCTGAGAACGCAGGATTTGTACCAGTTAATACACAGATTCATTAAATGTCCGTCCGCTCGTCTTTAGCGCGTGTATAAAAGTATAAGTACACGGTATGTGTACATGTACGTACATGCTGCAGTCTGGGTTCTGTGTCAGAGCTTCGTAAGCTTCACTGTTGTGTCCGAGGTCCAGGTGATGTTTGAATATTCGAGTCCACAGCGCGGCCTGAAGACGACCACGTTTATATTTATATTCATTTAATATTTATACACCTGGAAACAGTCACCTCTCACCTGACCGTTCACCTGCTGACCGTTCACCTGAGTGCTCACGTTACCTGGCTGTTCACGTCGTTGATGGACTCTGTTATGGCCAGAGAGGCCAACTGGATGACCAGCTCAGGTAGACCAACGTCCTCCAACAACCGCAGCACCTGAACGAACACGCACACACGCCAGACACACACACACACACACACACACACACACACACACCAGACACACACACACACACACACCAGACACACACACCAGACACACACACACACACACACACACACACGCACACACACACACACACAGACACACAGAATCAATGTGTGGAAACAGGAAGTGTTTGACAGCGGACGCAGACTGTGGCCATATTTCACGCGTGCTCAGATGCTGAATTGGTGACTCTAATCTTTGGCGTCCATCTTGGATCTGTGCTGACTGTCGTGTGTGTGTGAAGCGTCCATGTTTAAAAGACAGCTTGTAGCTCCGCCTCCTCGCTGCTGGTTTTACATCCTCCATGTTCCCTCAGGTGTGCTGTACCTTGTTGTAGTACTGTAGTCTGGGGGTGGATGCGGCCTCCTCCTCCTCAGCGCCCGTCAGTCTCATCAAGAACTCCTCCTTCTCCACCTCCGTCGCTGCCTCCTGGAAACACTGCAGAGCCTGAAGACACAAAACAACGAGGGAATACGATGAGTCAGCAGATGGCGTGGCCCCGCCTCCACAGCGCCGCCGGTTTGAGTCGATCGGTCAGGTGGTTGCGACTCACCTTCTGGCCCTCCCCGTTGGCCAGGTAACACTGACCCAGCATGAAGCGACAGGAGCCGATGTTCACCTGACACCAGGGCCCGATCAGCCTCACGTACTCCTGCACACACAGAACACACAGGTGAGACACACCTGAGAGGCTCGTCACAGATGACCTGGTTCACCTCAGAGCGGTAAAACAGGCCGTGAAGACGATTAACGAGTTAAAGGACGAAGAGCTGCTCCGATCTGACATCTGCCTCATCACAGCGCACGCCGTCGTGTGTGTGTGTGTGTGTGTGTGTGTGTGTGCGTGCAGGTGTGTGCGGTCGTTCTGCAGCGGCCTGCTGATGCTAATCTGAAGTCACGCAGGTAAACAGTGAACAGTGTGTGATGTCTTTCGTCCAATCAGAAGCTGCAGATGTATTAACGTGAGAAGCTAAAGAGCGAAGCTGCTGTTGAACCGTCGGCCATGTTGGATTTACTCTGTCACACTGTCAGTGAGTCGAACCCACCTGCAGCTGCGTGTACTGACAGTTAGCCATCAGACACTCTGGGAACTGGAAACCAGGGTTACTGGGCCAACTGTGAGACACCAGTTAAGGCTCATTGACACACACACCGCTGAAGACAGGAAGTGACCACAGTTTAAGAGCGCCGACGGGTGGATGAAGGATACAGCAGCTGAGCGAGCAGGTTGACCACGCTGGAGATCATGTGGGTCCAGAGGAGCGCGGAGCTGCTCTGCTGCTGAGAGTAGATCTGGGAGATGATGATCTTTCTGGCCGCAGTCTGATAGAAGAGCTCCACCACCGTCTGAGGACTCAGCACTGCAAACGACACGCAGGCCCCATGAACACAAACATGTTTCCACTATCAGCTCCTCTTCATCGTTAGGTAACGATCACAGAGAGAAAACAGTGATGAAGGTCGCTCTCAGAGTGTTACCTGATCTGTTGGCGGACAGAGCCGGCGTGTCAGACAGCTCCAACACCGTGAGGTGCTGCAGGTTAGCGTCTCTGCAGGGGTCAAAGGTCAGAGGTCAGCAAACCCGATTCACATCTCTACGTTTAAATCCTCCTGATCGAGCTTCAGACCGGGCAGGAAGTCATGATCTCTGCGCTGATTACAGACGTTATCAGCCACACGTACGGAGCGTGTGTGTGCTCGTGCAGGTGTGTATTTGCGTGCACTCACATGATGTCCACGGGGACGGAGGAGGCCAGGCTCTGACTGACGTGTTTCAGGAGGTAGTACGACGACAGGAGGTGGGAGCTTCGAGGGATCAGGTCCTGCTGGAGCTGCAGCAGCTGAGCCCCCCCACCCAGAAACACCTGAGACACACACACACACATTAAAGTCAGCTGACTACAGCTCTTCTGACAGCAGTCACGTTAGAAATCTGAACTCAGATCTGTTAAAACAGACGATCAGAATGTCTGAGCTGCTTCAGATCCGACTGTTCAACAGTAAGCTCGTTGATCGATCAGGTGATTAACCCCCAGAGACCCACGACCCACAGGTTAGAAACCCAAGGAAGGAAGGAAAGGAAAGGAAGGGAAGGGAAGGGAAGGGAAGGGAAGGGAAGGGAAGGAAGGAAGGAAGGAAGGAAGGAAGGAAGGAAGGAAGGAAGGAAGGAAGGAAGGAAGTGTGTGTGAGTGAATAAATGAATGACGTTTTATTCTGTTTAAACTCATAACGTTTGAGGTCGTTTGCCTTGTATTCCAGCAGAGGGCGCTCTTACCGTTCACAGCTCCACCTCCTGCAGCTCCACTGATCAGCCAATACACTAAGATAATCAATGAAAACGGAGGAGGACACGAGCGGGCGAAGCCAGTCAGGTGTCTGAGGAGCAGAGTGTGGAGCCACAAAGACCAGACCGAGCTGCTGTCTGACTACGCCCACGTCTGAGAGGGTGGAGGCTCCACCATCGGCTGGGGAAGTTTATCTTCTCACAGATAAACAGCCGTGAAAAGATAAACTGACCTGAGCCTTTTTTTCCTTTTACACAGAAACACTTCAGCTGCACACGATCAGGAGGACAAATTCACTTCTTAGTATTTCTACATTAAAAAAACGAATGACTGAAATCGATAACGCCTCGTATCATTTTAGAGGAAACGCTGCAGAGGAACGTCTGCTGACGCTCGTCTGCCAGCAGCTGTCTGACATAAACAAAAAAATACTGGAGGCCAACTTTTGCCCCCATCGTCTAAAATACTGCAGCATTTGTGAGATTCTGGGGACACTTTTAAGAAACAGGAAGTAGTTTTTATTTAGGATGAGCTTTCATAATAAGAGAGCAGTATCAGATAATGACAATGTTTAATAGAAGAAGACAGAGCCGTGATGAGCTCTCAGCTCGACAGAGTGGTCGTATTCAGTCTTTTTCCTTTACTCTGGGGGCGACTGGTGAGGTGAGGATGTGTTCTTCCATAAAAAGCTTTTTTAACGAGCTGTGGGTCGCAGCAGCTTCACTGCAGGTGCAGGACTGTCTGTCCTCTTCAACAGCGGCGTAGCACACAGACCAAGTTTTTGGGTCGTTCTGAGATTTCTTGGAGCATTTTTGACCCAATAAATTCAGACTTTCAGTGTTCATGGTAAAGGTGTGTGTGTGTGTGTGTGTACGTACGTTGTCTCCGAAGCGCAGGTAGAGCTTCTGCAGGATGAGCAGGTCTCGACAGAACAGAGCTCTGGTCATGGCCATGTGACAGACGGCCTGACAGACCACAGACACTGCAGAGCTGCTGCCGTACAGCTGAGACAGGCTGATCCTCATGTTCAGACTCTGACCTGCGAGACACAGACGAGGGAAAAGACACAAGCTGTCAATCACCGGGACTCACCTTCACCTGCCGCCTGCACGGGTCTGTGTGTCACACTCTTCTTCAGTAACTCCACAACAAAATCAGGTGAGATGTGAGGTCACGTTGTTTCCTACCAGGTGCTATGGGTCCTTCTCCGCCGACCTCGGACTCCGTCTCCAGGTCCATCTCCCTCAGGAGGACCATCATGGCCGCCATCGGGTTCCGAACGTCCTGCAGTTTGTTCTGGATGTCTTCAACCACGTTATCGCTGCAGGAGGCACAACACGGCACAGTCACGTTTGAATGAAACCCCACAGGACAGGACTTACAGCACAGCCAGCGGGCAGTGGCGTGGACGCCTCGGGGCGTGGCCCTGATGCCCCTCTGCACACGGCCCGACACGCCTTTCATCTTGTGTTTCTGCACTAACGTGGTGTTTGCAGACGCGTGATGAGCCGTGAATATGTCGTGTTTCTTAAAAGGAGTTTGGCGTAAGGTGACAGCTTCAGTACGATAAGGCTGTCTGACACTGACTGCAGGTAGTTACTGGTTTCATTAATGGTTTCCAGTCTAATAATGGAGCTTTGTATTGATTGCTGACTGGACATTCATTTATTTACTTGAACCGTTAATAAAGGCTTCAGGTCGCGGTGACGCCTCTGGCACACGGCTGAGGAGCAGCTGCACAGACTCAAATGAGAGATGCTGAAGAAAAACAAAACGGGGGATGTAATCCAGATACTGAAGGTGAGCCAAAGGACAGAGGACATGAGGAGTCACAGTCAGGTCAGGACGACAGACACAGAGTAAGTGCTGAATGTAGGACCACTGACTTGTCATTGGACAGCATGTTTTCCAGGACCAGTTCAGCAGCCCTCTCAGGTGACTGGAGGTGCTCCAGAGCTCTCTCCATCTCGTACGCCATCTCTCCAGAAACGGCATCACTGACCAGCCGCAGACACTGAACCAGCTGCAGCACGTCGCGGCCCACCTCGGGGTCTGCGGACCACACGGTTAAAACACAGACACACACACAGACGCATGTGAGATACCACAGTGTACTCAGACGTTCAGCCAGCGCGTCCACAGGGAGGACGGCTGGTGCTCCTGGACAAGTCAAACTTTAGGTTAAATGCTTTCAGTGCGCTTCGTCTCTGCAGCAGCCTTGTTGTTGTTGTTGTTGTTGTTGACTCTCCGTCAGTACAGAACAGGTGTGGTTACCTTCAGCGATGGGCGTCTCCTCCTCTGAGAACAGGTACTCGTCGTAGGACAGGTACAAATGATCCACAGCGAAGCACGGCAGGAGGAACGACACAAAGCCCTGAAACACACACAGCGGTTTTTTGCTTTGACGACGCAGATTCTTGCTGACGTGATGTTAAAGCAGGCGAGGATACTGTGTGAAAACATTATTTTTCATGTGTTCATCGGGGTTAAAAGGTCAGTTCAATCCTCTGGCTCCTGTCTAACCATGATGCAACAGACAGCACTGACGTATGTGTCTGTCGTTTGTGGACTCGGACATCATCACGATCACTTTGCACAGTCACAGGAACTTTAAACCAAGAACATGAAGCTAACAGAAACGTCTGACTTCCATCATGTCTTCCATCGTTTGACCGTTGGCTGGAGCTCTTTTAATGACCTCATCTCTTCTTCTGCAAACTCTTTCCCATCAGCTTTGTGTCACATGTCCCGCCTGTCTGTCTGCTTGCACAGGTGTGTAGCAGCACTACCTGGTCAGTGTGAGCGGCGTCTTTACCTTCTTGAGGAGGCAGACCATGCTGGTGTGCTGGCTGACAGTCAAACCCAGAGGCATGGACAGAGCCTCCTGGTACTGCAGACAGCAGGCGTAAAACTTGGACCAGAACTCCACCTGCAGCTGACGATACTCCTCCTGAGAAAACTCAAACTCTGTCACACTGCTCTGCAGCTGCAGGAGGACGGACAGGAGGACGGACGGGAGGACAGACAGAGGAAACAAGAGGTTACTGCCTGCACCAGACACAGTTAAAGACGGTACATGAAAAACAACACTGTTCCATGTTCTTGGTGCTCTTCATCATAAGAAGAGCTCGTTGATGGTGAACTACCTCACTCTCCACAGCCACCGTCACCTCCTTCTTCAGAGTGTCCCAGGACAAATCAGCGGTCCTCTCTGAGCCTCTGCGGTAAATCTGAAAAACACAAGAGCAGCTTGAAACCCGTATACAGCTGGAAGGTGTGCGGCCAATCAGATCCTGAAGACAGACTCCAGGACTGCCGTGGCCTTTGGCTTTGTTTCTGCTCCACGTGGAGAGCAGCTAGCTTCTCTCCTCACCTGTCGAGCTTTAACTACAGCAGCTAGCTTCTCACCTGTCGAGCTTTAACTACAGCAGCTAGCTCCTCACCCGTTGAGCTTTAACTACAACAGCTAGCTCCTCACCTGTCGAGCTTTAACTACAGCAGCTAGCTCCTCACCCGTTGAGCTTTAACTACAACAGCTAGCTCCTCACCCGTTGAGCTTTAACTACAACAGCTAGCTCCTCACCTGTCAAGCTTTAACTACAACAGCTAGCTCCTCACCTGTCGGGCTTTAACTACAACAGCTAGCTCCTCTCCTCACCTGTCGGGCTTTAACTATGGCAGGTTGTTTCTCACCTGTAGAGCTTTAACTATGGCTGAAGCGGTGAAGCGTAGGGGAGAGAAGAGGACCTCCAGGTACGTCTCCTGTTAACAAACAACACACAGCATTTAATCCCAGTCAACATGACGAATGAACAGTGAGAGCTAATTTTCCACGACATCACACCTGATCACCTGGATGCGGTCGGTCTGTGTCGATTCATGCCAATCATTTTGTTTAGAACACGTGTTTTTCATTTGTTTCTTACATATTATTATTGTTGTTTTTCATTTATAATCCTTTTTATCATTTCATGTCATCATCTTCATCAGCAGGTCTTCATGTGTCTGTTAGCTTAACTTTTTGCTGCTGTAACACCTGAACTTCCCCTCTGAGGATCAACAAAGTCCAATCATTTCATTGGTCCTGATTATATTTTATTGATCACTATTTGTCCCCCAGAGGTCACAGTGTGATCAGTGGATGGGAGTGGAGGACTGGTCTTACTCTGGGGTCCTGGTCCACTCCTATATGGACTTCTTCTTCAGGTGGAGGCTGAACAAACACCTGGTTCCACTGACCGGCTGTGTTACTGGAAAACACACACAGAGGTGCACACAGTTACAGACACACACACATACACACACAGTTACAGACATCATCAGCACTCAGCGTCTCATCTAGAGACATAAATCCAGTCTGACTTGAGGTCTAGTTTTTTAATGATCTTCGTCACCTCACGGCCATCATCATGTCACTGATGATCACTTACTGTTCAAAGTTGATGTATTTGACAACCGTGGTGTTAGAGTCGTCCACCCAGACACCCCAGATGTCTGTGGAGGTCAGAGCAAAATCCACCAGAGTCTCCTGTGAACGGAGACGAGACGAGGTTTTAATTTACTCATTGGTCAAATGTTGCACATGTCTGAAGACACTTTAAATAACGAGACACGACGCCACCGCCTGCCGCTCACCTGTGTCGTGAAGAGAGAGGAGATGTGGTCCAGGCTGTAGCGGTTGTTGTCGGTGGCGACCAGCTGCAGGACGGTGAACTGTCCTCTCTGAGGTACGGCCAGGTAGACGGACAGACAGAGGCCGGTGGTGGAGGAGAAGGCCAGCCTCAGACGGTGACCCTGACCGGCCAGGCGCTTCACTCCTTTACAGGCCGGCATGTACTCCAACATGTCCGCCTCCAGCAGACACGCCTGCTCCTGCAGGGGGACACGCCACGAGGACAGGTTTAATGACGAGGACACGTTTAAGGACGCAGCACTTATTACATCACACACTTCTGACATCACATATTTCAGCTGCATCGTCTGGATGAACACCCTCACATGTCGTTATCCAGCAGCAGCCAATCAGCTTTAGCCTCAGTGAGCTGAGGCTCTGCCAGAACCCGCCCGTCTCTCTGATGTTCATTGGTCGAATGTGTGTGTGAGGCACTCACCCTGAAGGACCACATGCGCAGCTTGTGATCCTGACAGAGGGCGAAGATGAAGGAGTCTTCCTCCAGCTCTCTGACAGCCAGACTGAGGACCAGGTCAGCTGGATTGTGGTCCCCACGGATCGCTGTGGGCATCCAGCCGGACAACCTCTGCATCATGGAGCTCCTCTTCAGCTCCAACACCGACACACCACCTGCGACACACACACGGACGTAGTCTTTACAAGCGGTCTTTGCAGAGACAAAGACAACCTGTCACATGTGACAAGCAGCCAGCAGGGACAGGAATAATAATAAGGACCAGTAATTCTAGGACAGACTCGAGGACGTGCGAACCTGTCCTGTCTGTGAGAACATAGGAAACCAGGGAGGGGGTCTCTACCTGGTGTGTCGTGGGGTGACAGAGTGACCACCATGATGCCCCCAGCAGGCGAAGCGAGGGCATAGTGAGTCTCTCCAGACTGACTGAGCCAGGCTGTGGAGGTGGTGGGACTCCCCGTCTGTCCCACTGAGCTGGGGATGACGGCACTGTGGGCGGGGTCCTGCAGACTCAGCTTCCCCACGTCAGTGAAGATCGACTGCATGTGAAGCTCCGTCACCAACTCCTGCAGAGAATGAGCGAATGAATGGGAACATTAGGTGATATGACAGATGATTGACAGGTTAGCGACAGGAACCTAGGAGGCGGGGCTTAGCAGACACTGAACTGACGTTGCAGACCTGTGTAAACATCACAAGCACTTTCTGTTAGAGTGTAATTTACTCACGCTGCGGTACATGCGTGTGGGGTGGGGCAGCACCAGTCTGTGGACACTCTGATTGGTGGCGATGAGGATGACGACGTTGTTGAGGGTCTCCTGGATGTTGACGCCTCCAGGCAGCAGAGTGCAGTGGGTGAACTTGAGTTTGACAGCATTGTTGAGCAGGTTCGTGTCCAGAGACTGCTCCACCAGCTGCACCGTGTCTCCTGACGTAGACCTGCACACAGTCTCAGCGTTAATACACAAATGACTTGTGTTCAGAGTGAGGAGTGACCTTCAGGGAGACGTCCGGTGGACGTCTGCACAGACCATGATGTTACTGACCAGTGAATGAATCTGTTACTGGTGACAGAGAGCAGCTTCGCACTCTCCTCATAATGAAAGGCTCCAGCACTGTCCGGAAACTTCACACCACCGGGAAGAGCGCTCAGACCTGCAGACAGGAAACACAGCTCTGAGTAACAGAGCCTGAAGAGAGCGCAGATCTCTGCCAGGACTAATGGTTCACTCCTTCTCTGATACGCAAATCTGCGAGCGCAATGTGGGAATCTGATGTTTTCACATTACAGATGGTGAATACTGATAGTAACATGATCTATTCTAAGCTTTTATCATATTTCGAATCGATTTTTAAGTATTCTTTGCCTTTCTCTTTGGGATTAATAATCTAGGTAATAATCTGGGTAAGGTGACATGACCGGAGCAAAACGGGCTGTGGAGACCAGGTTAAATTACTCGATTTTTAAACGGAGTTTGGTTTGTGATAGCACTTATTTAAAGAGAAGTTGTGTCAAAGACAGCGGACTTCAGCAGTTAAAGACTTCCCGTTGTTCTTCAGTAACGTTAACCATCATGCTTCACTGTTTGACAGGTGAGCAGTTACCGGCTAACTGTCGAGCTGAAGTTGACGAGAGAACAGGACATCTAAACAGACACGGGAGGAAAGGTACTGCACCGTGCGACACCTGCCCACAAGCTAACGACGGCGAAGTTAACAAAATCCGGTTAAAGGTCACAGTGTTTTCCGACCAAAACAAACAGAAAACTCCATCCATCCATCCATCAGGCCCCATTACATTCGGCTGCACCGCTAACATTACTAGCCAGCGTGTTAGCGCTGCTAGCTGTTGTTAGCATGTTACAGCGTTCAACCTCCGTGTGGAAACAAACTCACAGAAATCAAAGAACGCGGAGAACAGAGCTGTGAGAAACTTTACCGAGATTCACTGTCACTTCTCGGAACCTGTGCAGAGTTTCCCTCTCAAATCCACATATCTCTATGAAGCTGCGCTCCAACACCGCCGCCATCTTCCCCTCATGGATCTGTGACGTCAGCGGGAGACAGCCGCGCGCTGTCGTTTCAAACATTTAAAGAGACAGAACACCGCGAGGCCGTTCGCTGGATCCTCAGGTAGAAGAAAGCAGCTCTCCGCGGCACTGAGTCACCGGAAGCCCGCCGTTAAAAAGATTCGTTCACCGGAGCCTTCAGTGCTTGACCGGAGGCGTCTGTCGTTCGAACGACCCGCTTTAGATGAAACCGCGCCCACTTCCGTCAACTTCGACGCTTCGTTCCCATGGAAACTGCTCCCACGAGGCTCACTTCTCCACAGCCGAAACGGAAACATGGCGCATGGATTCGATAATTTTTTAACTGATGCTTCTTACTGTCACACCGTATCTATTACACTTATCTTATCTTATCTTATCTTATCTTATCTTATCTTATCTTATGATTGTAGTAAGTTTACCTGTGTCTACTGACAAGCTACCAAACATTAGAAACAGGTGGACAGGTGGTACATGCAGGCTGGCCATTCAACACTACTGGAGCTGCTAACTCCAAGTGTCCTCTGGCACTCAGTCAGTGTAAATAAGAAACGTACTTCATGTTGTCTGGTAAAATAAAGGTTAAATAAGCTCACTAAGACAGGACATGAGAGACACTTTTGGGACTGATGGTCGAGGGGGACAGCGAGGGATCCACGAATACCCAAAGAAATAATAATACTTTAATAGATTTTGAGCAGGTGTTTCTGTGTTACACAATGAACATCTGGCATTCCAGATGCAATCATCTCAGTTCAGCTCAGATGTGTTCAGTGAATTCCTGAAGGAGTGAAGATTTCCACACATCACATCAAATGCACGGACAGAGAGGAGAGCTCACAGCGGCCAAACTCCTGCCAAAGAAAACATGCAGATAAAGGAGGTCACTGTCTTACTTTACTGAACCCTGATGGAGGAGAGGAGGAGGAGCGTCGGAGCTCAGCTGCTTATGGGAAGTCACCTGATCCAGACAACATCACAAACAGAGACGTATGTGTGTCTGTGGACAACTTTCAAAACATCACAAAACGAGTGGGAGAATACTTCAGAGAGCCATCAGACCCAGAGATCAGTCCATGTTTGAGTGGAGGTTACGAAACACGAGGAGGAAAAGTTATGTCGCAAGAAAGATAAAAAGAAAAAAACAGAAAGGCAAGCGCCAGCTCGAGTTTCTGTTTAATTGGAATTTGTTTCTGATGATAATGTAACATGAGAAAGATGTCTCTGCCAGATGTTCCAGTGACTGGCTGGTGGTCAGCTCCTCAGCAGGTTTGGTTCTCATGCGCCTCACGTCTCTTGGTCGTAACAAGAGCTCACCGTTGCGTTCCCTTCAGCTTCCCGGCGCCCCCGAGGACGCTTTTGGCTTTGTCCTGCTGAGAGACATTTCCTTTCTCTGCTGGCTGAGGGAGCCTCATTCCAGATGTTTGGATGTGGATCTTCATCCATTCGGCCTCTTGTCTCTCTGTCTCTCTGTGTCCTTGTCTCTTTTCTCCTTTCTGCTGTCTGGAGTCATGGTCCAGCAGGTTTGTGTAGTCTGTCCTCTGCAGGCCTCCATGGTGCGGAGGAGGTCATGTGACCCGGGTCTGTTTGTTGACGCCTGAAGTTGCTCGACATCCACCAGGAACCAGAAGTTTCTCATGGGTTTACCTTCAGTCTAGAACTTTGTCGTCCTGCTTGTCCAGACTGTCATTTTACTTTGTTGGTGTGTTGCAGAGTGGGCACGTTTCTTTCTAAACGTAGTTTATATCACATATTACAAAGCAGCCATGTTCACAGTCAGGCATAACTTAAAGCCCCAACTAAACAAGTAAGTTCACCCCCATAAAGCTGTCATGAACTTGCGCTGGTTTGATTTTCCAGATGTCGCCTTCCTGAGCTTTCTGCCGCTTTCTTCCTTGGTAAAAGTTTTTCTTTAAAGGAATGGAGGGTGTGTGCGTTGTCTGCATTTAGCTCACACATTAACATTTAGTCCACCTTGTCTACCTGTATGTCATGTTGTCAGGGCCGGCTCTAACCCTTTGGCTGCCCTAGACGAGATTGAGTTAGCCCCCCTCGCGCCCTACATGATGCATGGACAACAAACAGCAGAACAGTTTCAGAACATTTACTTTTTTTATTATTACAAATAATTTATTACACACTCAACGTTTGTTTCAAAGCATGGATGAACTCCTTAAAGTATAAAGGTGCGCATAAATTAAAGGATATTTAACATGAAATTAACTCTATCAACTATGGAAGTTAAAGTGCTTTTAAGGACACTGAAAAAACAAGCAAATGATGACTGAAAGGGTCACCTCTAAACACTTGTATACTTCTCCTGCAGCTGTAAACACTGAGTCCATCCATGCTGTTTGTTCCACAATTGCATTTGGTCATTTCTATCGTCCTATCACGTAGCTGCGTTGTACAAATACATTTTATCTGACC
>JBBMOE010000030.1:1235229-1249948 GCA_037975065.1 Chaetodon trifasciatus
GTCTGAAACTGGACATGAACCGAGTTCAGCCTTCGTTCATCGATCAGAATGAGGATCGTCATCGTGGGATGTGACCTGGTGGAGCAGCACAGTGGGTTAAAAGTTAAAAACATGAATTACTCTCAGTCCACAATAAGGAGATACCATCACAGTCAGAGTCCTTCAGACTCTTTAGAAATGGGTTCTTCTGACGGTCTGCAGCCGCTCAGCGCCTTAATGTTCATTATCTCTCTATGCAGTCGTTGTTAGAGTCTGTCCACCAATCCTGTGCCGGTGTCTCCTCAGGAGACGGTTGCTAGGTGACAGTGAAGTTCGGGCAGCGCTGAAGAATACCAGGATGGCGTCTCTGCTGCCCCCTGTTGGTCGAGACGTCTTCAGGCGCTTCACACAAGGACACGAAAACGAGGAGAAGCGAGAGAACGGGAAGAAGAACAAAGAGGTACAAAACATCTCAATCGCTGTTCAGCCGTCAATAACAAGAATCAATACAGAGCGATGAAGACTCGCGCTGCATTAAAGGGACCTCAGAAATCCTGAAAGCGTTTTTTAACCTGTTAACCAAACCGACCTGACAGTTTGACTTTAACTTCTACTTAAATCTTTCTTTGTGTGAGAATTCATGGTGTGAAACCAAACTCTCCCCTCTGATTGGCTGGCTCTGTGGTTGACAGGTGTTGGAGAAAGACGGGCTCAAACCAGCCAGTGAGCTGGAGGCTGGGAAGCCCCTCCCATTTTTCTATGGGGACCCGCCCCCTAAGCTTCTCAACACCCCATTGGAGGAGTTGGATCCCTACTACCAATCACAGGAGGTCTCTCTCTTTAAAGACTTCTGTCACAGTTTAAATCAGGTTTCTCAAAGATTCTCATCAAGCTGTCTTCAGTGTGTTTTTAGGGCATCTGACCGCTGACCTCTGACCTCTGACCTGTGTCTCACCTGTAGACCTTCATCACGCTCAGTAAAGGAAACATCATCCACAGGTTTAATGCTGAGCCGGCCTGTTGCCTGCTGAGCGTGTCCAGCCCGCTGAGGACCGCCGCCATCGAGATCCTCAATCACTCATATCCTTTGTGATGTCACACTGTACTCCTCCCCGATTGGTCAGTGAAACCGGCAGATGGAGCTGTTTCACGTCTCTTTGTGCTCATGGTTTGAGTGCACTGCATTTTGTCACTTTTGCAGTGTGAGCTCACAGCAGACTGTGAACTAGAGTTCAGTGAAGTTTGGATTCGTTTTTTCTTAAAACCAAAACTTTATTCAGTTTGTTCATCGTAGTGACGATCCTGATCAACTGCGTGTTCATGACGATGTACGATCCTCCTGCATGGATCAAGACTGCAGAGTGAGTTAAAACACACACACACACACACGCACACACACACGCACGCACGCACGCACACACACACACACACTAATGGGACTTCACTGCAGAAAAACAGGAAGCAGAGAGAAGCGCTGATCGGCGGCTGTTGTCTGGAAATGACAGAAGAAGAGTGACGGCATAAAACTGTGTTTTAAAGTATTTTAAAGTTGAGGGGTCACAAACAGAGAGCCAGTGTGTCCTCAGTGCCAGACATGCATGGTCCACAAAGCTGTCTCCTCAGAGAGGACAAAGAGTCACTCAAACTCAAGCAGCTTGAACTTTGACCTCTGCTGAGCTCTGATTGAGTCTCTGCCTGCAGAAAATGAAACACAGTGTTTCCAGTCACACAGAATAAAACAAGAAAATTATGTTTGACATGAGCCCTGTTGACGCCCCCTACAGGCTGCAGTCTTCATTACAGCCACAGAAAGCAGTTCAGAGTGTGTTTTTACTGATCAGAAGATTATTTCATGAACTCACATTTGACATATTGAACATATTTAGTGGAGAAGTGACCTCTAAAAGCTCCTCACACCATCTGGCACCGACCAAAGTCCAGAAATATTCAGTTTACTGTGACATGAAACAGAGAAAAGGATCAAATGTTAACATCGAAGAAGCTGGAACCAGAAGTAATTTTCCATCCATCCATACTTCAGTGTTTGTGGTGTTTTTCTGTCTTTGAACAGATACGTCTTCATCGCCGTCTACACCTTTGAAACGCTCATAAAGGTCGTGGGCAGAGGCTTCTGTGTCGGAAACTTCACCTTCCTCAGAGACCCTTGGAACTGGCTGGACGTCGTGGTCATCAGCACGGCGTAATAATCAATAATACATAATCTGACACACACCTCTTCATCATAGACTTCATGCTCAGAGGGATTTCAAGCGTTTAAGCCGAAGGAGACAGAAGACAAACATGACAGAGGAGACAGGAGCGTGATACAAACATCGAGAGACAATCAGAAAATCAGATCAGACTGATGGTTTCTAAATCTTCTAAACATCTTCGTGGCTGTTTTGTGTCTCTTTGTATCTCTTTGTTGTTGTTTTGTGTCTCTTTGTAGCCGTTGTAGGTTTTTTTTGTGGTTGTTTTGTGTTTCTTTGTATCTCTTTGTTGTTGTTTTGTGTCTCTTTGTATCTCTTTGTTGTTGTTTTGTGTCTCTTTGTATCTCTTCGTTGTTGTTTTGTGTCTCTTTGTAGCCGTTGTAGGTTTTTTTGTGGTTGTTTTGTGTTTCTTTGTATCTCTTCGTTGTTGTTTTGTGTCTCTTTGTATCTCTTTGTGGTTGTTTTGTGTCTCTTTGTATCTCTTTGTCATCTCCTTGTGGTTGTTAATTTGTCTCTGTGTTTTTTTGTGTCTCTGTAATTGTTTCATGTCTTTTTGTCGACGTCACTTCAAAGTGATGATGATGATGATGAAGATGATGCTGGTATGATGATGATGAAGATGATGATGGTATGTTTCTGTGTTTCAGATATCTGGCACAGTTTGTACATTTTGGGAAACTGTCTGTGCTGAGGACAGTTCCTCGAGTGCTGAAGCTCATCCCACTGACCTCAGGTCAGTGTGTGTGTGTGTGTGTGTGTGTGTCTGTGTGTGTGTTTACCTCACTGACTGGACAATCTGAACTCTGATGTGTTTGGTCTCTTTAAACTCCGCCCCTCTCTCTCAGGTCTGAGGATGACTGTCGGAGCTCTCGTCCAATCAGTGAAGAGGCTTGCCGGCATCATCGTCCTGATGGCGTTCGTTCTCAGCGTCTTTGCTGTTGCGAGTATGCAGCTCTTCATGGGACGTCTGATGCAGAAATGTTTCATAGCCTCGTGGACATCGAGCAACCTGACCTTCGACTCCGACACCACACCTGAGTACGATGACAGCGGAAGCCAAATCACGGCTTTTGATTTCAACAAGTTCATAATGAATCACGGTACGTTGGCAGTGGTGATATTTAGTGTCTGATAGATATTTTGTTGTTTCTATTTTCCAGGATCAAAACTCACTGATCAATTGTAAATATGGCAGATGTTCAGATGTTCGTGAAATCAGCTGAATCAGAGAAGCATCTCACACACGAAGAACTCATCTGTTCATCTATCTAACCTGTTTCTCAGGTGTGACAGAACATCATAACAGATAAACACCTGCAGCTGAGTGAGAGCCGTTCACGAGGCCAGCAGAGACATCACATTTACGCCTTCCACGGCCTTTAAAAACAGAGCGCTCCCCGTCACGAGCCGCCGTTTGGATCCTGGTTTCATCAGACAAAACCTGCAGACCTTTGCATGAGAACACAGCAGCTCACACATTATGACAAGATCAAAATACTCCAGTTTAAGATAAGACAAAATAATCCTTTATTGATCATTGACCTTATTTGACATTATTTGACGGTTTGATTCACATTATTGCACACAGGAAGTGTTGATATTACACAGGTTAGTGTCCACTGATGCTGGACAGGAGAGAACGAGTCGTTGTGGGTGAGTGTGGTCGACTGGGAGCAGCGTCGACTGTAAAGTTTGACAGCAGCAGGAAGGAAGGAGCTGCAGCGCGTCTCCTCACGCTGCGGGTGGAGCAGTCTGTTGCTGAAGGAGCTTTCCGGTGCTGTCAGGGTGTCCTGCATGGGATGGGACATGTTCTCCATCAGGGACGGGAGCTTCACCATCGTTCTCCTTTCTCCCACCACCTGCACTGGGTGGAGGGGGCGTCCCGGACAGAGCTGGCCTTTTCAGTCTGTGAAGTCTCTTCCTGTCTGCAGTGGGATGCTGCCCCATAGAAGATGGCTGCCGCCTGCAGACGTCCTCCACCAGCTCTTGTTTCCCTGCTCTGACATGTCGGCAGTCCTGCTGACACCACTCCACACGTCCCTGGGTCGGTTCTTTTGACTTCCTGTTGTCCCCGTCTGTGATGAGGCTGACGAGTCTTCAGAGGACTTGTGCAGGGGGCAGGACTGGTCCCTGCAGGGCCCCCATGCTGCAGACAGCCATGTCACACTCACAGTCCTGTGTCCTCGCATACTGTGGACGGTCTGTCTGTCTCTTGTCTGTCTGTCTTCATCGCCTCATGGAGCTCATCACGGCTTCACGTCTACCTGTTTCCTGTTCTTCTACCTGTATTTGAATTGAACCCACAGCTGCAGGTGACACGTTAAAAAGAAGATGACACGAGCAGAAGACCGACCTCGTTCAGCTCTAACATCTGTCTGTCTCTGTCCGCCTGTCTCTCTCTCTCTGATAGCAAACCGTTACTACCTGCCTGGCCAATTGGATGCTCTGCTGTGTGGAAACAGCTCTGATGCTGGGTACGTTCACAAGGCTAACCCTAACAATCATCATCATCATCATCATCATCATCATCATCATAATGTCTGATGATGTGTTCAGGGCCTGTCCGGAGGGGTTCATCTGTATTAGAGGGGGAGGAAACCCCAACTACGGCTACACCAACTACGACTCGTTTGGTTGGTCTCTGCTGACTATGTTCAGACTGATGACTCAGGACTTCTGGGAAAACCTGGTGATGCTGGTCAGTAATTGGTCCCAGTCCACCAACTGGTTTAACTGGTTTAACTATATTCTCCGGTGCCACATATGGACTTTAAATAACTTTCTGATCAGCAGTTAGATTAGTCAGAAGAAAGATGCTGTCTGTCTCTCCCACCTGTCTGTCTCCACCTGTCTGTCTCCACCTGTCTGTCTCTCTCACTTGTCTGTCTCCACCTGTCTGTCTCTCACCTGTCTGTCTCTTGCTCACCTATCTCTGTCTCTCACTTGTCTGTCTCTTGCTCACCTATCTCTGTCTCTCACCTGTCTGTCTCTCTCACCTGTCTGTCTTCACCTGTCTGTCTCTCTCACCTGTCTGTCTCTCTCACCTATCCCTGTCTCTCACCTGTCTGTCTCTCACCTGTCTGTCTCTTGCTCACCTATCCCTGTCTCTCACCTGTCTGTCTCCACCTGTCTGTCTCTTGCTCACCTATCTCTGTCCCTCACCTGACTGTCTCCACCTGTCTGTCTCTTGCTCACCTATCTCTGTCTCTCTCAGCTGTCTGTCTCTCTCAGCTGTCTGTCTCCACCTGTCTGTCTCTCACCTGTCTGTCTCCACCTGTCTATCTCTCACCTGTCTGTCTCTTGCTCACCTGTCTGTCTCCACCTGTCTGTCTCTTGCTCACCTATCTCTGTCTCTCTCACCTGTCTGTCTCTTGCTCACCTATCTCTGTCTCTCTCACCTGTCTGTCTCCACCTGTCTGTCTCTCACCTGTCTGTCTCCACCTGTCTGTCTCTCACCTGTCTGTCTCTTGCTCACCTATCTCTGTCTCTCACCTGTCTGTCTCCACCTGTCTGTCTCTTGCTCACCTGCCTGTTTTTCTCTCACCTGTCTGTCTCTTGCTCACCTGCCTGTTTTTCTCTCACCTGTCCGCAGACGTTACGAGCAAAAGGTAAATCCCTCCTGGTCTTCTTCATGCTCGTCGTCTTCCCCGGCTGTTTCTGCGTCCTCAGCCTCTTTCTGGCAGNTCTCTCACCTGTCTGTCTCTTGCTCACCTGCCTGTTTTTCTCTCACCTGTCCGCAGACGTTACGAGCAAAAGGTAAATCCCTCCTGGTCTTCTTCATGCTCGTCGTCTTCCCCGGCTGTTTCTGCGTCCTCAGCCTCTTTCTGGCAGTGGTTACCAAGATGTCCAGTGAGTGGGAGGAGCCTAACGTCGCCGAGGCCAAACGGAACCAAGAGGAGCTCAGACAGATCCTGCAGGCGCTGAAGACGAGAGAGGAAGAGGAGGTGAGATCCTTCCATCGCCGTCGTCTTCATGGGTGTCAAACAGTTTCTCTTCTCTTTCACTTGTAACCTTTTTAATATTACATGTAATATTTAGTTCATACTCAATATTCTTCAGATGTTATAAGTTCGATAATTAACTGCGGTTATCAGCCGACTTTGGATTTTCTGTCCCACCCAGCCAAATAATCACCAGGTAAATAATCAGAATCAGTGAACTGATCCAGGATCAGTCCCTGGTCGGTGAGCAGGACATAACTGTGGATGAGTTATTCTGTCATTTGGCAGCTTTGCACACAAACTGACTGTTCCTGCGTCGCATCAATACAGCAGGCAGCCGGCAGGGCGGACGTCTCAGAGGAACAAGATGGTGAAACGAAGACGAGCCACGAGGAAGAACACGCAGAGGGTACACACACACGTTCGTCTTTGCCTCCCTGAACCCCTAAACCCCAACCTTAGAGCCAAGTCTGACCTTCAAACAGTCCTCACAATGCAAACATGTTTAAAACTGAAGCCGACACCCCCCTACACACACACACACACACACACACACACACACACACACACACCCATGCTTGATGGAAGGTTTCCAGGTCTGTCTTATTAGCTTGTTTGCAGATGACGTCACGTCGCTCTTTTGTTGTCGCGCTAACTGCAGATGGACGGCAGGAAGTGGTTTTCTGCACAGGAAACACTCAAAATGCTGATGTTTTACGTCGTTTACAGTCGCTCAAATTGATCGCATCAAGAAACCACGAGGAGCTTTTATTGAATACCAACAAAACCACTGGGTGTTTCTTGACGATCCTCGTCTTCAGTGGCATTTTATCAGACCTTTGCGAGCGGTTAACAGAGCAAACAAACGTAATGTAAACATCAACATTCAGGACAAAAAAAACTACAAACCCTTAAAAAACCAAACGACAGTCATCAGGAGGTCGTGGACCAACCGCTAACAGAAAAGCTGTTTGTCTCCAGACTTTTGTCTGCTTTCATTTGTTTTCTCGAGCAGAACGACGTCTGAACGAGCAGCTAGTTGTTTTATCTGCTGACTCAGCAGCAGCAAAACCTTCAGTTCAGGTGAAGTCGCTCCTCTTCATCACCTAAAGGTCACATCCAACATATGTTCTGATTTTGTCTTTATACCTTTCTCTCATGATTTCATCTAAACCAGCTCAGTAAGAACTTTCCTCCATCTCGTCCTTTGCTGGTTTCACTTCCTGCCCTCCGTCTGGATTTAATGTCACATGACTGCAAACAGCCTATCATCACATGAAAGTTTCTCTAAGGTTTTTCTATCCATGGGTGTTCTGCATGTGCACATTAATGTCAACAACTGATCTGATTATGACTGATTTGAAGAAGAGAGAGAGATGAAGCAGAACAGAGAACAAGCAGCATTGAATGAAATCAGATTAACAGTGTGTGATTTCACAGTGTGTGACGCCTTCAGTTGGTCTCACCATCAGCTGTGTGTTTCAGAGTCCGGGGACGACCGGAGCTCGTGTCCACCATGTTGCTCCATCTTGGCCGACCTCTTCCTGAAGTGGAACTGTTGTGGCTGTTGGCGTCGGCTCAAAAAGTGGCTCAATGCGTTCGTCATGAACCCGTTATTCGACCTCGTGATCGTCATCTGCCTCGTCATCAACACCATCTTCATTGCCATGGAGCATTATCCAATGAGCGTGGACTTTGAAATGCACCTGTCTGTCGATCACCTGGTCAGTGTTAAAGAAAAGTCTGAAACTGCAAACTAAACAGGATGCAGGTTTCTGTCTAGTTTATGAAATATTTCTCTCTGTGGAGGCAGAAACTGATCCGGTCTACAGCTGAATTCTAGACCTGAACGTCTTTATGAACCCACACACAGAAGAAGGGTGTTATGGGTAATTGGGTAGGTAGACAGACAGGCAGTAAGACAGACAGACAGACAGACAGACAGTGACTCTCAAACACGTAATGCAGAATTTCAAGCATAGTTACATTTGAGTTACATCTTCAAACACAGCAAGAAAATAAACTGGTCTTCAAGATGGTCGTCCATCTTGTCATTGTCCGTCCAATATGACGCTGCCCCCTACTGGACGTGTTTGTTATACAGCTGTGAAGTGTGAGGAGACATTTCAGCTTCCTGCAAGTTCCGGTCTGCTTCATGTTCCTCATGTTCACAATCAGTGGCTGACGTGAAACTCTCCTGGTTGAATTATCAGAAACTCAGCATCGTGTTCGTTCAGGCATTTCACGGAACTCAAGCTCAGCTCACAATCCCAGCAACATCAGCTCAAAGCAGCCGTTCTTAAGGCGACCCACACCAGCTGATGGCTCAGCTGGTTCCCAGCAGCCAGCTCTGTGGACCTGGAGAATAATTGTCGCTGCTGGCACAGCTAGACCATTTTCATCCTCAGTGGGGCCAGCATCTCAGACACCGAACAATTCTGGCTCTTCCATGGGCGTTCACAAAGTGGTGAACTCGTTCCATCCTCTATGAAGGACTGAGCCTTTCCAGGGCGCCCCTTTCATACCCAATCATGATCCTCTCACCTGTTACCACTGAGCCTGTTTACCTGTGGAACGTTCAAACAGGTGTTTCTGGAGCGTTCCACATCTTTCAGTCTGTGAAACGTGTCGCTGCATCAGAGTCACAATAACAGATATTCACAGAAATCAATGAAGCTGATGAGGAAGAACATGAAATACATTGACTTTGAGCTGTTTTTATCATGTCTGCATGAGCCATGTGACCTGCCAGCACTTTGACCTCTCGTCTCTGCTCTGGCTGCCTGTAGTGACAGCAGTGTACAGATGAGCTCGGTCTCCTAACTTTGACCTCTGACCTCTCTCAGGTCTTCACGGCGATCTTCACAGCTGAGATGGTCCTCAAACTTGTGGCCATGGACCCATACGGCTACTTCCAGGTCAAACGTTTATTTGTTACCAGCTCCGTGATGATGACCGACAGCTGTTCCACTGGTAACGTGTGTGTGTGTGTGTGTGTGTGTGTGTGTGTGTGTGACTGTTCTTTTGCCATGGTTACAGGTGAGCTGGCACATCTTTGACAGCATCATCGTCTTCCTCGCTCTGCTGGAGCTGGTAGTGGCTGATATGAGGGGCCTGAGTGTACTGGTCAGTGTGACGACATCGTCATCATCATCATCATCATCATCATCATCATCATCATCATCACAAAAATGACCAAACACTGTAATTAAATACTGATAATGCTGGTCTGTATCTGCTTCCTAACCTGTGTCCTGTGCAGCTGCGAGTCTTCAGGCTGGCCAGGTGGTGGCCGTCCTTCCACACCTACATAAAGATCCTCTGGACCTCGCTGAGAGCACTGAAGAACCTGATTCTCCTTCTGCTCATCATGGTCTTCATCTTCACGACGGCCGGCATGCAGCTGTTCCAGAAGGACTACAAAGACTGCGTCTGTCGCATCGCGCAGGACTGCGAGCTTCCCCGCTGGCACATGAACGACTTCTTCAACACCTTCCTCCTGATCGCCCGCATTTTTTCCGGACAGTGGATCGAGACCCTGTGGGACTGCATGGAGGTCTCAGGTCAGGCCACGTGTCTGATCTTCTTCATGACGGTCGTGGTCATCGTAAACCTTCTGGTGAGTCTCTGCAGGTAGACACTGAGTCTACTTCCTGTACATCACTTATCGTCCAGAGTGCGATGTCAGCACTGGCTACAAACAGATCCAGGCCCGCGGTCAGAGGTTGGGGGTTCTGGCTTGTTTGTCTTGGAGCAGGTTTTGAATCTGTTCCTACGATTCTTGCAGGTATTGAATCTGTTCAAGGCCTTTCTTTCAGGTCCCTACTCTGTTGCTGGCCTCGTCACAGGTTCTGAATTTATTCCTGAATCTCTCCCTGGCTTTGTTCCAGATCTGCTCCTAACCTTATCACAGGTCCTAAGTCAGATCACGGTCTGGTTCCAGGTCCTAAATGTGTTTCTTGTCTTGTTTCAGATGTTGAATCTGTTCCTGACCTTGTTGCTGGCCTCGTTCAACAGTGATAATCTGGTAGGTCCAGAAGAAAAAAGAAAACACAACGTGCACATCGCCGTGAGACAAGTCAACAGGGCTGTCAAGACCTGGATCCTGGACCACATCTGTACTTTGCAGGGAAAGAAGAAAAATGTCAACCTAGACCACACAGGTAGGACCACACCTGGAAGTAGAGCAAAGGCTTGAATTTGTTTGTCATAACTTTGTGTTGCTTTTCTTTCTTATACTCTCGAGACCAGCCCACCTTCTGCTGTTTGGTGAGACAGTCTTTGGACCAGCATCTGATCTTTTTAAAGGCCTGAATAGACATTTCTGCTTCATTGCTTTATGAGGTTAATTTAGAATAATGTTTGAAACATTTTTCAATTCATTAAATACATTAATTAAACACAGTTTGTGTTATTTTTTCAGTTTTGAGTTCAGGATGTTTCAGCTGTTTTCAGTCCTGTTTTAATTTTAATGTTTTCATTTTTAGATGAAACCGTTAAAAATGAGTGCGCACTGAAGGTTTTGGATTTGCGTATAAATCTCAGATTTTATGACTGAACGTACTTTGAGCTGATTTTTCTCTGCTTGTATTTTTGACTGTCAGCGGTTGACAGTCAGGAGGAGGACAGGAAGGACGACCTGGCCCTGAGCTTACTGACTTCAGAGCAGAGGGTCCCCATCGCCTCGGCGGAGATCGACTTTGAAGTGATGCCTGAAAATGAAGAAAAAGAGAAAAAAGTAAACCGTATTCTGTTCTATTGCAACATGCAACTGTGGGCAGATTCATACCTGAAGTGTCCATACGACAAGGGCAAAGTCCTATTTTCTTCTTTAATAATTCATAACAATTACAAAATGTGAGGGTTCAGTGAAATCATGACAAACTTCATTTCTGTGTGTTCAACCTTTTGGTCGTGATTCTTCAGTGTGACAGCGTGCAGAAACATCCGGACGTCCAGCAGGACGCAGACAGCAAAGATCATAAAGGAAACACACCTGAGGACTGCTGCGGTGACAGTATGACTCTTTCTGCTAAAATGATGAAGAGCAGAAGCCGATCAGTGATCAATAGCAGCTCTGATTGGTCTCTGCGTGTATATTTCAGAGTGCTACCGTTGCTGTCCGTTCCTGGATATAGACACGTCCCAGGGCGGAGGAAGGGTCTGGTCTAACTTCAGGAGAACCTGTTTCTTCATCGTACGAAACAAATACTTTGAGCTCTTCGTCATCTTCATCATCCTGCTGAGCAGTCTAGCTCTGGTAAACGCAAACATGCCAACACTGTGACACATTATCACAGAATATTTGTTGATACATGAATCAGATTTGAACCCGTCAGCTGGGTCTGAACGTCTTTATCTCACTTGTTTAACAGTCACAGGACGCGGGTCGACAACACGTTAGCACAGTTCAGGGTTGACTGAGCCACGTCCCAGCGATGGTGTGCTTCATTTTACTGGTGGCTTACTGGATCAAAACAACCCCCAGATTCACTCAGCGATTGTTAATGTGTTCCTGTCTGATTGTAATAAAATAAACTTTATATATATGTTTTCCAAAGATGTTACAAAGAGCTTCACAAGGCAAATAAAACAAGATGAATGGAGCAAAGGCCAGTAGGCAGAAGCAGAACTGATCCATGATCTGATTTGCCAAACGGGGCGAGGGAGGACCTTCAGTCCGTCCCAGAGAGGAGTGTAAACATGGTCCAGTCCTCAGGTCGCCACAGGTTGTTGAAATCAGTAAAAGCTGCCTCCAGCTGCGAGGTCTCGGTCCCGTCTCCATATGTCTCGTCCATGGCAACACGTTCTCACTCGTATGGACGTTTGGTCAGTGGCCCTGTGCATCAAACTGTGGGCCCTGAACGCCCCTTTAGGATCAGGTTTCATGTGCAGCGCTCCGCCATCACGTTAGCAATAATAAATATGTAACATCCTGTTAGCAACTGGTCATTTGTAGTTAGGAGGAAGAGGAGGAGTCATTACACACACTGAGTTCAGGATGGCTCTCCTGGAGACATTCAACGTAATACTTAAACATTTTCTCAAAAGTTGATCGACCTCATGCCCCAAAGCTCCGGAACACAAGGAAGCTGCTCGCTGGATATTATTTAAACTGAAAACGTATCTCTGCACTTCAGCTTTTAACTAGCTTTGACTTCCTGATTCAGGCCTGAAACTACTGAGCTTTCCTGTATTTTTACTATTATTATCGTTAGTTTTCTTTCCCTGTTTTAATGTTCAGTCTTTCTCTTTATGTGGCTTCATCTGGTCGATGTTTAAGGACCCTGTCCCTGCCTCAGAGGGTTGAAGTGCTAATGAAGCTGTCGCTCTGTGTTCAGAACATCAGCCTCATCGCCCTCACACCTGTCCAGGTGTTAACATGAGTGTGTATGTCAACAGGTGTTTGAGGACATTCACCTGCCGCAGCGTCAGGTCTTAAAGATGGTTGTGGAGACAGCAGACCAGGTGTTCACCTACCTGTTCCTGTTGGAGATGCTTCTCAAGTGGATCGGCTACGGACTCAAGAAATACTTCACCGACGCCTGGTGCTGGCTCGACTTCCTCATCTTAGATGTAAGAACGTGATCACTAACAGTGACTTTTGGTTATATATCGATAGCTGTAACAGAAAGCAACCTACAGTCATTTTACCACAGAGACGTGCCCTCTGATTGGCTGGACACTATAAAAATCACAGCCCAGGTTTAACAGTTTAACCTCAACATTAATTTGCATGTAACCAGACATATCGTGTTAATCACTGAGCTTCAGAGCTGCTGGCGTGGTGTGGTGCTAGCTGTTTCCCCTCATTTCCAGTCTTTATGCTAAGCTAAGCTAACTGTTTCTGTCACGACTGAGGAAATACAGTGCAGTTGACTGAGATCAGAGCGAGGCAGTGAGGCAGACGAAGGTCAAAACCAGTTTCCGCCTCCAGTTTTTGCAATGCTAAGCTAACCAGCTGCTAGCTGTAGATTCATACCTAGCATACAGACATGAGAGGTATCAATCTGAACGTCTGTCAGAGAGGAACTGTTCCTCCACCTGCCGTCACGTGCACATGGTTAAACATTGGTGAATATATTGGTGAAGTCACAGCCTCACCGATAGCTAAGAAGCGTGTGTGGTTGACCCGACAAACCAGCAAACCGATTTCCGTGTGCGTCACATCCTGAACATGCTCACATTCAGCGGCAGGCGATGGTCATTCGCAGGCTTCAGGTCAGGTGACGGAGCATAAACAGGAAGGAGGTTGTGGCACATGAGTCAAACACAGGACAGACAGTCCCACGTGACACCGAAAGTCAAAGCTGACATTTTATTTTTAGAGTTGAATTATTATTATTATTTTAATTTTCAGTTTTTGGTCGCAGTTTGCTTGGTTTAGGCACCAAAACCACTCGGTTATGTTTTCCAAAGATCATGAATCGGGTTAAAATAGCAAGTTGAGAACTTCAGGTCTCACAGGGGACACGGACAGCAGCTTTCAGGCAGAAAGACCCAAAGACAAACTTCAAAATAAGAGGAAATGAGAACTCTGGGCTGAAGATGACAAGATGTCTTCAGCAGGTGTGCTGTGTCTTCCAGGTGTTCCTGGTGTGTCTGATGGCCAACATGTTTGGATTCTCTCAATGGGGAGCTGTCCAGTCTTTGAGGACTCTCAGAGCTCTGGGGCCCCTGAGGGCCCTGTCTCGCTTCCAGGGCTCAAGGGTGAGATGTGCACTTTAAACACACACACACACACACACACACACACACACACACACACACACACACACACACACACTGACACAGTGGGGCTTTGGGCTGCTGTAGCTACAGATACACATAACAACACGATCACATACTAATCAATAAACACATACTCATGAAACTGATTGCATGTCAGTGAGGTCACTGCAGCCTGATGATGTCACAGTGCAGTCAGGTACAGGTGTGCTGAAGCTGAGCTGATGGACTCCTGGCTGGTTGGTATGTTAGCGGTTAGCGGTTAGCTCTCCAGCTGCAGTAGCTCACCAGCTCTCCTGCAGACTGTAGATACGACAGACTCTGCATGATTCGTGAATCTGATCCACCTTCTCTTAGACCAGGATGCAAAGAGTCAACATGTCTGTTTGCAGATCTTTACCTGTCTCACTCTCTACCTGTCTGCGTGCAGGTGGTGGTGGAGGTTCTGGTCCTCTCCATCCCGTTCATGATTGACGCGGTGCTGGTGCTTTGGGTCATCTGGTTGTTCTTCAGTATTGTGGGTGTGCATCTGTTCGCTGGAAAGTTTTTTTACTGCTTCAATGAGACGGCAGAGGAATCTTTCTTACCTGACGCTGTGGACAACAGGAGCGAGTGTTTCGCTCTTATGATGATGAACATGACTGAGGTCCGCTGGAAGAACCTGAAGTTAAACTACGACAACGTGCACAGTGGTTTCCAGTCGCTGATGCATCTGGTCAGTCTGAACACTCAACATGCACGCAGGAAGTGATTCAGTCTGAGCCTGCAAACAATAAAAGCACCAAACAGGACTGTTTGTTTGTGAATCCAGGCTGTCGGTGGACGCGAACAAGCCGGCTGATCTCTGTTAGCTCCGTACTC
>JBBMOE010000030.1:1254106-1289106 GCA_037975065.1 Chaetodon trifasciatus
AGCTGCCACACTGCCGGCTCAGCTGCGTCTCATGTAGAGCTCAGGAGGCTCGCCCATTTTTACTGCGGTCCGCACGCGGTTCCCAGCAAAATATACACGCTGCGGACTGCAGTAGGCTCGACTCCTGTTTGGTACAGCCTAGGCAGCGCCGCAGCAGCAATGAAGCCGGTGTGGCACCGCAGCGCGTCCAGCAGCAGCCAGCCCAACGTCAGTGCCCGTACCGCGCACTTTTTCAGTTTCTGGTCTCTTTGGTTTCTCCACACCCGGTTGTGTCTGTGAGCGTATAAATAGGGCCTTCTCCATTTTGAATTGACTGCGTGTGTCTATTCGCAATAAAATAAACACCACCAGTAGATGGTATGCATATGTAAATAATGAATAAATAATAAATATCAATATACAGCAGGGGTGGAACTACGGGCAGGCATGGGCGGGCCTACGCCCACCCTGATTGACAGCTTGCCCGCCCAATCAGAAATTTAAAATTTCATTTCTGAAGGCAAGGAGGTGCACGCCATGAACTCTTTTTGGAGTTTGAAATACATCTATTCATTGATAGTAAAGGTGCATAAACTGCGTTCACATGTTTCCTCCACCCAGACATCCACTGCGTTCCTGTCAGACAAGACGATTGCTCTTCCTTCAAACTCCATTTAAACTGCATGTTTAACAGCCCAGTTTAAAAAAAAATAATAATAATAATAATCGGGGATTTATCCCCAAACCCCCTGTTAGGTAGGTATTGATTAACACGTCTGAACACTTTCTACCATAACGTAGTACTGATGTGTCGGTCGCCAACCAAACGGCTCTTTGAAGTGAAGGATGGGAGCCTCCTGCCTGGGAGCCGGAGCGGGACACACACACACACACACACACACACACACACACACAGAGCGCAGGAAATGCAATAAAATTTGATATACAGCATGTTTTGTACATTAGTAATTAATTTTAAACATAATTTTACATTATTTTGGTAATAAATCAATTTAAGCAACAAAAAATCTGAGGAACCACTTGGGAGCCGAAAGAGCCGGCTCTTTTATGAGAGCCGAGCCGTGAGAACCGGCTCTCTTAGAAGAACCAGAACTCCCATCACTAACGAAGAATACACAAAGAAGGGCCCAGATGCAGATGCTACAGGCTGAGTGAAGACAGTTCAATGAATTTAGGAATGCAAAAAAGGACAAAAGGCTAACAGCACGTTAGGCAGGCGAAGGTTAAAGCCAGATCCATTCCAGGAAAGGTCCAGATCGAGGTGAACTAAAGAAAAACCCCAAATCATGAACAGGAAACACTGAGAAAAGGCCCGAACGCCGGACACACGAGGTACAAAGACGAAGTGTCGGAGAGCGAGTGGTACTAAATGTGCAGCTTCACATTTTAACCGAGAGGGAGAAGAAGGTGTTTCAGATGTCTTTCTTTCTTTCTTTCTTTCTTTCTTTCTTTCTTTCTTTCTTTCTTTCTTTCTTTCTTTCTTTCCCTTCAGGCGTGTTCTTGGCTGACATCATAGAGATGTACTTGTACACGCCTGCTCTCTGGCCTGTGCTCCGATTGGTTCGTATTGTTCGTATCCTTCATCTCAGTCCTGCCAGGAATATCCGGAAGCTGCTTGTGGCCTTTATGATGTCACTTCCTGCCCTCTTCAACATTTGCCTCGTGTTCTTGGTCATCATGTTCACCTTCTCCATCCTTGGCATGATTAACTTTCCCTACGTGAAGAGAGGGGCTGGGATCGATGACCTGTATAACTTTGAGACGTTTTGGAGCAGCCTGACCTGTATGTTTATGACCAGTACGTCAACTTCATGGTTTGGATTCCTGCTTCCCATCATGAGCACTCCACCGGACTGCGACCCCTGGACAGAGCACCCAGGACTGACAGTCAGAGGGGACTGCGGCAGCCCACTAACAGGCACCATCTTCTTCACCACCTACGTCATCCTGACCTTCGTGCTAGTGCTCCACCTATACATCGTCGTCGTCCTGCAGGCCTTCAACTCAGAGGACATCGAGGTGCTCTGTGACGATGACCTCCGGAGGTTTTATAAAACCTGGAGGAAGTTTGACCCCGAGGACTCGCAGTTCATACAGTACAGGTGAGTCCAGACTTCACAGCAGCAGGTAAACTCTGGAGAAGTTTGACTTTGATAACTTACTCCAAGCCAAAGAATGATGAAAAGATTCTTTAAACAATATGATGTTGATAAAACAGAACAACTTTTTAGCTTGGTAAGAAAATGTTACATCAAAATCACAAATAACAAATTTCACTGAACATTTCTGCCACTGGATCTATGCAAACTAGGTTAGACAGAAAGCAGAAGTGGACCTAGGACTGAGCCTTGAGGTACTCCACAGCTCAGAGAGCCAGCATGATGTAACAATGAACTGTCTGTCTGAGATCTCAGAGACAAGCTGAAGATATCACTGGACTCTGAAAAGCTCTAACGGCCTGAACTGTGCTCCACAGCAAGCTGTCGGATTTCTGCGACACTCTACGGGATCCTCTGAGGATCCCCAAACCAAACACCATCAAACTGGTCCACATGGATCTGCCTCTGTTTCCTGGAGACAAGGTCCACTGTGTGGACGTTTTTGTCACACTCGCCGCACAGGTAACATCACCTGATCACATCATTATCATTGTTATTATCATTATTAACACTATTATCATTATTATACTCTATATTTGTAGGTGTTGGATGATTCTGAAGAGTTGGGCACGCTTAAAGCCAGAATGGAGGAAGTGGTGACTGCCAACTCGCCCAAGGTTTTACACTATTCTATTCTATTCTATTCTATTCTATTCTATTCTATTCTATTCTATTTTGTTCTATTTTGTTCTGTTCTGTTCTGTTCTATTTTGTTTTGTTTTGTTTTGTTTTGTTTTGTTCTGTTCTATTTTTTTTCTGTTCTGTTCTGTTCTGTACTGTTTTGTTTTGTTTTGTTTTGTTTTGTTTTGTTTTGTTTTGTTTTGTTCTGTTCTAATTTGTTCTGTTCTGTTCTGTTCTATTTTCTTCTGTTCTGTTCTGTTCTGTTCTATTTTGTTCTGTTCTGTTCTGTACTGTTTTGTTTTGTTTTGTTTTGTTTTGTTTTGTTTTGTTTTGTTTTGTTATGTTCTGTTCTGTTCTGTTCTGTTCTATTCTGTTCTATTTTGTTCTGTTCTGTTCTGTTCTGTTCTGTTTTGTTTTGTTTTGTTTTGTTTTGTTTTGTTCTGTTCTGTTCTGTTCTGTTCTGTTCTATTTTGTTCTGTTCTGTTTTGTTTTGTTCTGTTCTGTTCTGTTCTATTCTGTTCTATTCTGTTCCTTAGTTTGTACCTGTAATCTAACATCAGCCCCTGATTTTAAGCTTACATTCACTGAGTTTGTTACACAATTCTCTGCAACTCAGTTAGTTTTTGCATTTGTTCACCATTTTAATATTAGATTTGCTTTAATTGTTGAGTAATTCAGGTTTAATAACAGCTATTTTTAGTTTTGTTTTGTGTTAATCAGTTTAAAAAAATAGCTCTGAGACTGATAATTTGCAGGATCAGTTAGTAGCCATTTGTATTGAAGTACTGCATCATGAGTTCCTCATTAACAGAAAACTGCAAACAGAGAAACAGGGAAAGCACCAAAGTAATATTTGAATAGGAAAAACATTAAATAGAACACAGTAAGGAGTCAGCAATGGCGTTTGATGTGTGTATCGTTTGTGTGGTGTCATCTGCAACAGATTATTGAGCTACTGAATCTCACTGTATGCAGATGACTGCACTCTTTACATGCAGCTCTCTACTGAAAGTCTGCAGGTGTTTTAGAGTGGAGAGGTTGATTTTGAAAGGTAAGTGTGACTGGTTGTCCTTCCTGTAAGACTTCGGTTTAACAAACTGTCCTGACGTCACAGGTAGAGTACAGAGGGTACAGATGCTCACATATTCTAGTTTTTCCTACTATTGTCATGGAAAAGACAATAAGCTGTTCTTTCAAAATATTAGCATATATTTACATCAGTAATGTCTGAAACCAAACCAACACATCATTATTGTTACCTACAGGTGTCAAATGAACCAATCAGCAGCACCCTGCAGAGGAAACAGGAAGAGGTGGCGGCGAAGGTCATCCAGAGAGCGTACAGGAAGCACCTGCAGCACGGAGACACTGAGGAGACGGCAGTCCAGTCTGGGGACGGTGGCGGTGGTGCTTTAGTGTGAGTTTCTCCTCCATGCTGGTTCTCCCCTCAACACCCCCATCTCCAGATGAGAACCTGAGGGAGTCTACCATGATGACATGTTTCCCCTGTCTCTTCCTCCTCTCCTGCCCACTGAGGGAACTCAGTCTGAGCTTTGGACCACATTTGAGTCTTCGTTGAGGTCTGCTGAGACACAATATGTGATATTAAACTTTACAAATAAACTTAACAGAGCTACTAATCCAGGTTATTAGCAACACTTATATCAGTTATCAATATCATGTTATCAGTGATTTGTGATTGTAGGTTATTAGTCCCAGACCAGGTGAAACTTTTCATTTAAGAGAAGATGAGATTTAAGACACATTTCTGCATCTCTGTCGGTCCATCGTTGTTTTTTGGGCTTTTTGTAAATCAGGGTCGTCCCCCCTCCATCCACATACAGGTGGCGACTGCTTCCTGGATCCATTTACACTACTGATAAAATAACCAGTCTCCAGTCATGCTAACAGCTTAGTGAAGCACCACTGAGACACAGTGGTGCTTTGAGCTAAATGCTAATATCAGCATGCTAACATGCTCACACTGACAATGCTAACATGGTGACATTTAGCAGGTACAATGTTTACTTTGTTTACCATCTTAGTTTAGCGAGTTAGCTTGCTCACATTAGCTAATTAGCAGCGAGCACAAAGTCGGAGGCTCATGGGAATGTCAAGGACACTTTAAGATAGTGACCTGACGATGGCGCTAGATTAAAAGTCAGAGGGAAGTTATTACAGTTCTTCCTGAGGAGAACACGAATGTCTGAACCGCATTTCATCACAATCGTCCAACAGCTTAAAAAGTCTGAGCTCTGATAGATCCAGTTCCAAAAAATACTTCACTGACAAAACCTTTTTCAGTTAAACATTTTATCTGATTACATTTCATTTGTTGGACAAAGTTTGTTTCATAGCAAACGGATAAAAACAGACACGTCCGTCATCAGTGCTAAAAACATACCACACTTTGTTTTCAATGCAGCTGTCTTCTCATAATACAGTGATTTTATCCTCAAAATATTCACATTTTATTCTACAACTGTTACGGATTAATTCTGAAAATATTAGGACTTTATTCAGAAACTGCTACAACTTCAGTCTCGAAATATTACAACTTTATTCTGAAAATATTCTGATTTTATTCTGAAAAATATTCCAACTTTATTCAGGAAGTGTTATGACTTCACTCTAGAAATATTACAAGTTTATTCAGGAACTATTACGATATCATTTTTAATGTTGGTATGAAAAAGTAACCTAAAACACTAACGTTAGCATTAAAAAAGTAACGATAGCATGTATGAATGAATGAATGAATGAATGAATGAATGAATTTCCTGCTGCAGTGTCCTTCATCCAACATCCAAATGAAAGGACTTTCAAAGCAACAAAACGAATCCCTCATAATTCATCTCATTTCACTCACAGCTGAAACCTATTAATTTCTCTTCAACCTGGATCACTAACTGGAGTAAACAGTCTGTACTATGGGAGCCACCACTGAGGCCACCAGGGGGCGCTGTTCCCCTCAAAATACATGCATGAACAAAACAAATTGATTGATTACAGCTTTTTGACCTGCAGTGTAAAACGTATTTTATTCTGCCACATGGACGTCAAAGAGTCCTGTTTGTACTGATTGTTTCTGAGCATCACAGTCCACATTTGTTTGTTTGTTTATTTGTTTACCGATATGTTATGTGCAGGTTTGTGTTGGGTTACGAGTAATTCATCATTAACCATCACAGCAAGACGAAAGGGAACCACTGAACACTGCTTTTATACATTTCTACTTTTTCTTTATACATTTTTACTTTTTTATACATTTTTATGGCGCTCTGTTGTGCAGCGTCGACGTCGATCCTGCAGCGTTTTGCTGTTTTTCTATTTGTAAAACCTAACAAATTAAACAAATGAATAAAGAGTAATGAAGAAAACCTTCAGGTTGTGATGTTTATTTTAACTGGTGGATATCACTAATATATCACTAATAATCAATACAGTACCACTGCACAGTTCAAATGTTATGCTGAATACTGTGAATGTTTACACTTCCCCTGGTGAATGCTGCACGTTCCTGCACAAAACTGCTTCGAGTTCTGATCACCGACCAATGAGGAACTTCCAGCAGCTACGGATGGGCGTGGTTTAGGCGTGATGACAGCGAGGGAAGCGACTGGCCCTCTCTAACTGCTTCTCCACAGCTACGGCTCGTACGGTTCAGTGATCTGATTGGTTGAAGTTAGCAAGTGATTGTCAGATGGTTCATCCAATCACCTGCCACCTGTTTTTTTTTTAAAGTTCCTCCACTTTTACAGAGTTTCGACAGTACAAGTTTTGTACATTGTACAATTTCATTAAAAATTATATAAAAAAAAAAAACAAAACTTTTCCAGAGTTTCTGGGGTTGACGTCATGATTCAACATTAACAAATCACGTGGCGCATCAGGTCAGACCAAACCAATTCCAACATAATTAATTCCATAAATTAGATAATAGAATAAGGTACGAATAGAACGAGCAGACGACACAACGTGTCGCAAAAAAATACACTTGATTAGAAAATATTTGAACATGTGTAAAATGTATTATTGTTTTGTGTCCTTCATGAAAAGGAGCAAAGCTTAAAAAACAGATAACATTATCCTTCATGGCTCACCACACTTTCTCGCTTGTTTGTACATTTATTTGATGATGAGTGGTTTATGTTTGTCTTCATCGTCAGTTCAGATTGTCAAGTGTTTTTTCCTTTGGATCCAAAAACTGCTTCAGTGTTCTTCAGCATTTCATCATCATCTAGAAACATGTTGGACTGTCTGCGCTGTGACCACCTTTGACTGTTGGTTCACAGTAACAGCACTGCTGCGCTCTGTTTGTTCGGTTGGCTTCAGGTTCACTCGTTCAGAGCAGTGTCATTTATTTCCCTCTGACTTGTTTCCCTTTTATTCCCTGATATCTTTCTGAAGAACAAACCTCAGTGTTTATCACACATCCAACAGACCAGGAAGTTCAAGTCAAACACAACTTTATTGAGACATTCTCAGTGTTTCTACAGTGACTCTAATAGTAAGAGTCCATGATGCGCCTCATGCTCATGCACCTCATGTTGCTCATGGACATGTTCATGAAGCTCCTGTACTCTCCAGGCCTCATGTACATCATCCTGCCTCTGTAGTGGGGCTGCTCGTACATCAGCCAGTGTCCGTCCATCACGTGGCAGGACATGCAGTTGGACATGCGGAAACGATCCATGATGTTGTCGCAGTCGTCCATCAGCTCGTGGCTCTGGCCTCCGAAGTTCTCCCTCTCATAGATCTTCATCCTGTAGGAGCCGCGGTGCTGAAACACATCACAAATCAATAATCAATAATCAATAATCAGTCAGCATTCATCACAACACCTGAGCTGTTCTCGTTAGTGTGTGTAGAGACAAATGTGGACAGATTTCCTGTCATACTTGAATATAGGATGAAGATCTATCATGTGATTGGTCAGATGTAACTCACGCTGATTCAGACTGTCATTGCTGTGCTGTGATTGGCTGTTTTCTTACCATGGGGATCATGCGGCAGGACCTGATGCAGTCGCTCATTCCCATCATGCTCATGTAGTCGGAGTACTCGCCCCTCCTCAGGAAGTACTGGTTGCCCATGAAGTTGGTGCGGTCGTAGACCATGAAGCAGCCTCTCTCCACCCTGCAGGAGTGACACCTGCTCAGGTAGGAGGACATGTCAGCGCAGTCGCTGCTGCACTCGTAGGAACGACCCTGGAAGTTCCTGTCCTCGTAGAAGACGATCTGAGCAGGAGACAGAAGACAGACTTAGATAAAGCGATGAGGTTTGACAGACTGATGCAGTCTGAGGCTCCTTCACAACATCCAGATCCTGATGATCCAGATCCTGATGATCCAGATCCTGATGATCCAGATCCTGTTAAACAGCAACAGGAATCAGCTGTTGGTCTGACTCGAATGACTCGGCGGCGAGCGTATCCCTGCTCGTTCGCTGCCACCTGACCGAGAGCTCACCTGAACTGAGCGGCTGAATGGACGTTTCAGGACGTGACTCAGTTCAGTTCGTTCACCCAGAAGATTCATTCTTTTGGACGAAGCGCTCGCAAATGACACAACACTACTTCAGACCCCGATGCATGATGGGAAACACCTGCTGACCTAACAGCTGACAGTGAGTCTGAATGTGATTATCTGGAGGTAAAGGATAAACATTGGTTGTTTTTAAGTTTTGACTCATCAATGAGAGGCTGATCTGCAGATAATCAATATTCAAAGTAATCAGCCTTCGTTTTGTTGTTGTTTTTTTATTTATGAACACTTTATTCTTCGCACACGTTGAGTTGTTTGTTTACCTGAGAACAAATTTCCCATTTTCATGTCAGCTGATTTGATTAAAAATCATTTGAAGTGAGCTTGATAAACTCTTCCAAACATCATCCTTCCACCTGACAATCGTCCCTGAACTCACACACGTGTGTGTTCCAGCTTTCCCGCTCTAACTCTGCAGTGATGCATGCTGGGACTTACCCTGCTCATCATGTTCATGTCGGTGGTGGACATGTTGGCGTGTTGTTGACGTGCTGCTCTGCGCTGACGGAGGTGGATCGCTTTCACACCTGTGTGAGCTCACAGCTTTTATACACCTGAGCATCACTCAGTGCTTTGTGTGTGAGAGCGCCGAGTCAGCACACACACAAAGCCTCTTTCAAAGGGTTAACAATGAGTGTGTGAGGCCTTCAGCTGCTGCTGTCATCAACAGCAGCACTTTGTTAACCTGTCTGCACCTTTGAACACTTCACGTTCCATTTCAGTTCACCTTTAGCTCTCTGACAGCGTCCCATGAGCTGCGTTTCGTGATTTTTAATCAACGCTCAGACATTATCACCACGAACTGGCGACCAGGATGTTTTTATAACACACACTGAGGACAGGCGTCCGCCCATGTCTCTACACACAACATGAAACTAACTAACACGAGCGCCTGAGTTCAAAAATATCAAAGAACGAAGTCAACTACGACTCCCATGGTGCATTTCACCAAATAACATCCAATCAAATTCTGCGACGGAGCTGAAGAAGCTGCTGCTGAGGACAATCTGCATCCTGAATCAGTTCAGCTTCTCTGTTTTCTATCTCATGTTACTCATGAGCTTTATGAAAGACTTTGATGTTTGTTTGTTTGTTTGTTTGTTTGTTTGTTTGTTTGTTTGTTTGTTTGTTTGTTTGTTTGTTTGTTTGTTTGTTTGTTTGTTTGTTTGTTGCTCATGAGGGATTTGTTGGTTCTCTGCAGATGAAGACTTGGTCTGTGTGGAAAGAGACGACTTCTGTGATTTGAAACTGGACTGAGTTGTTTGCTTTGTTGGCACATAGCTAATTTAAAATGACCACAACCTCCAGCACACACAACTGAGCTCTCTCTCTCTCTCTCTCTCTCTCTCTCTCTCTCTCTCTCTCTCACACACACACACACACACACACACAGGTTTAATGGAGTCGTCAAAGCACCAAAGAACATCCAGTGAACTCTCATCTCAGAGGTGCTCAGCAGCCTCACCGTGCTGTCATAGAACCGTTCCACACAGATTGGCTGGTCGGACCTTTTCTGCCTCGTTTTCATTGTAAAACTTTACGGTGAGAGAGTTTCTGTCTGCTCTTCCTCTTCCTCTGAACTACAGAATGCTCCTCTCCCTCTTTCTGCTGAAAATTGATTTCCTTCCTGTGGTGGTGTGTGTTCTGTGGAAAGGTGTGGGGCTGGGAGCCTCCTGCTCAGCTGGGACCCATCAAACCAGTACAGTATAAAGACTGTAGACTGCTGTGGATGGATTGTTTCCACCTGCTGGTCAGTTACCAGTGTTACCAGTGTCACCAGTGTTTGGTGTCATCGTGTGTTTGTCCACTGTCTCGTCCTCTGTGTCTTTTTCCTTTGTTTTGGATCAGTGAGCTCATCAGCATTGTTCTGAGGCCCAGCACCTCCACCTTCACGCTGCCCAGCCTCTTGCCTCCACCTGCCTCAAGCCTCCAACCCTCTACCACCACCACGTGTCTGCCATGCAAGTACTCACACCGGCTGTGCTCTCCAGCGTATCTTGGAGCTGCACACCACCCCGTTACCTCGTGCCTCACCTGCTGTTCTGGACTTCTGAAGTTCTCTGTTTGCACATTCAATAAATTCCCATTTTCCTTCACTTCCTGTCTGCGTGTCTGCTGTTGAGTCCTACTGCCGTCTGAAGCATAACGCTTTCTCCGCTTACAGGAACCCTTTCTGCAGTCCTACACACCATCTGGCCACAATAATCAGCCTCCCCCGCAGTGGACGACAGCTCAGTGATCCCGGACAAGCCCCTAAATGTGTTGTGGAAATTGCGCGTCACAATATTTTTCTGGGTACATTCAGAGAAAATTCTGCCTCATCGTGTTACGTTTACAGATCCTGCTTCACTCCTGGTCTGTAATCATCAGTGTGAGTCCGGAGCGTAGCTTCCCGTTCTTGTCTTTTTTAATCTTTGCCTGCCGTCTCGACAGCGACCACTGGGTGGTGCTGGACACTGAACGTGACCCCTGCTCTCCTGCAGCAGCCGGTGGGCGATGGTGTAAGTTTACGTAGAGGCAGACAGACAGGAAGTGAGAGGAGGACGTCGTGTTACAGCTGTAATTCAAAACATCTGTGCTTGACCTTTGACCTCAGTGTGTCTCCCACATTGAAAGTCAGGGACCCTGACAAACAAAATCAGAGCTGCAACGATTAATTGATTAATTATGAATTATTAAATCCTTCGCCAGCTGTTTTATACTTTCTGCTGTCTTCACTCGTCTGTGACAACAAACTGAATGTCTTTGGGTTGAGGAGATATTTGAGGACGCCATCTTGGGAAGCTCTGATCAATGTTTTCATTTTCTGACATTTTTTACAAATCGATTCATTGACAAAATGTTCAATAATGATCAATAATGAAAACAATCATTAGTTGCAGCCCTACAAAGCTCTGACCAGTTTGCTGTCTGGCGTGTGCAGCTGGGACGGGGGTGTGGATTTAGGACGTGTGGAAATGAACTAACTGTGGTGATTATTTTTTATAGATTTCTGTGAAAAGTCCACTTTGCTAAAAACATCATTCATGGTGTTGTTTTGGTTGAACCATCAGCCATATTGCAGCGTAGAAATGCAGCTTAACCGAGCTGGAGTGCAGCCTGAAGGGCCGGTGGACGGTTCTGAAGGTTCAGCCGTGTCTTCCAGGGTTAACAGAGTCCATCACATGTGTCTGTCTTCTTCACTTCTGCTCTCCCGTCCTGCACTGTCTTTTTAAATCCTTTATTTCTTCATTTAACCACAGCAGAGAAGAAGATTTAAACTTTTTCCATCTGACAGGAGGAAGCTGGATGAAGTGCTGGTCCAGGTCAGCAGGTGCAGGCAGGTTAGTGTGACCCATGTTCGTGTTTGTTGTTGGCTGGCGGCCTCTGGTGGCCTTCAACGCCAGCTCTCTCTCTCACACACACACACACACACACACACACACACCCACACACACACACGCATGCTTTTGCAGCTTATTCTTAAATGAAATGAACGATCTTTCAGACTGTTTTCCTTCCTGTTAGCTTCCTTTTAGTCTGCTTTACGGCTGAAGACCTGATTATTTTTACTGTGCATTGAGAGAAAAATCAGGTTTTATTTCTCTCTCTCTCTCTCTCTCTCTCTCTCTTTGACAGAAACAGCCTCAGGCTACAGTGGACTCAGGTGTGCTCTTACCTGCCCAGATGCGTTCATTCTTTCGGTGGTGCAGCAGAAGCAGGTAGGCTCACATTCACTCTCTGTTTAAGACATTAAAGATTTTTTTCTGAATCAAAACTCGATGATTTCTGAGCTGTAACTGGACGTGGAGTAAAACACTTTGACCACAGGGTGATCGAAGGTATTCATGCATCCTGATAGAAAGTTACATTAGATCAAATTATTGTGAAAGTGTGACTGAAGCGTTATCTTTTTTATCTGGACACTGTTTGACAGGTTCAGTGCTAACACTGTTATTGCTAACAGAAGCTCTCGTCTGCGAACACAATCTGAGCTGCGAGGGAAAGTCATGCATGAATGAGCATCTGCAGACAAAACGAGCTGTGAAGCCTTCACTCTACCTGCTGCTCCTACACTCATTACTGTCAGCTACAGGCTGCAAAGCTGTCAATCAATCAATCAGTCATCAATAAGTAAAAGCTAAATGGTATTCAACAGGTCACTGATCTATAAAACAAACTACATGAAGGAAAACGAATGGAAAGATAAGCGAAGGAATGAGAAATATTCAGATTATGAGCTGAGTACATCGTGTAGTAACTGTAGTAGATTTACTTCCTGTGATCTTGAGTTGAAATTAGCTTGAAATGAAAAGTCTCCACGACCAATGATCATCAAACAGAACAAAAAAACTGAAAGTCTTTCTTAAATTGATGAACTATTTCAAAACTCATTAACTTTCCTGTTTAAAATCACGTCTCAGTGGAAACTATTGTTACTGAGAAGTTGAGATTTTATTGATGGAAGAATGGATGTGTGATATTTATCAGCATGTTTCATCATTTTAGAACTTTTATAACCTGCTTTCAATTTAAATCCATTTTTTTTCTTTATGGAAGCAGCTCAAAGTGAGTGCTGGAGGTGTGTAATGACTCGAAGAGGAAACAGAGCTGCACGAGCTGTCGGTGGAGAGTTGAGAGCAAAGCCATCATTTTACATTTTAATGCCTCCCTGATCAGAAATAGAACTTTCTCCTTGATTGCATTTGTGGTGTTCAGAGTAGGAATATTGTTCAGGTCATATTTCAGACAGGCGGCAGATTTTAACTGTTTTAACAGAGCAAAGAAGGCCCAGAAATGCTGTGAAAAGAAGCAAAATGACACGTGTTGTGGTGCTCAAGTGATCTTAAAATGACATTATATAGTACTAAAACCTCAAATATGCAATTAAATACAAGCCTAGAAGAGATGAAGCCTTCTGTGATGATTACTGAGCTGCACTCTCATTTTCTGTCTCACACATCTTCAAGTCAAAACTGCTAATTACGATTTAAATCTGTTTTAGAGATTCCAGTGTTTGAAACGAGATCACACAACGCTGCAACACTAGCTGACTGACGGGACAGGTTGTCTCAGCTCTGGGCCTGGAGTGGATTTGATGAGGATTCAGTGGATGTTGATGAGGTTCCAGAGGTCACTGATGAGGTTTGAGGGATCATTAATGAGGATTTAGTGGATGCTGATGAGGATTTAGTGGATGCTGATGAGGATTTAGTGGATGCTGATGAGGTTCCAGTAGTCACAGATGTGGTGTGAGGGGTTGTAGATGAAGTTCTCTTGGTTATTGATGAGGTTCTAGTGGTAACTGATGACATTTGAGTGGTCGCTGATGAGGATCCATTGGATGTTGGCAAGGATTCAGTGGTCACAGATGAAGTTTGAATGATCGTAGATGAAGTTCCCTTTGTTGTTGGTGAAGTTCCATAGTCACTGGTAAGGTTTGAGTGGTCGTTGATGAGGTTCCAGAGGTTACTGATGGCGTTTGAGGGGTCGTTCATTAGGATTTAGTGGTCGTTGATGAGGTTCCAGTAGTCACTGATGAGGTTTGAGTGGTTGTTGATGAGGTTCTAGTGGTGACTGATGATATTTGAGCGGTCATTGATTGAATGATTCAGTCTCAGAGATCAGTTCACAGATAGAACATTTATTCTTAGGTAGGTGCATGTCACATATGGACGGTTGGTCAGGACGTCTTGGCGTCACTTTTTAACATACTGGGCACCTCCTTAGCATCATTCTTCAACACACAGGGCTCGGTGATCTCGTTAGCAGTAATGAATAAGCAACATCCGCTTATTCTTTCAAAATAAAGTTTGCTGAGAAACAATAAAGATGTGGTTGACACTGTCAAAAGGTTGCACTGCTACACACTTTAGACACCAAAGTACTTGGTTAGGTTTCAGAAGCATCATGGTGTCAGAGAATCTGCAAAGCACGAGGCTGAAAACCAAAATCAGACGGCCGTGACCTTCAGGCCCTCATTGAAAACAGACGGGTTTCTCTCGTGGACATCACTGCATGAGCTCAGGAACACTTCCAAAAACCATCGTCTGTGAACACAGGTCATTGCTGCAGCGTCACAAGAAGCTGAAACTCTGCTGTGCAAAGAGGAAACAGTACAGAGACCAGATCCAGAAGCTGCCTTCTCTGGTCCCGAGCTCTTTAAGGTGGACTGAGGTGAAGCAGAAAACTGTCCTGTGGTCTGACGAGTCAACATTTGAAATTCTTTTTGGAGATCATGGACGCCTTCTTTCAACACTAAAGGAGGCAAAAGTTTCCACATCTGATATGATGTCTCTGTGCTATTTTCAATGCAATATGGGGTTTCAGTGTTTTACACATCATCACATTCTGTTTCTGTTTCTGTTTGTGTCTCAACCTCTTTGGAAACAGGGTTTTTGGGATCGAGAACGCGCTGTCTGTTGATGTCTGCTGGACTTCCTCGCGCACTGAACAATGAAAGGTAAGCGGTGACGCTCAGGGGTCCTGACGAAGCATCCGTCCGTGACGAGTTGAGGGTGCGACCGGGTTGTTTTTCAGACTGCAAACCTCAGATGCAGGTGAGCTTCTTGACATGTTTCCTCTTGTTCTGTTTTCCACGGAGATAAATGATAACATCAACATCGGTTTTTTATCAGTGCATCCAGTTAAAAAAGATAAGAGGGATCAGTCGCTCAAGTCGTTCAAAGTCGAAGAACATTGACCACCATGAAGACACTGAAACTTCTACACAAACTTTACATTTCATTCTCGTCTGTATCTGCTCCTCCTCCTCCTCCTCCTCCTCCTCCTCCTCCTCTGACATGTCTCCTCTGCTGCGTTCATGCTCCTTCTCCCTCAATCAATAGTTGACAGCAATAAAACATCGCTGCTCTTACTGAAAGCCTGTCATTAACTAACAGAACTACATGCATTGTCTTGAATGTCAGAGGAGTCAACACTCAGAGTTTAAGTGGAAACACAGTGAAGTTTAATCAATCCCCATAATTACTGCTGAGGCCCAAACATTCCCATTAAAGTTCATCAGTGCCTTCAGGGTTCAGGGTTTACCGCTGCACTGAGGGAGAAGTCAGGTTCATGTTCACAGAGCACCAGAAAGCAACCAGGAGCACTGTTTACGCCCTGCTGGAGTAAAGTTATTAAAGCTGGAGCATATTTATTCATAAACTCAACAATGATGTCGGTCACACCATGGAAAATACAAATATCCAGTGTGCATGAACTATTTTTCCATGGCTAATGAAACCACACTGTGAGACGCGCAGAGCGGCGTTCAGTCGGACTGATCCGCATCAGTCTTAAAACTGAATCCACCTGCGCATGTTTCTGATCTGCTTACATGATCTCTCGTGTAAACTCAGCTCAGGCTAGCTGTTAGCCACATGCTAACACTGTTGATACAGATCCAGGTTGTGTTTGAATGTAAAACCTGTGTAAGACCTTTGTGTGGGGATTAATTGGGATTCATGTAACTGCCAGAGGGGAATTCATGTCATTCACACAGTAACACACACAGTTACACACACACCCACAGTTACACACACACACACCCACAGTTACACACACACACACACAGTTACACACACACACACAGTTACACACAGATGAATGTGTGTGGCCATTTAGTTTTCAGTGTTTGTGTTCAGGATTCGTGGTTTGTGTTTTCGTGACTGGAGGAGATAAAACTCGTGGTATGATCTGACCTCAGATCAGCCATCAGACCATAATTACACTGTTTATCTCATAATGTGTTTGCATAACTGTTGATGTTTGTGCTCCACCAGAGACCAGAGTCCATCAGAGAGCGGCAGGCGTCTCAGCACAACATGATCTTCATCATCTTCATCGGTGAGTTGAGAAGGTAGCAAGGAAGGAGGGAAGGAAGGAAGAGAGAAAGAAAGGAAGGAAGGAAAGAAAGAAGGAGTATTGATCCAGGTATCCAGATGCGATGGTGTGTTCAGGTGCAATCAGACTGTAGATATTGTGGTATTAAACGCTCTTTGTTCTCTCCTCAGACGTGCGATCACTTGTCGATGTTGAATTTTTCCACTCTTATAGACTCACATACAGTAAAACAGAGCGCCAGTCAAAGTCTGGACACACCTTCTCAGCCAGTGTTTGACTTCAGAGTTTCCACACCGTAGATCAATACTGACCACATCAGAGAACCCGGAGTTACCAACAAAGACGTGCAAACAAAACAAAATATGACAAACTGTGTCAGCTGGGGTCACGTCAGGTCATGCATCCATCACTCCTCTGTCATGTAGCCCTGACGTAGCCTGGAGGTCTGTTCTGGTCTGTTCTGGTCTGTTCTGGTCTGTTCTGGTCTGTTCTGGTCTGACTTTTTTCACCTCATTCGATGGAAGTGTTCTTCATGTCTGCTGAAGCATTCTGCTCGTCTCTCCCTCTGCAGTTTTACTCCCAGCAGCTCAGCTCCAGGACCCCCAGGACCCCCGTCAGCAGTGTCCCGGCGGCTCCTGTAACCCCCCGCTCGGTGACCTGATGGCGGGTCGAGCGGCTCAGCTGTCGGCCTCCTCCACCTGCGGCCTGGACGGACCGCAGAAGTACTGCATCATCGGATACCTGCAGGTCAGAGGTCACGTCATAACATGGGGGGTATACAAGTCACAGCAGTAGTAAAAGTACTATGAGTACTACTATGAGTAATGATGTAAAATCTCATTTTAATGAATTCTGTTTTATTTTTTACCATTCCAAACCTGAAGAGAACACACACACACACACACACACAGATGTACACTGGTACAGATATGAAGTGCAGCTGAACTGTGTTTCTGTCTGACTGATGTGTTTCTGGCTCGCGCTCTGACTTTCATACTCCAACATGTTCTGATCTGTCACTTTATTATCTGACGCACTTTTCTCCACCCTGAGGAATTAATTCTTCTCCTCATTCCTGCTCTCTTCTCCTCCTTCGTCTCTACAGTCCTTTCTTTATTCTCTCTGAAGTGTTTCATTAAAATCTTTCTGTTTCATAGAGAATAAAAGCTTTCTCACTCCTTTATGCTTCTTCACTGTTCTCTACAGTTCTTTGCTGTTCTTCTGTTCTTTGCTGTTCTGTTCTGTTCTTTACTGTTCCTTGTGGTCCTGTACAGTTCTTTAACGTTCCTTACTGCTCTTTCTAGTTCTTTACTCTTCTGTTCTTTACTGCTCTTTGCATTACTGTTTTTATTCTTCTTTCTAATTCCTTATGTTCTGTATGAGTCTGCTCTTTATTCTTCTTTCATGTTCATTATTCTTCTTTCATGTCCATTATTCTTCTTTCATGTCCATTATTCTTCTTTCATGTTCATTCTTGTTCTTTGTGGACTAAATACAAAGGATGGAAGACGAACGAGGTAGAATTGAAACTGACCTTCAGTCACAGGACAGGCAAGAGACAACATGTAGGAAGTAAAACAAAACACGACACACGAGGAGAAACTCTTTCAACACAAAACAGGAAATAACTAAAAGCCAAAACTTTATCATTCTGTTCTTTAGTTAAGGTTCTTTAAGGTTCTTTACTGTTCTGTTCAGTTTGGTTATTCACCAGCTTCTTCTCTGTGTTTTCTGCTTCATTTCTATGACGTCTCTACACTGTAAAAACACTAAAAACATTTAATTATCTACAGTGTAAAATGATAAATAAAATAATCAATATTTTCTACAGTAGAAATAATCAAATAAAGTAAAAGTAAAAATAAGAAGTATGCACTGATCAAATATCAATAAAGTGAAACTTGATTGTAAAGAAACGTAGTATTGACGTGGATCAAAGTCAGAGGATGGAGAAGGTGAAGTGTTGATGATGATGATTATTGATCCGTTTGCTTTCTCGTGTCATCGATCATCAGGAGGAGCAGAAATGTTTCACCTGTGACTCACGGCTGCCGTACAATCGCTATAGCAACCCCAACAGCCACCACATTGAGAACGTCATCACGACCTTTGACCCCAAGAGGAAAATGAAGTGGTGGCAGTCTCAGAACGGTGAGTTTAAAACACCGCGAAGGTGAAAAGCGTCCAATCAGAGCGAGGGACGACTCACCTGCACTGAGCCTTTAAATCAAGCAGTTAAAACAGTTTTCCCACGACGAACACGAGCGTAAACCATGATTCAGTTTTCAGCTCATTCAGTCTAAAAAGAAAATCCTGTTACTTCTATTAAAAACAGACAGTTTTACAGTGAAGAGAAGCAGCATCAGGAGTCTGTCGAGCGTCTCAAATGTGAACTGAGATCAGTTATTTTCACTGTTTCACACCAGGAAACTTCCTGTTTTCGTTCCTCGTCTTTAAATCTGGACTGAGACTTGTCTTTGTAACCTGTCGACGCTTCAGAGACGGCATCTCGCCGCTTTGGATGGAGGATGGAGTTAGCATAGCTGCTTCTAATTAGCAGAGCTGAAGAAGAGCTTAACACAGCGTTCGCTATGAATCCTGGGAAATGAAGGCACATTATAACAGGCTGGAACAGCAGTGTGTTCATGTATTTAAAAACACTTGAGCTTTAAGCATAACTTCATGAGTATGTCGAGGACACAGCTCAGTTTGGTTTGTTCATTTAGTTTGTTCGCAGTTCGCTTGAAGACTTTTGAAGGTTTCGTGTTCTCCGGCCAAGAAAACGTCCTTCAAACGTTCTATAGCGAAAGTTCCCGCTCAAACGACCGAGCAGCGGGCCGTTAGCTCGCAGACTCCAGACACCGAACAACCGATGGCAAACGACCGGTTACTGTTGATAAGATAAGACAAGATAAGATAAGATAAGATAAGATAAGACATTATTGATCCCAGAACGGGGAAATTAAGTTGTTACAGCCAGCAAGTATTAAAAAAGCATAATCAGTGGCTCAGAAGGGTCGAGATGAAGAGTATACAGGATACAGATTAAAATAAACAACTATGTACTTATGTGTACATCGTGTACAGACTATAAAAATACTACTGCCAATATTCTTATGAGAAAACTGCCAGTGCCGTGTGTTAAAACTGCACTTGAGAAACACTGTTGCATAAAAAGAAGCTTGAGTTGCACGCGTGTGTGTCTTGTACTGTCGCCAATATGGATAATAAATACAGTGTTTCTGCACAGCTGAAAAAAAACATGCAACAAGTTAATGAAAGATGTGAGCGCAGATAGCAGTGGTGCAGAAAACAGCAGGTTTGTGATGTAGAGTTGGGGAAGCTGTTGTCCTGTTTTGTTTATTCCTTTGAAGTAAAGACAGAGATCAGTTTAATTGAATGAGTAATAATAAGTGTGATAATTATGTTCATCAACTCACCTGCGCACCTTTCACCTGTGTGACTCCATCACTGCTGTTTCACCTGCAGGAGTTCATGAGGTCAGCATCAGGCTGGACCTGGAGACCGTGTTCCAGTTCAGTCACCTGGTCCTCACCTTCAAGGTAAGCCTGTAACGTCCGCTCAGTGGCTGAACTGTAGCTCGTTCGGTCAATATTTAGATTTCACTCAGTTAGTTTTCAGTTTTCACTCAGAACACGTTCATGCTCTGAACATGTGGAATATTCCGTGATGTCACTTCCTGCTCGGCAGAGTTTCCGTCCGGCGGCCATGTTGGTGGAGCGATCGAAGGATTTTGGACGAACTTGGAAAGTTTTTCGTTACTTCGCGGAAGACTGTGCGCTTCATTTCCCCTCGGTGTCCAATCAGCCGGCCCGTAGAATCGACGATGTCGTCTGTGACAGCAGGTACTCCGGATCAGAGCCGTCCACTGATGGAGAGGTGAGGCGACGCGTTCAACTCAACTTTATTTACACACACCAACACACAGAGAGCAACACAAAGTAGAGGAAGAAGACACAAGATTCACAGTGGATGAATAAATGTCAATCAAGATGATCAATAATAATGTAGTTCAGAGGTGCTCAACCTGAGGGTCGGGACCCCTCGACAGGTCCCAGATAAACACGATGACAGTGAGACAAAAAGCTGCACTTCATTTAAAAACGACCACATTTTTTCTGTTCAGTGTCTGAACAGAAAAAGATTTACTCTTTAATACCTTCAGAGATTACAAAGAGCTTCACAGTGAAGAATAAAATGAACAACTTCGACACGAGGAAATGATTTAAAACCACGACGAATGATTAAAGGACGGCGTCTTTCACGAGATGTGTTCTTCTGTTGGTCCACCAGGTGGTGCTGAAGGCTTTGGATCCCATCTTTGAAATAGAAAACCCGTACACATCAAACATCCAAGGTGAGCTGAGACCTACGCCAGAGAATCCTGCTCTCTGATTGGCTGTCAGCTGTGTGTTAAACTCAGATAGATCAGGTTTAACCAGCGTTAAAAATCAGAGCTCAAGGTGTGTTAACCGCAGACAGAAACAGGCGTTCGGAGACAGATTCCCACCAGCCTCCTCCACCCTTCTGACCATGTACACTATGTTTACTCTGAAATACTGCAGTACTTGCACGTCACAGTGGCTCAGTAACAAGCCCTCCTGTTTAGTCAAGCACGTGTCAGACGCAGAGAGACGAACATACGAACTAACGCGTCTCCTGACCGTCGTCCTCAGACCTGATCACTCTGACGAACGTCCGTGTGAACTTCACTCGTCTCTTCACGCTGGGCGACACCCTGCTGGCTCGGAGACGCAGGAACCCTCAGGACAAGTACTACTACGCTCTGTACAACATGGTGGTCCGAGGCAGCTGCTTCTGTCACGGACACGCCAGACAGTGCACGCCTGTGGACGGAGGACGGGGGGACGTCTTCACCCAGACTGCCATGGTAGGGACCGGTTCTGGACTGACCCCGATGTGTTTGTGGTTGTTTTGTGACATGTTGGATGACAGACGACAGACTGATGGACGGACGTGTGCTGAACTGAGCTTTCAGGTGAGTTTCACAGGTAAAATGTTTTCTGTTCCTCAGGTTCACGGTCGATGCGTCTGTCAGCACAACACGGCCGGAGAGAACTGCGAGCGATGTCAGGACTTTCACCACGACTCCCCCTGGTGGCCTGGAGGACAAAACACAGCAAACACCTGCAGAAGTAAAAAAGAAATTTCTCTTTACGTTGATCCGAAACAGAAACTTCACAGTTCACACTGCTGGAAATGAGAAGAACATAATATATGTAATATTTGCTTTGTTTGGGTTAACTTCTACATGTGTTACAACTTTTATTAACATAGATATTAAAGATATTAAAAAATGTGACGTTTTTTATTTCTCAAAACAGGAATGAATCACTCAAAAATCAGTTTTTGTTGATTTTGCAGGTTTTCATGATCTTCAGCTGTTTTGTTTCGTTGAGTATGAATGAAAAATGTCGTCTGTCCAGTTTAACAGTGGAAGTCAGTGGGCTTGGTTGTGTGTATTTTTTATTTTATGTCCTTCGTGTCATAGCTAACACGTCATGTGACCTAATCACATGACCGCTCGATGAGTTTTGAAGTCCTTCATCGCGCCGTCAGTCCTGATGAAGACTGCCTGAGTTGAAACACGTCGGTTTGTCCTTGATTTGATGAAGAATTTTATATTTTTATCATCAGATTCTTTTTGGATTGCTGATCAGAACCATTGACCTCCACTGTTAGTGGGCTGGACGGTCACTTTTACTCGACCTTTGACCTTTATCCTTGAAGAGCAGCTGATTCTTTCCCTTCAGTTTTACCAACACTGTAACTGCTGCCCCCCCCGTTTGTTTTTTCCTCATCAGTTTGTTTTTTAAGAAGTTCTTCCTCTTCCTTTCGGTTTGTCCTCGTGTCTCTGTGTCTCGTGTCTCTCAGGATGTAACTGTCACGGTCACTCGGACTCGTGTCACTTCGACGCGGCTCGTTTCGAAGCGACGGGCGGCGCGAGCGGCGGCGTGTGTGACAACTGCAGGCACGACAGGGCGGGGCCTCAGTGCGAGCGATGTCGACCTTTTCTGTACCAGGATCCTCAGCGAGCCAGGGACGACCCAAAGGCCTGCATACGTACGCATGATTGCACTCCGCTCACGTCTCTTCTTCCATCATTTGCCTTTGAATTAAGGAAATACAAAAAGTACAAATTCCAAATTAGAAATTGAGTGAGATCAAAGTGAAACCACTTCATGATTTGTTGTGCAGAAGTTCCTTCAGGAGACATTTGTCCATCGCTGTCTCCATCATGTTTTGACCTTTTTAAAGACAGGAAGCGCAGCTGTCCTGATGTCTGAGACGTTCACTGGCGTCATAACTTACATCTCCCCGTTTCAGCATGTAACTGCGACCCGGCCGGCTCTCAAGGCGGCGGCCTGTGCGACTCTCTGAGCGGCCGATGTGTCTGTAAAGACAACGTGGACGGTCAACGCTGCGATCGCTGCAAAGGCGGCTTCTTCGGTCTGAGACAGGACGACCCGTCCGGCTGTCAGGGTGAGAAAAGACGTTTGTTTGACCTGTTTGAGGCGTTCATCAGCAAACAGAGAAGAAGCTTCAGGTTCATGTTTAATGTTAACGTTTCTATGACAAGTATGAGGTGACATGATCTGTGTGTGTGTGTGTGTGTGTGTGTGTGTGTGTGTGTGTGTGTTGTGTTTTCAGCGTGCAAGTGTCATGCTCTGGGAAGCGTCGGGTCATGTGATCAGCAGACAGGAAGTTGTCAGTGTGACCGTTTGGCCCGTGGACCGTCGTGTGATCGATGTGCGGTAGGTTTCGTCTTAGCGACCTCTGCTGGTCATTACTGAGAACTACAAACATCTGACTGACGTTATCTGCTCTCAGACTTTAATCCATCTGCAGATTCAAACCAACTCAACTTTATTCATACAGCGACAGTGACACAGAGCACAGTTCATGATCCCGGTGATCCCGACCTTGTTGTCACCTTCTGATCCAGACCTTTGTTCTGACTTTATCATCACCTTGTTGTTATCGTGACCTCGTTATGATCGTGACCTCGTTATGATCGTGAACTCGTTATGATCGTGAACTCGTTATGATCGTGACCTCGTTATGATCGTGACTTTGTTTACTGATTAGAAAGTCATATCTGAGTGTGTCTCTGTCTGTCCTGTGGTCAGGAAGGTTTCTGGGGTTTGGGAAACTCGAGGGTCAGATGTTCACCCTGCGACTGCGACATTGGAGGAGCTCACAGCGCCACGTACGTCAATCTGTCTTTGTACAAGTTCATGAGTGAAATAATAAAGAGGAGCTGACGATGAAGGTCGGGTCATGTGACAGGTCTTTAAAATACAGCACGCTCTGTCTGAAGAGGGACGAGACAGAGACACGTCAGCTGACCAGGAATCCTGTAGAATAAGTGAACAACATTCATTCACACACACTGCATCCACACACACGCTCCTCCATCCGCTGTTTGACCTTTGCCTCTGATTGGACAGAAAAGCCTGAACCACAGCCAATGACTGAGCACTTCCTGGTCAGACTGATGAGTCGGCTGAAGTGTGACCTCCTCTCTCCTCAGGTGTTCTCCGCAGGACGGACAGTGTCGCTGCTTACCCAATATGGTGGGTCGGCGCTGCTCTGACCCCGCCCCCGGGCACTTCCTGCCTTGGCTGGACTACTTCCTGTACGAGGCGGAGCGCGCCGCTCCACTGCCTGGAAGAAGCCCTTCTTCTCCTTCTTCCCCTCCTCCTTCATCTTCTTCTCTGGTGTGTAACAATGATGAGTCAATGTGACGATCAGAGAGGTAGTAACAGTATTGTGAGTATAGTAAAAGTATTTCTAAGTAGTTCATGTGCAGTATTTGTGTGTATTTCAGTTTAACCCGGCTGTGTTACCAAAGTGCGAGCAGTATTTCAGAGAGCAGGGCTACGACCTCCAGTTCAGCAACGGACGAGTCGTTCTGGTCCGGAGGACTCGACGACTTACCCGCCAGAAGAGACAGGGACAGGTGGGACATCTGAGTTGTGTCCTGTCACGCTTTTGTTTGGACCAATGGGGGGGGTCCTAGTCTGGCCTCTCAGCCAATCAGACTGTCCTCTTCAGACCTGAGTATCACTGATGTTTGCTTCTGTCCTGCAGCCGAACAGCATCCCTCTGGTCCCGGGTCAGGCCCTGCAGATCGTTCCCCGCCAGAGAACAGCTGGTCAGCCGATCACCTGGACCGGCATGGGATTCGTCAGAGTGCTGCAGGGGGCGGGACTTAGGTTCACTGTGGACAACCTCCCGTCATCGATGGATTACCAGCTGGTAATTCGCTACGAGCCGGAGGTGAGAGTTGACAGACATCTCGTTCTGGTTTTGGATCTGGCTCTGATTCCAGTCCTGGACCTGGTCCTGGTCTCAGTCCTGGACCTGGTCCTGGTCTCAGTCCTGGTTCTGGTCCTGGTTCATGCTGTGAATGAAGGCTAACTGCTAAGCTAAGACTGACCGATGAGGTTTTTACAGACCACAGCTTTAATTTCAGATGTTAAATGATGAAAATCTGGAATTAGATTTTCTTCATTTTAAACTATAAACTTGGATCATGTCAGCCTGAAAGGGAATAACATCGTAAACAGACAGAAATAATAAGAAATAATATAACACAGAACTTTAGAAAATAAATTAGATCAATGTGTGAATGAAAGTGATCACATTTAAATCTTAATTTACAGTCGAAGGTGTTAATGATATAAAAGTAAACTTCACCTGAATGATGACTTTCCTTCATGACTCTTTCTATATTATAACATCACGGATCTTCCACTGCAGACTCCCTCTGATTGGCTGGCCTCAGTCAGCGTCACCGCAGTGTCGCTGGGTGACGGTGGCTGCAACAGCGACCCGACAGGAAGTAGAACTCTGCGTCTTCCCGGAAACTCCAGGTGAGACAACAGAGAACTGTTTACCTGCAACTGCAGCACAACAGTTTCTCGTGGAATGACTGAAGTTCAAGAATTTGGATCAACAAAGTAAAAGTCTAAGTCTGAGTTCTGTTTTATCTTATTTTGTAATCTGACACAGGAAGCAGCCTCTGTTGTGAAGCTTTGTTTAGGATGAGACACAAAAAGTCCTGAAAACAATGGTGGTCATGGTTTGTCCTCCCATTGTCTTCCTCCAGGACAGATTTAATGGCTCAACAGCAACATGACAGACAACAGTTATCATTCACGACCACTAGAGGTCGCTGATTAGTCATGATTATTGATTATATATCTGTGATCGGACCAAAGGGACACAACTGAGAGAGATCATGTGACACTTCACTTCAGTTTGCATTTCATGTTGTAACTTTTGTCATGTTGTTTCCTGTTGTTTGTTCATTTGTTGTCTTGTTTGTTGTTTGTTTGTTTGTCTGCAGAGCGGCTGTTCTGGACTCTCCGGTGTGTCTGAATGCAGGTGGTCGGTACTTAATAGACATTGTCTTCAACAAAGAGCCCAGCGCTGACGCCTCCTCCAGCTCACACATCCTGATCGACTCGGTGAGGACGTCTTCATCTGTCCAGTTAAAACCCACCCTGAGTGATTGACAGTTCACTAAACCCGTCAGTGCACATGGAGCTGTAGTCAGAGAGATACTCAAACAGAGTCCATGTTTCCAAACCATAAACACAGCAACATAAGAGACACTGAACAGAGCGTCTAACAGACATCAGACCCTGAGATGATTTCTAAAAGATGACGTCTTGTCGTGTTTGTAGATGGGTCTGATTCCTCGCATCGAGTCCATCCGAGATTTCTGCTCCCAGAGCAACCTCGACTCCTCCCGCTGCCTTCGTTGCGTTGGATTGGCCGCCGAGCTCAGCCCGGGGGAGTCACTACCGGAAGTCTGTGAGGGACTCACGAAGAGTATTTCGGCACGGATGAACAACGGAGCTGTTCGTAAGTAGTTCAACATGAATCCACACCACAGCGGTTTGAAGTGGTTCAGCACCAGTCCACAACAGAGCCATTCTTTAAATAAGTCAGCGTGTCAACACGAATCCACAGCGCAGCTGTTTGTAAGCAGTTCACCGTGAATCCAGATGTGGGCCTGCGGTCTGTGGTTCCACACGCTGAGAAAAGCTCTGTGTCTGGACTGAACTCAGAGCATCATCCTGTTAAAGATCAGATCATTGAAGACTTCGTTATTCCTGCTCTTGATGTGTTTCAGCTTGCGGGTGTAACAGCGTCGGCTCTCTCGGACCGTACTGCAGTAAACTGGGAGGGTCGTGTGAATGTAAACCCAATGTGATTGGCCGTAGCTGCGACACCTGTGCACCACTGACATTTGGCTTCGGACCTGACGGCTGCAAACGTGAGGAACTCTCACAGCCCTCTGAAATGATGCGGCCAGATAAAGGTCATTCTGCCGTTCAGGATCAATCACTGAAAATCAGCCATGATGAATTTTTCTCTGCCGTTTTATTCGCAGCATGTGAGTGCGACCCTCGTGGTTCGCTGACGGCGCTGTGTGACCAGGTCAGCGGTCAGTGTGCGTGTCGCTCAGAGGTGGTCGGTCGACGCTGTGATCGCTGTCAGACGGGATTCTGGGGTTTCCCGCTCTGTCGACCTTGTGAGTGTAACGGCCTGTCAGAGGTGTGCGATCAGGTGACCGGAGAGTGTCTGAGCTGCAGGGAGCACTCCACCGGGCGGAACTGCGGCAGGTTAGTATGTAATATATCTACAGATATGTAACACCAGACCACACAGTAAACACGTCTGACTCTCAGTCGTCCTGGTCGTGGTTAGGAGGGTTGAATCAAGGTCAGCGGGACTTCATGGAAAAGGCTTCTTCAGCTCGAGGCCCAGGTATTAAAGCTCTGGGAAGGGATTAGAGGACGGCATCGTCGGTGGGGATGAGTGATGTCATAGATCTCCTCCTCTGCTGAAGGATGGCTTCTCCATTTTTACACAAACCGCTTGTTCACTCTCCTTTCAAAGCATCTGTCCTCCCTGTCCACAGTATGGACGCTGCTGTCCTTCAATGAATGTCCCCTATCTTCCCGGGTGGAGATAAACTGCTGAGTTTTAGCATGATGAGTCAGCCACAGCAATGATAATAACAATATTATTATTATTATCGTACAAATAATAATAAGGGTGCAGTGGGCCACAACAGTAAGCGCAACCACGATCCACGAGAGCCTGTGAGATGAGGAGGCACAAGGACTCCAAGGAAGAAGCCAAGTTAGTAACAAGCGTTCGTGGGAGATTAATGTGTACAGATGGACACCTAGAGGAGAGAGGAATGCATCATGGGAAGTATCCCAGCAGTCTGAGCCTACAGCAGCATGACGAGGTACTGGTCCAAGGCAAGCCTGAGCCAGCCCTCACTGTGAGCTTCACTGTTAGATAAAGAGAGGGTGTCTCCAGTCTCCAGTCAGATGATGCTTACGCTGTCATCCCTGATAGACAACATGTCCCATCCCATGCAGACACCAGGCAGCTCCTTCAGCAACAGACAATAATATTAATACTACACATCAGTACTATACGTGTATCGCAGTATCCAGTATCTATATGCAACACCAGGAAGTATTTCATACATGTGAGCAGAGTCCGGTCAGGTGTTCTGGTTCTAATAACACACTCGTGTTGCTGATGCAGGTGTGTGGAGGGTTACTATGGTAACCCTGCCTCCAGACAGCCCTGTCAGCCCTGCCTGTGTCCGGACATTCAGAGCAGCGGACGATTCTTCGCCACTTCCTGCCAACAAGACCAACGGTCCCTCGGTCTGATCTGTAACTGCAAGGAGGGGCACACAGGTAGGAGCTGGCCTTTTCACCTGTCTGTCCACGCTCAGTGAGGACAGACAGCACTGATGTGCAGAGAAGCAAAGGTAACTGAAGATCAGTTTGAGATACGGACTAGAGAGGCAGACAGGTGGCAGACAGGTGTGTCAGAGGGGTCACCACTAGAGGGCAGCACAGGGCCACTTTGACCATGAGAGACGTATTGTTTATGTGCATACGCCTTTGCTGCATTGACATTAAACATATGTACACAGTGGACATGTCCCAGCAAGACTGAAGCTGAGTGTCTCTGTCAGGTCCAAACTGCAACAGATGTCGTCCTGGTTTCTACGGCAATCTGGCGTTGCCAGGTGCCGGCTGTGCCAGGTGTCCCTGCAACAACAACATCGACCCAAACGACCTCAACGGCTGTGACAGCCTGACTGGACAATGTCTGCGCTGCCTCCACAACACGATGGGACCGCGCTGCCAGGACTGCAAGCCGGGCTACTATGGCAACGCCCTGGACCACAGCTGCAAAGGTAAAGACGAAAGCAGAAAACGACTCGAGTTTGGTTTCAGAGCCGCCACATAAACGAACCCGGCTACACCCAGTGGCTCCAGGTCCCACACCGCCCCCAGCTCCTCTCCCAGGACAGATCTTCCAGCTGTAGGTCAGCACTGCTGGCTGACAGTGCCTGACGGGGCCCCATAGCTGTACACCTGGCCACCAGGTGGGGTCACCGGCCAACATGTCTTCAGAGGCCTGACTCCAGAGGTCTCCCTATCCTCTGCCAGCTCTGTCTCCTCAGGGGAGGAAGAAATCCAAACACTGATACAAGAAACAGGATGTGAAACAGCTTCACTAATCTGTTTTTCATAGGTTTCAACATTAAACTGATTACCTCCATGTGTATCTGATATATTATATTGTGTATTTCTCAGAGTGCTCCTGTGACCGGCGGGGCACGAGGGTGACTCAGTGTCCTCTGGGGAGTCCCTGTTTCTGTGATTCAAGGACTGGACAGTGTCCCTGCAGGACAGGGGTGGTGGGCACCCTCTGTGACGAGTGTCAGGACGGATACTGGAACCTGGGCGGAGCGTCCGGATGTCAACCCTGCAGCTGTGACTCTGCTAACTCTTTCTCCAACATCTGCAACAAGGCAAGACCACCGGCAGATACAGACACTCAGGACCAGACGCTTTAACGCTCAGGGACACTGTATGTTTACGTCACACTGCAGAACAGAATCACGTGGAGAACCCTGAACGTCTCAGTGCTCATATTAAAGTGGTCTAATGCGTCAGTTTAAGGGATAAAACAACAGAATTTGATCCTCCATGGGACAGAAAATAAAGTTTATGTATGTTGTGCTTTCCCAAATTAGATGTTAAAAGATGTCTCATAAGAAAAGACATTAAATAGAGACATAATGTAAAACTTAGTTCATAATAAGTAATAATTACTCACAGCAGATGAATGGTTTCTGTGGTGATGCATTCAGGTGACGGGACAGTGTCCGTGTCGTCCTGAGTTTGGAGGAAGACAGTGTGACGAATGTGGAGAAAATCACTTTGGGAATCCAGACCTGCAGTGTATCTGTGAGTCAAACACCAGCACTCCTCTAACCTCGTCATGTGACGCAGCTCGCTGTAGCTTTTATCTGAACCCGTCACGTCTCGTTCTCAGCTTGTGACTGTAACATGGAGGGAACCGAGCGTCCGTCGTGTGACCCTGAAACCGGCGAGTGCAACTGTCGGGTTGGCGTCACCGGTATTTTCTGTGACGAGTGCGCCCCTGGGTACGACTCGGCGTTCCCGGCCTGTAAGAAGTGCCACGCCTGCACTGCCCTGTGGTCCGAAAACGTCACCGATGTGCACAAAGCTGCCCAGAGGATGAGGACCTTCATCCCTAACTATAGCAATGACCTGCAGCCCAAAGATCGCCACCGGCAACGGATGCTGGAAATGCATTCCAAGATGAACGGCCTCTCCAACCTGACGGACCTGTCCACGCCCAAGGTGGAGAAGGCAGAGAAACTGTGTACGATGATCAAGTAAGTTCTACTATTATTCACTTCAAATTCAAAGTTTTAAAACTAGTTTTGCAGCCTCACAGCGACATCAGCACCCACAGAGGAGCACCGTCAGAGTTCATCAAACACTTTGAACCGTCTCCGGCTTAATTCAACCCTTTCATCTGTTGTTTTGACAGAGTTACCTCTGAGCCTGTGTGTGAGTCAGCTTTAACCACTAAACACTCTTTAAGTGTAAAATCTGAACGCAATAATCAAACATTTTCACCTTTTCTGCCTCACAGGAAACTCAAAGATGCCATCGACCCAAACAAAATCCTGATCAACCCGTCTTCTCTCCTCAACACCCAAATCGACAACATTGGCATAGAGTTCCAGAAGCTGCTGAACAAACTGAAGGACAAACTCATCAAGGATTCCAACAAAGGGCAAGAATTTCGGGAAGGTGCAGAGAAGTTCTGATGTTTTAGCTTACTTCAGAAAGAGCGCAGACCTCTTCTCTTTATTGGGTTATTTGATTTAAATTCATCTCTTCATCCATTTTCTGCCGTTAACCCAGAGCTGGGTTGCGATGGCAGCAGGCTCAGTCAGGTAGTCCAGACCTCCTTCTAACCCCCAATGTCTTCCAGCTCCTCCAGGACGATCCTGTGGTGTCCACGGGTCTGATGGGATGTTGTGTCCTGGGCTTACCTGGGGTCTACCAGTTGAACACACCTGGAAAACCTCTAAAGGGAGGCGCCCAGGCATCCTGATCAGATCCTGAACCACCTCAGCTGACTCCTTTCAACATGAAGGAGTTCCTCCTGGATGTCTGAGCTCCCTTTTAATAACTGTGTTGCCTCTTCTTCTTTGGTTTATTTGTTGTAGAGCTGCTGGACGAGATCAAAAAGCTTCATAAAGCCTTCATGTCGGATGAGAAAAAGGTGATAAACGCCAGCAAAGCCGTGGGGAACTCCATGGACACCAGACAGGAAGTCAAACGCAAACTGAGCCAGTGCAGCAAAAGAGACCTGGGACCGCTGGAGAAGGAGGTCAAAGAGCTCAGCCTGGTCAACCTCAACCAAAAGGTGAGTATTAACCAGAACTATCACATGACTCACGCACCAGCCAATCAGAAATCTGTGTGAAGTGACTGAAGTATTTAAATGATCGGTCTGCCTCGATGCTGTTTCATCCATAAATACATAAATCATACATTTCAGTCCTTTGATAACCATGAAGCGATTCATGGTCATCGTGTCATTGACAGTCACAGTCAGGTGAATGAGCCTCTTCATGTGCTCACTGAGCCTGTTGTGGTCTGATGCAGATCTGTGGAGGACCAGGTCTGGAGAACTGTTCAGGATGCGGTGGAGCTCTGTGTGTTCTGGCTTCAGGGAAGAGGAAATGTGGAGGTCCAAACTGTGACGGAGGCGCTCCTCTCAGTCAGAACGCTTCTGAGACAGCAGAGAAAACGAAGAAACAACTGGACACGCTGCTGTCCAGACTGCAGGAGTCCAAGAAGAAGGTCTGGTCGTAGCATCACTGTGCACACATGAACCGGACTGATGCTGCAGGAACACACACTGACACACTTCACGGCTTCACCGCTAAATAAATGTTGTTGCTCTTCGTTGTGCCTCAGATCAATGACTCCAAACAGGCCGCTCAGGACACCAAAGACAAGGCCAAAAAGCTGCAGGATCGGATCAACAACAACAAGACCACCTTCGAGAGGGAGAAGAATAAAACCAAGGAGCTCATCCAACGAGTCAAAGACTACCTGAGGGGTCAGTGATGCTGCAGGAGCCTGGTCCTCAGCTGGAGGCCTCGGGTTCAGCCGTGTGGTCGGTTTATAGACGCAGAGGTTCTCACGATGACTCTTTCGTATCTGTTTGGTTTTCAGGCATGAACTTTCTACAGAGTTCTAAGGCAGACATTTCAGAGCTTCACGATTTGGACAATATTTACGGTGTAAACATGAAGTTTCAGAAGCAGCAGCCTGAGACATTAACCTTTAACAACAGCCCTCATACGACTGAAACATGATTATTTATCACGTTTCCTCCTCGACAGATGCGACGGTTCCTCCGGAGGACATCGAGAAAATGGCCCGAGCTGTTCTGGCCATCCAGCTGCCGCGATCGCCTGATCAGATCCGATCAATGATCAATGACATCAATAAACTGCTGTCCAACGTCACCAAATTCAAGGGCGACCTGAAGAAGCTCGAGGAGCACGCCAAGACCGCCCAGGACCTTCTGAAGAAAGCTCGGGAACTCAAGTCAGTGTCTGAAACCGTGAAGCAGCCGTGAGCTCTGTGAAATTAAAACTTGAAACTACAGTCGAAATCCAAAACTTTCAGTAAAGAACAAAAAAGGAAACACTGAAAGGAAACAAAAATCTGAAACTACAACTAAAACACTGAATTTTAACCAAAACGCTAAACTTTAAATACATGATGAGGAAATAAAATAAAACACCAAAATTTTAATAAAACCTGAAACTTGAGCCAAAACACAAAATTTCAACCAAAACTTAAAATTTTACATAAAACACATTTTGAATAAAATCGCAGTTTTACCAAAAAATGAGATTAAAGGTTTAAAATGCTCTCAGAATAAAGATGAGAGAAGCTTTAGGTTGGTCTGTTGTTCCAGGTCGCACAAAAACTGGATTGAGTCCAGTGAAAGCAGTCGACCCAAAAACAGTGCTGACGCTCCGTTAGCGTTACGATCTCTGCAGGATGATCGGTTGCTGATCAGTGATTGGCTGAGTGACCACACTTCTTTGATATCCAATCACAACCCTTGGATCTTATTCTATCTGTTGTGTTTGTTTGTTATCACAGGGAGCGGACAAAAAACATCAACATTACCGAGATCAGCAAAGACATTTACAAAGCGGAGAAAGCTCAGGACAAAGCCAACAACGACCTGGAAAAATCCAGCCGGGACCGCGACATGATCAAAAACCGAGTCCGAGATGTAAGGATCCCTCGAGTCCACTGACCTGAGCTCAGTTCTGTCTGCTGTCGACGCGCTGAAACGTGTTTTTCTGTCACGTTTCAGATCAAAAACAAACTGAACAGCAGCGAGACGAAGCTGATGAGCCGACGACCCAAAGACCTGAAGGACCAGATCGAAGCCCTGAAGAAAAAAACGGAACAGAACAGACAGATGGCGAGAGCCGCCCGAGACGCTGCCAACAAGGCGGCGACCACGGCTGACACGAAGAAGGTGAGACGACTGACGCTGACAGACAGCAAAACTACTGACAGACAACAAGACCACTGACACTGACAGACAACAAGACAATTGACACTGACAGACAAGATGACTGAAACTGACAGACAGTAAGATTACTGACACTGACAACAAGACCACTGACGCTGACAGACAGTAAGACCACTTACACTGACAGACAACAAGACTACTGACACTGACAGACAGCAAAACTACTGACAGACAACAAGACCACTGACACTGACAGACAACAAGACTACTGACATTGACAGACAGTAAGACTACTGACAGACAACAAGACCACTGACACTGACAGACAAGATGACTGAAACTGACAGACAGTAAGATTACTGACACTGACAGTAAGACCACTGACACTGACAGACAGCAAGACTTCTCACAGTGACAGACAGTAGGACCACTGACACTGACAGACAGTAAGACTACTGACACTGACAGACAGTAAGACTACTGACAGACAAGACGACTGACGCTGACAGACAGCAAGACTACTGACACTGACCGACTGCAAGACCACTGACAGACAGCAAGACCACTGACACTGACAGACAAGACCACTGACACTGACAGACAGTAAGACGACTGACTGACAGTAAGACGACTGACACAGAAACAAGACTTTAAGTGCTGTGAAGTGTTTGCAGTCAGTCGTGGTTTCGTTACTCTCACCTGTCAGGTAACTGCAGTCCTGTTGCTGGAGTAACCACAGACACCTGTCAGTCAATCAAAGCGTGTTTTTGATGTGCTGTCAGTTTTTTCACCGTCTGTCTGTTGTAACAGGATATGGACGATGTGATGAAGCTGTTTGAGCTTGTAAAGCAGAAGAATAAGACTCTGGCGGCTCAGGGAAAAGCTGGAGAACAACTTAAGAAGATCAAGGAGGAGGCGGAGAAGATAAAGAAACAGGTGGAGGACAAACTCAAGCAGATACAAGGTAGCTTTACTGCTTTAGTCCTGCTGTATGTTTCCCTTTAAACATCAACCTGGAGCAAACACAGCGTCAGTAGTCCTGCAGAATTATCTGCAGTAGTAGTCTGTGCAGTAGTACAGTATATAAAGTATGCATGTATTTGTGTATTCTGCGTTGTCAGACATGGAGCAGAAGATCCGTCAGCTGGTCAAGAGAAAAGAGGACAAAGTGTCTGAGGTCTCCAAACTGCTGGAGACGGTGAATTCACTGCGAAAGGACATCTCCAAACGGGCTGAAGAATACGCCAGCTGTACCACCTAAATACCGCTGAGTACCACATACGGAAATACGGGTCCGCATAAATGCTACTGAGTACTGCATACTGAGACACTGGTCCTCATAAATACTACTGAGTACTACATGCTGAGACAGATGTCCTCATAAACCTGTAGTTTCCAGACTTTTAGATGTGTGGAGCTTTTAAGGATCAGTCTTTTTTTATATATATATTTGTTTTATTGACGTCGCTTGAAACCGTCAGTGAGTTGACTCTGGGGTTCCTCAGGGATCTTGTTTAGGACCCTTGTTCTTCCTGATTAATGTTGAGAACCTGCTTAATGTTTGTCAACTGACGTCTGATATTTAGTTTTCAGACGGCTCTGTATCATCTTTAATGTCACAGGAAGCTCGCCGTCAGTCTGACTCAAATAAATCATGTTTAGATTAATTCAACTTTATTTTCATCATCAGAGTGCAACACAGAGACATTCAGTTTTCATGTAGACGTTTTAGTGTATTGTTACTGCGGTGCAGAGTAAAGGTGTGTGTTTGTGTGTTTTTGAATGAACTGTCTGCTGTAAACATTCAGACTGTTTCTGTCTGATCATTTAAGACGCTAATAAAATGACG
>JBBMOE010000030.1:1291606-1327501 GCA_037975065.1 Chaetodon trifasciatus
GACAGAGGCGGTCTCGGGAGCTCAGGGGGTCTCAGAGCCCCTACTGGTTTTCGGGAGGTTCAGACGTTCTGAGGGGAGTCCGGATTCTGGAGGTCTGAAGAGTTTTTGGACTCTGGAGGTCTCGCTTGGTCTGAAGTTCTGGTTCCAGGTTTTCAGGACCTTTCCTTGTAGTCCTTCATCAGAGGATCCGGATCATGTTGGAGCTTCAGCTCGCGGTGCTGCTCGGTGAGTTTAAGCCCAAAAAACTACGAAAAAAAAAGTTTGATAAAGTTGGACAGATTTCTTCTGTTTGTTCATCAGATGCATCGAAATAAAGTTTCCAAGTCAAACTTTTCATTTCAGAGGAAACAGTTTGATTCACCTTCACTTCAGTTTTAACTTTATTTCACAAAAAAAAAAATCAGAGAATTCACATCTGAGATTTTCAGGAACAGGAAATCAATCAGAATCTGTGTGAGTGATCGATTAACGTTTGAGTCATCTATCGATCTGAACTCTCACTGATAAAACAACACATTCAGATCAAACAGGATTTTCAGTTTCATTGTTAACATCTGAACAGAGAGAAATCAGCTGATTCATGAAAACAATCTGAACCAACAAAGTGAGAAAATTCTGCTGATTTCACTTTAAAATGAAAAGGAAAAATCAGGTGAAATAAAAAGTGATGATCAGATCTGAAGGTCAGCGCCAATTTACAGAGATTTCAGATGAAAGTGTTTGAACCTTTGATGAGTTCAGGGATGAAATCTGATCTGAGATCAGCCTGTTTGATGTGCGGCTTCAGACTGTGATTAAATCAGTTCAGGACAAACTGAAGCTGCTGATTAAAGAAAACAAAGAATCGCGTCATCACATCAGCCAGAATCTTTTCTTTATCCATCGATCCGTCGATCATTGATTGATCTGAGACTTAAAAAAACCTTTTTTTGTCCAAACTAAGAAAAGGTCTCCAGCTGTGCAGATTTCCTGTTCACTGACATTTCAGATGATATTTGATTTGCTCTTTAACGCGTTTAATCTGGTGTTACGATAACTGAAATCTGTCCGTCTCATTAAACTCTGCAGCGTCACGTCTGTTAAATCTGACCGCAGATCAGATGTTCTGATCTCTGCTGAACTGTTTGACAAAATCAAATGGAAAACAGAGAAAAGTAGGAAATGTCAAATGGACCGTCCTTTCGGAGAGGACAGGAGACAGTGTTGACCCATAAGTCCTCACAGCAGCAACAAGTGACATCACAAGTCCAAACGCCTTCTCCATACAATGAGTCCACGTTCTAAACAGAACTGTGAGAACGTCAGTCTTCGTGAGTTTTTCGGTCTCGTCCACTCGTCAGTCCACATTCTCGTCCGTCTCATGACGCCGCGGCCTCATTTCTCATTGTTCTCATCGTCTTTTCCTAAAGTCTAAATTGTCCTTTGTGTCTTTCTTTGACCTCATGACCTTTTCCAGGAAAAGACGTTTTGACTATTTGGAACCTCAGACTTTCACAATAAGAGCCTCTGCTTTCAGCTCTGCAGGTGTTTACCTGCGCTCAGGAGGGCGGGGCCTCAGTGGGCGGGGCCCTGGATGATTTCAGCCTCCCAGAACTCAGTGACGTGTGCACAGAGGGCAGCTGTTACCCAGCAACAGGAGACCTTCTGATTGGCCGAGCCCACCAGCTCTCATCCACCTCCACCTGCGGACTGAGCCGACCCGAGCCGTTCTGCATCGTGAGCCACCTGCAGGTAAATGAACACCTGCTGACCAGTAGCACGCCGTCCTGAGCCACGGCGGACGTCTATCACAGTTTATCAGCTGCGTGTGTCCGAACAGTCGTTTTCACTTCAGTTTTTTCTGGATCAAAGACTGAAGCTGAATCTGCTTTGTGACACACCTGCTCAGGTTTATTCAGCCAGAGCGCGCTGAAGACGTTTCAGACGGTTTTCATCCAGAGTTCAAATGGTTTCAGGAAAGTTTAGAGATGAAAAGTGTTTGGTTAAAGTGTGTGTGTGTGTGTGTGTGTGTGTGTGTGTGTGTGTGTGTGTGGCGCAGTCTGCACTGTTTCCTGTGTAAAATCGCCTCCCTATAAGGAAACATGGAGCTCTGACAGCAGACAGATGTTTGTCCAGATGCTTCAGTGGAGAAAACACAGACGCTTCAAAGGTCAGACTGAATGAGGACGCAGAGCAGACCGAGCTCAGTGATGAGTGTTCGGGTCAGTCAGCCGATGGTAGAGCTGTGAGTCCAGCTCAGCCCGCCGTCCAGAAACAAACCGCTGGACCAGAAAAGTCCACCATGATGGATTTCATGCAAATGTTTAGCAAATTTTGGCTGTGGGTCCGCAGCATCGTGGGACGGAGATACACAATTCTGTTTTAAATTAACCAGATTGGTCGACAGACATGGCCATCAACCAATAGACTTCGCGGGGGGCGGGGCTTAGCAGGAAAATAGCTGTAACCATTTGTGAAATAGTCATAAATCTGTTTACAATCTTTCGGCCGTGACATGCTAACCAAAGCATTTTGAGCCCCACCCATAGGGGGCGCCAAAAACACGTACGTCAAATCCCAGTGGATAGACTTCACCAGTTCAGGTGCGCACGCCCCAGAGTCAGGTATTAACCAAAATCTGAAGTGCTGTGTTGATTGGTGCGAGTGGGCAAAGCCTCTGCAGACGTCCTGACGACCTGAACACACAGAATGTGAAAGCTAATAAAAAGCTTCCTGCTGCTCCTGATGCAGCTGTGAACGTCACAGTTATTACAGCTGAACGCGTTCAGAGTCACTTCCTGATCAGCATCATCAGACATGTGGCTCTCAGTCAGTAAAGTCAGTATTTATGACAAATGGCAGAAACAGTGGAGCTTTAAGAGGTTGAACCTTCTTTAGTTCAACATGTCGTCTGAGTCTCCGCTGAAAGCAGGAAGCGAATCAAAGACTCAACTGGTTACAAAAAGACTGAATGTGTGTGAAAAGAGTCTGCGGTGGTCTTATCTCCACTGAGCGAGCAGAGAAGAATCTGAGGAATCCTGCTCAGCATTAACCCTTCGCTGCCCTCCGTCTGTCTCCCTTCGACCAGGAGGAGAAGAAGTGTTTCGTGTGCGACTCGGCGGATCCGTACGACGACCTCACGGATCAGGCGAGCGGCCATCGCATCGAGAACGTCGTCACCACGTTCGCTCCCAACAGACTGAAGACGTGGTGGCAGTCCGAGAACGGTGAGAACGAGCACACGGTCAGAGGTCAGAGGTCAGAGGTCAGAGGTCAGCAGAGGTGAACTGCTCCTCTGTCAGTCATCAGTCAGTCGTGTTGTTACAGGTTCAGGACTCACAGCTGCTTAACTGAAGTATTAGTACTTAAAGTATTAATTAAGTGTAATTATGTTGCTCTGTTTGAAACCTCAAATACTCCATCTGGAGGCTTCAAACTGAGCAAAGCCAACTTCTTCATGGAGGGAGGGGCAGCATTAGGACTGATTTTAAAGATGACTCAAACACACGAGTGCATTATGAAAGGTGAGTCAGAATCAGTGCACCTGAATAAAAAGTTATATTTCACTCTGCTTTTTAAAGTTTTTCGACGTCAAACAGTGACACCAAAGTGTTTAAATTCATCCACAGTTAAAATGTTTTGCCCATTTTCACAGATTTCAGTCTCTAAGTTTCTGTCTTCGTTACAGTCTCTTCAGCGTTTAGGAGTTGTTTAACCGTTCAGTGACATTTTGCATTTCCTCCGTTAATGTTTATTGTATTTGCACACATCATGAGCTCATTAGTGCAAACACGCAGTGGTCCTAGTATTGAGCCCTGTGGTCCTCCCGTGCTATGGGTTTTTGTTTTTGTTTACCGGCACACACTGAAGGCCACTGAGGTCGATGTATCCATTTTTGGGAAGTTAGAGAAAGGTTGTAGATTGCCAGTTCAGGTAGTATTTGATGGTTTGTAACTGGTGTTCTGCCGTCTGCAGGACTGGAAAACGTCACCATCCAGCTGAATCTGGAGGCCGAGTTTCACTTCACTCACCTCATCATGACCTTCAAGGTGAGTTCTACTCAGATCACATGGCTACAGGTGTGACCTCGGTGAGCAGATGGTTAGAGGGTCGTCAGGAGGGTAAAAGACCAGATGTTCAGAGGCCAGCTAAACAAAGAAACACTGGTTTCTGATTGGTCAAAGTCCTGTGAGAGCACTTTCAGTTCAGTCCCTGTCTGAAGTCACGTCCTGTTTATATTTGCCGTTTTATCTGAGTGAGTGTGTAAACATATGTACTATATAGTGTGGATGATATGTTCAATCCCACAATGCAATGCTCCACATGTTGTAGATGTGAAAATCACAGCTGTCAGTGCTGATGATTAGCGAGCGTCTGAAATTGAACCAATGATTCAGACACAACCGCCGACTTCTCAGAGGAGGCTGCTGCCATGATGCTGCCTGGGAGGTCCGACACACACACACACGCACACACACACACACTCAGAGGTCTAGCATTAGTGTAATAAACAGATTCTTCACTGACCGATGTTGTTTATAGTCTGTAGTTTATCAGTAGTTGTCAGAATCACATGAACACATTAAAGCGGCAGTGAAGCAGACTGTGATGACTGTGAAGTCCTTCAGATACAAACAGCAGAGTCAAACTGGTTCAGGCTGGAAACACAGTTGATTTAGCTCCACAGTGCGAAGGTGGACGAATGAAACCAGTCGCTTAAAATCAATAAAATCAATCCACGATTTCTCAGGTTGTAATCAGATGAAGTGATTCCACCTCCAGCAGACGTCGGCTGGTCTGTCAGCCTGTTACTGATGCTGAAAACAGAGAAGACGTATGTTAAGAGTTGACTGGACGTCCGTCAGTAGAGACACACTGTGGGACACTTTCACTTTCTCTGTGTGGAAATTTGATATTTTCACGTTACTGATATGAAGAAAGACATTAAACATGAGTCTTTTGTAGATTCAAACCTTCATTTTAAAGACATTTAATGATGTTTTCAGTGTGTAAAAGGTTCTACAGGATGTGGATCAGGATCTGCTGGTTCGGGTCTAACAGGAAGTTCAGACTTTCAGATTAAAGCTGTTTCAACGTTTAACCTGCAGAGCTGATCAGTGGTGTTTGAAGTGTCACAGTGAGGTGTTAATGATCTTCATTCGACTCTGTTCAGACGTTCTGTGTCTGTTCTGATGGTCGCTGGGATCAGCAGAACCGTCCGATGATGTTTCAGGTTTTCTAACATCGTTCTCTCCCCTCAGACGTTTCGACCCGCCGCCATGGTGATCGAGCGGTCGGCTGATTTCGGGAAGACGTGGCAGGTTTATCGTTACTTCGCCTACGACTGCGAGACTTCTTTCCCATCTGTTTCCCAAGGTCCAATGCAGAAGGTTGATGATGTCATCTGTGACTCACGTTACTCCGACATCGAGCCATCGACTGAAGGAGAGGTACTGCAGTACTCTGTAGACGTCTTTTAGATAGAGCTCTTCTGGTCTGATCGACCGCTCAAAGCACTTAAGCTAGTCTGGTAACCTCTTGGTTAAATAATGGCAGAACACACCTGGTGAGGTGTTGCTGTGATGTCATTGTGATGTCATTGTGATTGATAAAAGTCAAATAATTGGGTGAAATACCTCCTTGTTTTCCAGGTGATTTTCAGAGTTCTGGACCCAGCGTTCAAGATCGACGATCCCTACAGCCCCAGAATCCAGAGTACGTTTCCTCACATCGGCAGATAACTGTCAGAGTTATTGATCAGTCATTGATCTGTCACTGATCACCTGTTGTTGACCTTTTGTTCAGACATGTTGAAGATCACCAACCTGCGTGTGAAGTTCACCAAACTGCACACGCTCGGGGACAACCTGCTGGACTCTCGTATGGAGATCAAAGAGAAGTATTACTACGCCGTCTACGACATGGTGGTCCGAGGAAACTGCTTCTGCTACGGACATGCCTCCGAGTGTGCCCCCATCCAGGGAGCGGGGCACACCAGGGAGGGCATGGTGAGTCCTGAAGGGACAGGGAGGATCTTAAGGGGGCAGGGTGGGTCCTAAAGGGAACAGAGAGTCCTGAAGGGAACAGGCAGACTGTAGTGGATCAGTGGTGGATCTCCCTGTAGGAGTCTGTTTGCTGAGAATGTTAATGAGCTGCAGACGATGATTCATTCGTTCATCATTCAGCTCACATCTGTTGAGTTTTCATTAATATTGTATTGGACTCAGGAAACAGGAGGAATGTCGGCGCTTTGATGCAGTTTTTATTCCATCAGTTTCACATTAACTTCTTCCAGTTACTGACTTTATGAAACCTGTTTGGACTGATTCTGATAGAAAACATCAGTTTTTAATCAACTTTCCACTGACGACAGTTTTCAGTTCATCACAACATTCAAACACAGTGAAACCTTTCTTAAAGTTGGATCCAGATATCAGTATGATCAATATCTTTTGATGGATATATCAGCTGATTGGAGCTGTGCTCTGCAGGTTGAGTCACTGATTGATCAGTGTTATGTGCTGATCACATGTATTTATGACTGTTGGTGTGTTGTGTGTCTTCAGGTTCACGGTCACTGCATGTGTAACCACAACACTAAAGGTCTGAACTGTGAGCAGTGTCAGGACTTCCACCACGACCTGCCCTGGAGACCAGCCGAGGGACGCAACACCAACGCCTGCAAGAGTGAGTCTGTGCTGGTCTCTACTGGTTTCCTCTGGTCTTTGCCACTATCTGCTGCTCTGTACTGGTCTCTGTTGGTTTTAAATGGCTTCTGTTGGATTATACTGGTTTGTGTTTGTCTCTACTGAGCTCTACTGCTGTCTGCTTTTCTCTTCTGGACTAGCAGACAGTACAAACTCTCTGCTGGACTCTGGCGGACTGGGACTAGTTTTAAAGTTTTGATAGCAGTGCTAACCTGATACCTGAGGTTCAGCCACGTTTCCACCAAACTCTTTCAGTTTAGTACCCTTGAAACCAGTAGCTAACCAGTACCAACATGTAGCTAAACCATAGATCCGCTTAAATGTAGGCGGGGTTGTCACCATGGCTTCGGGGCGAAACCCCTCAGTTTTTCTGGCAGTTTGGACACAACAGACGAGACTTTTCTGCTTGAAGCTGCAGCTTTATTAGCTGACACACTGTGACCTGTTCTGTACATTAACCTTCTCTTCTGCTGCGCTCACATTCACCATCACTTTCATCACTTTCCTGCTCAACAACACTCACTACGCATGCAAGTTCTACACTGAGATACGCAACAAGAACACAAAGGAGGACACTGAATGTCTCGTGCTCCTTCTTCTCAGAATGTGGTTTTAATCACACCGAGCAGATGAGCTTTGTTTGAGAAACGGCCTCAGGCGGTAAGACACGACTGCTGCAAATTACAGGAGCGTTGGGAAATCCTACATCAGAGCGCAGACGACTCTGAGTCTCTCTGACCAATCAGTGGTTGGCAGTGTTTATAGCTCCACCTTTAAGTGATCAGTGTTCCCGGCACCTGAAAAGACGGTCACGAGTAAACAGAATGAGGTTCTGATGGTGCCGTTTGATGTGTAACAGCCTAATGTGTAACAGCCTAATGTGTAACAGTCTAATGTGTAACAGCCTAATGTGTAACAGCCTAATGTGTAACAGCCTAATGTGTAACAGTCTAATGTGTAACAGTCTAATGTGTAACAAGGTTGCTGGTTCAACATCTGACATCAAAGTCAAATGTGTCACTTGAGGTTATAGATTTATATTGATCAATAATCAATCATCCTGACTTTGATCTGAAACAGCTGCTGCAGTCTGTGACTGAATGAATTTAACTCGACTGCATCTCTTTTCTGTCTCTGTGGCGTCTGCAGAGTGTAACTGCAACCAGCACTCGGACTCGTGTCACTTCGACATGGCCGTGTTCGTGGCTTCGGGAAACGTCAGCGGAGGCGTTTGTGACGACTGTCAACACAACACGGCCGGACACAACTGTGAGCAGTGCAAACCGTTTTACTACCAGCATCCAGAGAGAGACGTCAGAGACCCCAACATCTGCCAGAGTGAGTCCAGAACCCGAGTCTGATCTGTGCTTTAAAAGGAAACACTGTGCTTCATCTGTCCTCAATATTTAATAGAAATGGACCTTTTCTTGTCTTTAGTGATGAAGAAAGTACCTGGACAACACCTCTACACTGTAAAACATGCTGATTTTAACTCACCTCTACACTGTAAAACATGCTAATTTTAACTCACCTCTACACTGTAAAACATGCTGATTTTAACTCACCTCTACACTGTAAAACATGCTGATTTTAACTCACATCTACACTGTAAAACATGCTGATTTTAACTCACCTGAAGACATGCATTAAGTTCCAGGACAGACAGGCAGTTTGTTGTTCAGACTGTTCATGGATCAGTCTGAACTTCCTGTAATCATCCTGCTGGAGTGACGTTACTTAACCTCAGGTCTCAGTTGAAACCAGTTTCCTGTCTGCAGCTGATGGTCCAGACTGAACGAATCCGTCTTTATTGATCCTCTGCAGTGAGATCTTCATCCTCACAGTAAATTTTGTCCCGTGTGTGTTTCTGTAGTGTGTAACTGTGACCCCCTGGGTTCTCTGAATGGAGGAATGTGTGACGGGATGACGGACGTTCGGGCCGGTCTGATCGCCGGTCAGTGTCGCTGTAAGGTCAACGTGGAGGGCGAGCGCTGCGAGCGCTGCAAAGAGGCGCATTACGGGCTGAGCGACGAGCCCGAAGGATGCAAGGGTACGAAATCACACACAACACCATATCTACACCTACAGGACAGCGAACAATGTCACAGCACATACAGCACACACACAGATGCGCTCACGCTGTGACTGTGTGTGTCACTGTGTTCAGCATGTACCTGCAGCCCTGTGGGAACACTTCCTGGAGGAAACCCCTGCGACAGCGAAACAGGAAGCTGCTTCTGCAAACGTCTGGTGACCGGACGAGACTGTGACCAGTGTGTGGTGAGAAGACACGTTAAAATACGTCTACACACCCTGAATCCCAAACAAACAGCCAATGACATCAGACCAGAGGTTTAACCAACCAATCAGCTCACAGTCCTGAATCCTTAAAGAGTCAAGCTGGAATGAGATTTGGGGGGGGGGGGTAACCAGGTCACATGATATGAAGTCAGATTAGTGCAGACAGACTGTAACTGTGTGTGTGAAGGAAAAGCTGCAGCTGTGAATGTGTGGGAGGTCTTTGTGTGTTTATTGTGTGTGTTTCTGTGTTTATTGTGTGTTTAGGAGATGAAAGCCGGAATGACTTCCTCTCACAGCTTTAAAACAGGTTTCTACAAACAGAAACAAGCTGGGAGGTCAGAAAATGACTTAATGACACGTCTGTGACATCTGCTGTGTGTGTGTGTGTGTGTGTGTGTGTGTGTGTGTGTGCGTGTGTGTGTGTGTGTGTTCTCAGGCTGAACACTGGGGTCTCAGTAATGACATGGATGGCTGCAGACCATGTGACTGTGACCTAGGAGGAGCCATCAACAACCAGTGAGTTCAAAGCAATGCTAACAGCTAACAGCTAACTGCCCTCTGCGTGTGTGTGTGTGTTGTCTGTCGTCTGGAAGCAGAGTTGTGATTCTGTTTGTCTGTTTGTCAGTCATTCAAAGAGAAAGAGGGCCAAGAAGGGGCTCAGAGCAGAGAGTCAATGTGCTGCATGCAGCTCTACAGTTAAATAAGATTTTACCCATTTTAAATAGTAATAAAAATAGAAAATCAATACGTGGCGAACAAATAAATCAACGTATGAATGTGGCGATAATGGGACTCATTTTCAGACATTATTAGAGAGAGTAGTTGTGAGTATCTGTGTGAAGAAAAAGAAATTTAAGCAGCTTGTAGTTCTTTGTTTCACAGAACAAACCAGGAAGGAGCTGCAGCTGCGAATCACATGACAGGAAGATAAACATGAATTAACATAATTCAAAGGGATGTGATGGATGTGTGAAGCATACTGAGCCTTTAACTGCTAACAGCTAACAAACAAGCTACAAACAGCTAACAGAGAGCTAGCAAACAGGCAACAAACAGCTAACAAACAGCTAGCAAACAGGCAACAAACAGCTAACAGAGAGCTAGCAAACGGGCAACAAGCAGCTAAGAAACAGCTAACAAAGAGCTAGCAAACAGCTGTTTGATCTGCTTCATTTTTTCCTCACATTTTCCACTTCCTGTCTTCCTACAGGTGTGATCAGGTGAGTGGTCAGTGCATCTGCAGAGATCACATGTTCGGTCGTCGCTGCGATCAGGTCGAGTCCGGATTCTACTTCATCGCTCTGGATCACTACACGTATGAGGCTGAGGACGCCAAGTTTGGACCTGTGAGTCACCTTTGTAACCTTTGACCCTTGACCTTTTATCACCTGGAAGACATAAGTTTCTCTCTTTAACATCTGACAAAACTCTATTAGATACGACACCTGCTGGTACAGACTGCTGCTGACTACACACAGACATATTTTATTAATTTAAAAGTCCAGAAAGACAGAATGTTTACATTTCACGAGAGCTCGGAGCTTAGGAAGTTTTGTGACTTATTTAGACTTTTTCATGACGAACATTTCATCAGTTTTCTTCTTTTCCTGGTGAAAACAGTTTTTTAGTTTTTCTTCAGCGTCACATGAGAGCTCGCCAAAGGTCGTTTGATCAGTCTTCATGTCTCCATGTCTTGGTTCTTTAGGGAGTGACAGTTGTCCCGAGGCCCCACCCTCTGGACCGTAGTCCCACCTGGACAGGCATCGGTCTGGTCAACGTCCCAGAGGGGGCCTTCCTGGAGTTCTCTGTGGACAACATCCCCCACTCCATGGAGTATGACATCCTCATCCGTTACGAACCTCAGGTCAGACCTGTCAACCCTCCCATATTTTTCATGTTACTCCTGGGTGAGAATACTTCCCTGTAACGTTCCCATATTTTGCAAGTTGTAAGTTTGTGTAAATATGTCACCAAATGAAAGGAGGCTTACTTTTACTTTCTTTTTTACTAAAGAAAATGAAAGAAGAAAAACAGACAGAAGAGGCTTAAAGTTGAAATTATGAAACCTTTCATGTGTCTGTTGGTCCTGCAGCTGCCTGACCAATGGGAGGAGGTTCTGATGACAGTGATGAGACCTGGACCTATCAGAGCAGACAGTCGCTGTGTCAACACTGTGCCCGACGACGACAACCAGATGATCTCACTTCACCCCGGCTCACGGTAACACGCAGGAGCCAACGCAGTTTCCAAAAAATACATTTCTGTTTAGTTGTTCGTGTGTACCATGCCCCCGGCCATTATTCGAGACCCGGCCTTTATTTGCTTGGTGAATTTAAGATGCAAATGTGTTCTCTCTGGGTTGACTGCTTTGGGATTGCGGTGTGGCAGTGATTTAAAATATGGCAGTAGTACTCGTGGTACAGCCGGTTCAGCACAGTGGTTTCCAATCCTCTAGTTTCTGAAATGTAACTCAGAGTAAGCAGTGAGTAAGCTAACTGACAGCCAATCTTTTTGGTGCAGTTAAACCCACTTTTCTTTGGGGATTGTGAGAGATGCCTGTGAGTGAAGAGTTTTTCTTGTTTCCTGTCTGTCCCCTCAGGTATGTGGTTCTTCCCAGATCCGTTTGTTTTGAATCTGGTCTGAACTACACGGTCCGCCTCAGCCTGCCGCTGTACTCGGCCCTCAGCGACGTCCAGTCTCCATACACACTCATTGACTCGGTGAGGAAACTGTTTTACTCTATGCTGATCTTCAGACACTGAAAACAAAGCAACAACTAATTTACAGTTATTTACGTTATTGATTAATCTGCACATTATTGTCTCTTTCAGTAGATGAATCATTGGATCTATAAAATGTCAGAAAATAGAGAAAAATGCTCATCATATTTTCTGAGTCCACAGTGATGTCTTTAAACATCTTGTTTTGTCCCAAGCTCAAATATATTCACTTATATACTCCCATCAAAAGAGCTGGAACCAGAAAAAGATCTGATGAGGAGTTTTTGCTCCAAAAATGACTGAAATGATTCATGATTATCAAAATAGTTGCTGCCGGACTCGGGTGATAATAATAACCTCCCCTCCAAAACCACATTAGATACAGAACAGAGCCTGATGCCAGCCTTGATGAAGAGTCTGCTTTGAGTCCTGGACAGAGGTTGGGGAGTGACGATAGCAATTTGAGTTTACGTCTTTACTTTATGCTGGATCATGTGACGTCACGTGACATCAACACATTGAATACCACAGAGGTGTAAATGTTTGGAGAAACTGTTCTCTCTAAAGACGCCTGCAGGCAGTGAGCTCTCAGCCACTCTAACGCTTGTCTTCTGCCTCAGATCGTGTTGATGCCTCACTGCAAGAATCTGGAGATCTTCACGGCCTCAGAGGGAGGCGACTCCGGCGGGGGAAGGGGATGGGAAACATTCCAACGTTATCGTTGCCTGGAGAACAGCCAGAGTGTCATCAAGTCGCCGATGACCGACATCTGCAAAAACTTCATCTTCAGCATCTCCGCCATGTTGCACCAGGGAGCTAAAGGTACAGTGGTCCACCTTAAATCTGACTCTACCTTAACAGCCTGTCCAAGGTTGGTTCCAACAGTATTTTATGTTATATTGTGACTAATGTTGGCCCTCAAGGCTTTGACCTCATCACTCCCCAAAAGGAAGCACCAGGAGATTGATGATATTAATTTAAACATTAGTTATTCAGGCTGAAATGTCCAGGAAACCTCGTTCAGTCTGAATCCAGCAGATTTTAGGCAGAGGAACATCTTTCTGTAGCTTTCAACATTTGAAGGCGTGTTTGTGTCACCTGACGAACGTCAGTCCAGTATTCTCCCTCTTTTAGCTCTGTTTTTTTGTCTCCTCCTGAGGGAAATACCTGGCTCTTCAGATGCTAAATGCTCATTCTTCAGTGGCTTGAACAAGTGATTTTACAGAATTTGCCCCATTCATCAATTTTATATTATTTTTATAATTTTCTCTGAAGTACAAACAAAATTCTTGACGATGAATCTGACTTTAATCGCTGGTATGAACACAGATGACAGAGAAAACGTACAGGAGAAGAAGGTGAAGATGCTCATAAAGAGTTTCTCTGTCCTGCTGCTCAACTCTGACCTTTGACCTCTGTGGATTGAGAACAGAGAGGAGGAATTCCCCTCGAGGTTTAATAAAACCTGGCTCTGTTTCACACACTGAGGATCAGATCAGTGGATTGAGATGGAAACGTTTGGTTTGTTTGATTAAAGTATCACAGAGTGAATTCACTGAATGACTCAGTTACTCATCAGATTCCTTCCTGTCCAGTGAAAAGCTCGTATCTCTAACTGTCTTGATGTTGAATGTTTGTGCTGAACTGAAGGATGAAGAGTTCCTTCATGTCTTCTTCAGCTCAATAAAGTCTTTAAAAAGCCTCTTGGATCAGCTGAAAATGCGTCGTCACAAAGCTGAAAACAGCCTGTTTCTCTGATCGTCACACTTTTTGGAGATACGAGGTTCTCACAGGACGGCCGCTCTGCAAACATGGCGATCTATCTTCTTCCTGTAAAGTGTACTGAGACAGTTATTTTCCACTCAGATGCTCTCCCTCTTTCTGTCCCGTTGTTATTGACGCCTCTCATCGATGTTTCTGTCTCGCTGATCCTCTTCCTCCAGAACAAGACTCGACTGGTTTCTGCTTCTCCACATTCCTTAAACGTCCTCAGACCTTCTGGCTCATATATCTGTCATCAACACTCTCCCAGACAGGATCTGTGGAGAATGTATTGTTCTTGTGTACTGTTGAAGGTTGGTGGTGGTCTAAAATGTCTCCTGTGTTGGACTCCTTTTCCCAGAATGCAAGTGTGACCCTCAGGGCTCCCTCAGCACCGTGTGTGACCCCACCGGCGGTCAGTGTCAGTGTCGCCCCAACGTAGTCGGCAGGAACTGTGACAGATGTGCTCCGACCACATTCCAGTTCGGACCCAACGGCTGCAAAGGTCAGAACGCCGATCAATCTATAATCAATACATCTTATTAAATTTTATGTGTAAGAGGACCACGTGACAGTTCAGGTCCCTGCAGTCATGAACAACCGTATTCTTGTGTTTGCAGAGTGTACGTGCAACCCTCAGGGCTCACAGAACTTGTTCTGCGATCAGCTGACCGGTCAGTGCGACTGCTTTCCGGGAGCGTACGGGAGGCAGTGCGACCGCTGTCTGCCGGGTCACTGGGGCTTCCCCACCTGCAGACCCTGCTCCTGCAACGGACACGCTGACGAGTGCCACCCCGACACCGGACGCTGTATTAACTGCAGGGACCACACCAGCGGACACACCTGTGACAGGTGAGTTAGACCTGTGATATAACACAAACTGTGACAGGTGATGTATACCTGTATGACAGCCTGGATCTTAAGGGCATCACCAAGAGATGGACAAACCGTTTTCAAAGGTTAAACAACAGCATTTGTTAAGCGAACATTAACTGAAGCTAAGACGTAACATTAACTTGGCTGATGCTTTTGTCCAAATCGACCCGACAGTAAGTTCCTTTGAACTGACAACCAGCTGTAGAGGTCTGAGGACTAGCTGCAGAGGTCTGAGGACTAGATGTAGAGGTCTGAGGACTTGTTGCAGAGGTCTGAGGACTAGATGTAGAGGTCTGAGGACTAGCTGTAGAGGTCTGAGGACTAGCTGTAGAGGTCTGAGGACTAGCTGCAGAGGTCTGAGGACTAGCTGTAGAGGTCTGAGGACTAGCTGCAGAGGTGTGAGGACTAGCTGCAGAGGTCTGAGGACTAGCTGTAGAGGTCTGAGGACTTGTTGCAGAGGTCTGAGGACTAGCTGTAGAGGTCTGAGGACTAGCTGCAGAGGTCTGAGGACTTGTTGCAGAGGTCTGAGGACTAGCTGCAGAGGTCTGAGGACTAGCTGTAGAGGTCTGAGGACTTGTTGCAGAGGTGTGAGGACTAGCTGTAGAGGTCTGAGGACTAGCTGTAGAGGTCTGAGGACTTGTTGCAGAGGTCTGAGGACTAGCTGCAGAGGTCTGAGGACTTGTTGCAGAGGTCTGAGGACTTGTTGCAGAGGTGTGAGGACTAGCTGCAGAGGTCTGAGGACAGTATGTCACACTCGTGATGATGCTATAACATTGAAGAAACTTTCCCTCAATGTCTTTTCACCAGTCATTTGAATCATTAAATCGACTTCTGCTCATCACTTCCTCTCTAACCCTAACCTCTGTTCAGGTGTCTTGAAGGTTACTATGGTGACCCAGTGCTGGGGTCAGGTGACCACTGTCGTCCCTGCATGTGTCCCGACGGCCCCGGCAGCCTGCGGCAGTTTGCGGGAAGTTGTTATCGTGGCGCTGACTCTCAGCAGGCCATCTGTGTCTGCAGCAGCGGATATAAAGGTAAAAACTGTATTAACATCCAGCCACATACAGACGGAGTTTCCACTTTGTCCACAGGTTTATGTCCTGATGAGACAGTCTGTCATAAAAGTCAAACAGATGTGAGAATAAAAGAAGCTCAGAGGGAATAATTACAGCCTGAACTCAGTTGGAGCTCCTCAGCAGGATAAACTGCACAGCAGAGACAAACAAGCTTTTAATGTGAAGAGAATGAGCTGTGTGATTCGGTGTGATGTAAACAGACGCTGAGAGCAGGAATGTGATGCGACTCTGTTATTAACGCAGGAAATGACACGTTGAGCCTGGAATCAGCTGACGGACGCACCAATCACACACTCTCTCCTTTTGTTTCCACTTCAAACCTCCAGCTGTCGGAAAACATCCTGCCGAGACGCTCGACGATCTGCCGAGTTTATTACTAAACTTACCTGTGTAAACCTGCAGTGTGACATCACTGGCTTCTGATTGGCTGTCAGCTTTAAATGTTGAAATGACACTTCAACAAAGCTCCAGGTCTAAAGTAGCGTCAGCGAGAGGAAGACTGTCAAGAGTTCACTGACGTCTGATGAAAACGGTTTGTTACCTTTTGTCCATAACTCCACCCCCTTCTTCCTGCAGGTGGCCGCTGTGATGAGTGCTCACCTGGTTACTATGGAAACCCAGGGGAAGTGGGCGGGCAGTGTCGGCCCTGTCAGTGCAACAACAACATCGACATGCTGGACCCGGAGTCATGCGACGCCCGGACCGGCGAGTGTGTGCGCTGTCTTTACCACACCGAGGGCGCCGCCTGCCAGAACTGCAGGCTGGGTTACTACGGCAACGCCACGCAGCAGGACTGCAGGAGTGAGTACGCTGGATTTAGATCTGGTGACATCAATGGGGTGGCGACCAGTAGACAGATGATTTGACAACTAGCGTAATTTTTAAGAATTTTGACCAAACTTTATTGAATTATCGACAGAATATTTACAAAATCTGCAAAAAATCTGCACTTCATTAAAATTGTGACAAAATCTTTTTACGTGTGAAGTCTTGACGGAATCTCATTTTAACCCTTGATGAATCCGGATGTCTTTCGTGTCCTCAGAGTGCGTCTGTAACCAGCTGGGCAGCGACCCGTCCAGCTGTCCGTCATCCAGCGGCTGTCAGTGCGACCGCAGCAGCGGTCAGTGTCACTGCCTCCCCAACGTCATTGGTCAACACTGCGATCGCTGCGCGCCCGACACGTGGAACATGGCGAGCGGCCGCGGCTGCCAGGCCTGCGGCTGCGACCCCAAACACTCCGACGGGGCGTCCTGCAACGAGGTGACGAGCTCAACACACTTCAAAATGGCAGCAGCGCTCTGCCCCCAGCGAGTCCATCAGCTCCTGGTTCACGTTGATGATTTCTCTGCTTCTTTCTCGTCCACAGATCAGCGGTCAGTGTTCCTGTCATCCCGGCTTCGGAGGAAGAACGTGCAGCGAGTGCAGAGAGCTGTTCTGGGGAGACCCTGAGGTCAAATGTCACGGTACGTTCTCTTCAGACCTCCTCCAGTCAAACAGACGCGCTTTTAAAAAAGAAACAGCAGCGTCAGATTTATGGCTGGTCGGTTGGTTTCACTTTTTGTTTGATGAGGACGCTTCGTGTGAACAGGACAGAACCTGAATTCTCAGTTTCCCCTGAATGTGAAGGACTCAGCCAGAGTCCAGATCTCAGTCCAGATCTCAGTCCAGATCTGAAGCTGTGAATGAAACTCATTCAGCCGCTGTAACGTGGGAGCATTCCTCGTCCTCTGCTGTGATCTGCTGTGACTGATATTAAGTCCAGATGTTCCCTGGCAGTCCCGACACCATGGAGACGAGATCAGAGATCTGTCTGAACCTCCCAAGTATACCCGGAATCAACAAAGGGGGGCTGGGGGTCCAAAGGAGGTTGAACATGAAAGGAAACATGGAGAGAAGGAAGAAGGGGACAGAAAAGAAATAAGGAAGAAATAAAGTAAGAAAGAAAAATAAAAGGGACTCTTTGCCCCCCCTTGATTCTTTTGGCCCCCCTGACTCTTGGGCCCCCCCGCGGTGCTCATCATGAACCGTCCTGATCTCCTTCCTGCTCCTCAGAGGATCTCCACATTGTGGCGCTTCCTGTTTGTCGGCGTCTCCGTCAGCGCCGCCGTCAGGACGAGCTCTGCACGTTCCTCTGCTGCTTCCTTCTCTGTCTCACTCAAAGCAAAACCTCAGGCTGCTGCAGGTTTGTTGTTTCTGCAGCTGGAAGCAGCTTCAGCCATGTTTGATTCAAACCAGATGTTCAAGGCGCACACACACACGCACACACACACACACGCACACACACACACACACACACACACACAAATCCTCTCAGCACATGTTTTGTTGAACAGTGAGCCAGACAGTTTGTCTCTGATGCTTCCTGTGAAATGTTTTTACACTAAATTAAAGTTTAAACATTTTTATCTAAATAGATTGTGAAAGATGAACCGTGTGTGTGTGTGTGTGTGTGTGTGTGTGTGTGTGTGTGTGTGTGGAGGATGAAGCCTTTAATCAAGCCTTTAACCCAACAACAGATCTGGGTCACGTCGTATTTGTGTGACTCTTTTGTTCATCAGATGAGATGAAAAGATGGAAATGAGACACAATCTGAAAACAGAGGACGACTTTCTGTCTGTCTCTGTCTGTCTCTGTCTTTCTGTCTCTGTGTTTAGTGCCTGGACTTTTCTTTCAGAATAAATGAAGATGCTGACAGTGACCCACAGCGTCTCACTGTCGTCTCTCCACAGTCACTGTGTCATAAAACGTCCAAAAAAAGACTAATGAGAACGTACTGTCGTCCCTCAGTGAGAGCAGTCAGCTGTCCAGGAGAGGGCGCTGTCGTCCTTCTCTGGTCCCTGTTTGTTTTGCTAAAATACTACGAACACACCTGAGTTAGACTGAAACCAGACTGAGATCCTCCTCTTCAGCCGGTCTCTGTCTTGTTGTGCAGGTCAAAAAATGTGATGTGATGCACTGTGCTGCTGTGATGTCCAGGTGTACTGCAGAGCACTGTGACGTCACTGCTGGGCGTGGCCACAGGTGCGGACCTCTAACCGTCGGTGTGTTTCTGTCTCAGCATGTGACTGCGACCCTCGCGGCATCTCCGAGCAGCAGTGCAACAAAGTCAGCGGTCACTGCGTCTGCGTGGAGGGCGTCTCCGGTCCACGTTGTGACGTCTGCGCTCGCGGCTTCTCCGGCACCTTCCCCGACTGCCAGCGCTGCCACCAGTGCTTCGCCGAGTGGGACCAGGTCATCGGTCAGCTGACCAATCAGACGCATCGACTCGTCAACAAGGTCAACACCATTAAAGCCAGCGGAGTCAGCGGACCGTACAGGAAGTCCATCGACAGCATGGAGAAGAGCATCTCCGACATCCGCGTCATCCTGAACGAGAACCCGGCCTCACAACCGCTGAGCGAGATCCAGGAGCTACTGCAACAGGCCAGGTGAGACTAACCTTAGTCTGAGTCTAAACCTGCAGCAACAGGCCAGGTGAGACTCACTTTAGTCTGAGTCTAAACCTGCAGCAACAGGCCAGGTGAGACTCACTTTAGTCTGAGTCTAAACCTGCAACAACAGGTCAGATTAATGTAAACTGTGTGCGTGTTTCCCTCAGTGACCTGATGGGGGCCCTGAGCCAGATGTTGAACCACACTGAACAGAGTCTGGTCCAGGTCGAAGGCTCGGACTTTGCGGCAGAAACTAAGCTGGACTCTGTGATGGCGGACGCTCAGAAACTGGAGCGGACGGTTCAGGAGCTGCTCGATCAGGTCGAGTTCATTAAGAACTCTGACATCAGAGGTGAGAAAGGTTAAAGGTCAAACGTCTGTGAGGGGGCAGAGTGCTGCTGCCTCTTTCAATTGTGGGTTTGGTGGGAGGGGACACAGGTGGACGGTCCGTGCAGGTCCTGCTGCCTGAAAAGCGTGCCTCTGCTGCCCTCCAGTGGTTTAACTCGTCACCTGGCCTCAGCGACGTTCTGGTGGGCTCTGGGACAGTGATGTCACTGTTGGGTTACAGGTGCAACAGAGCTCACCTGACCTCACCTGTCAGTGATGGTCTGTGGTCAGAGATGAGATGGGTTTGAATCTTTGAAGTTCTCAGAAACACTGTGAACATTCACAGTTTCATAAGAACTGAGAAACCTGATGAAGACCAGGTGATACAGCTGAAGTCTGCGGAGCAATAAGTAAGTGGATCTTGAGTTGACGTTGTTCTGTCAGCAGTTGTTCATGATGTCAGTGAGTCTCAGAGCTTATTCAGTTGGACAGAGGACAGGATCAGCTGCGTCTGAGCGGACCGTTTGAAAACTGTCCCTGGATCAGGTTCATCAAAGTTTGGGTTTTTCACCAAACAAAGTGAAATGATATTGGTCATGAATGATTTGTTTGGGTGCTGGACTCTCCAGTAGAAACTGAATAAAGTTCACCGTGGATGTCCCAACTGATTTGTCCTTCCCGTCTCCTGCCAGGGGCCACAGACAGCATCACTAAGTACTTCCTGCAGTCTGAGGCAGCCGAAGCTCGAGCGAACGCCTCCACCATCGACCCGGGCAGCGTCGTGGAAGCCTCTGGTGCTCTACGGCAACTCACAGAGGACAAGATGAACCAAACCAGAGAGGAGTTCCTGAGGAGACACACTGAGCATGCTCAGAGACTGGACGACCTGGCGGGAGAACTGCAGACTCTGGACCTATCAGAGATCAGCCACAAGGTGGGTTAGGGTTAGTTTCAGTTGGAAGTCCCTCAGCTTACAGGGTCCGTCTTTACATTCTGGTCTCTCCTGGTTCTTTCAGACCTGTGGCAGTTCACCATCAGGTCAGGACTCATGCTCGTCCTCTCCCTGTGGAGGTCTGGGATGTGTGGACTCTGAGGGACAGATCAGGTGTGGAGGTACAGGATGTGACGGTGTGGTGACGACAGCCAGCAACACCTGGAAAAAGGCCAAAGACTCTGAACAGGAAATCACAAGCGCCATGGAGGAAGTGGAGAAACTCTCCAAGATGGTGAGTCCGACGGGTCCTGGTCTGGGCTGGATTTGGTTCTGACGGGTCCTGCTTGAGCTGGTTCAGATCCAGGTGGGTGTTCTGACCTGTGTTTTGTCTCCAGGTGTCAGAGGCCAAACTGAAAGCAGACGAGGCGAAGCAGAGCGCTCAGGACGTCCTGATGAAGACCAACAGAACCAAGCAGAGAGTCGACCAGAGCAACGAGGAGCTGAGAAGTCTCATCAGGCAGATCAGAGACTTCCTCACACGTACGTCCTCACTTCCTGTTTAACACCACCAAGCTTCATGGTGTTCTTCAGGTCTGTCAGATAGTTATTTAAGTTTATTCAAGGCTCAAGACTTTCAGTGAAAATCAAGTGTTCAGCTGCAGGAAAAAAGACCTAAAAACACTCAAACATGTTGAGTCGCCATCATCTTCATGTAGTCAATGTGCTGTTCCACCACCTCCACCAAGAAGGGAGGTTCTTTCAAATGTCTGAAGAAGCTTGACGGGTTAGAAACGGTCACATGATCAGACAGAAACAAACCGCCTGTCTCTGTTGTTTCAGAGGACGCTGCAGACCTGGAGAGCATTGAGCTGGTGGCCAACGAGGTTCTGGCCATGCAGATGCCCACCACGCCGGCTCAGCTTCAGAACCTGACCGATGAGATCCGCCAGAGGGTGGGAGAACTGGGACACGTGGAGACCATCCTGCAGCAGAGCGCCGAAGACATCCAGAGAGCGGAGAACCTGCTGGACCAGGCCCGCAGAGCCAGGTGAGTCCTACCTGAGCACAGTCCGTTATTTCTGTTGCAGAACAACTTCTTTTCTGTTGGAACTCAAAGCCAAATTGGACCTCAAGAAGGTTCTTCTCAACATGCTCTAATCTTTCACTGACCCTCGTGATGTTCTCAATTTTCTTCATATTTGGTCTTTCAAAGTTCTTGAAGTCTCTTTTCGAGCAGCCTGTAATACCCTGATGAAATGTGACTTCCTGCGTCTCTCAGTGAGGAGGCGGTGGATGTGAAGGACTCGGCTCAGAAGGTGAAGCAAGCCCTTAAAGAAGCTCAGAGAGCTCAGACCGCCGCCAGCAGCGCCATCCAGCAGGCAGCCGCTGACATCCGGAACACCAACGACCTGCTGTCCTCCGTCAGTACTGACCCGCGGTTTCAAACGTGCACTTCACTGACGTCACAAACACGACGCTAACATGTCATCTGCCCGTGTTGCGTTCAGGTCGAGTCAGAGACGACAAATGCGGAGCTGAAGCTGAATAACGCCACCCAGAGGCTGCAGCGGCTCGAGCAGGACGTGACGGCGCTGAGAGACAAAGCTGCGAACGTCACTCTGAGCACAGAACGGACCAATCAGGACGCAGCGAGCATCGGGAAGATGGCAGAGGAGGTCAAGAAGGTGAGTTCAGCTGTCAGACCGTTGATTAGTGAAGGACACTCACAGCTGCAGAGTCTGTTTCTCCTGGAGTGACTCATGCAAATATCATGAAATCAGTGTGTGTTCATGGAGCTGTGTGTGTTCAGGACCTGGACTCAGAGCTGAAAGATAAGTACGCCACAGTGGAGCAGCTGATTGGTCAGAAAGCAGGGGGCGTGACCGATGCAAAGAAGAGGGCGGAGTCATTGCAGCAGGAAGCCAAAGACCTGCTTCTGAACGCCAGCAGCAAACTGCAGCTGCTCAAAGGTGACGTCACACTTCCTGCCTCCACCCTCAGTGTTCTGATGTGATGTCACATGAGCGCCATTACGGCGCCGCGTCACAAACGCATTCATTCAATGAAAGATAGTTCCAGACCGTGTGAATGTAACGCGATCATCATCAGAGGTCACGCAGTAAGAAAACGTGTTGCCTTTCAGATCTGGAGAAGTCTTACGAAGACAACCAGCGAACGCTGGAAGTAAAGGCGGAGCAGCTGGTGGAGCTGGAGGCCGCCGTCAAGGAGCTGCTGCAGGAGATCAGCCACAAGGTCACCGTCTACAGCACCTGTGTGTTCTAAGGTCAAAGGTCACCATCTACAGCACCTGTCTGCTCAGAGGTCAAAGGTCATATTCGAGGAGCCAAAGTGAGCGGAATTAAAGGAACATGACCCAAATTTTAAAGCTCAGTCTGTGATGTTAAATCTGACCCTTTGACCTTTCCTCAGCAGCCAATCAGAGGTGAGAATGCTGCCCTCTGACCTTCTATAAACTTCATTAACTCAGTTTTTAGACCAAAAAAGAAAGAATTTAATTCCAAAATATTCATTTTGCATAAAACCAAAGTTTTTTTTAACAACTGTGACAAAATACTGAATGTTTGGTCTTCGGAGTTGAAATGAAACCTTTTAATTTGGGATATTTGAGGATTATTGACGACAGCTTTTAAACTCTGCTGACACACAAAGGTGAAAGACGTTAAACAGGTGATTAAATATAAAATGTTCAGGAACAGTTTGACCTTTAATAGTTGCAAAAGTCATTAAGTCCTTTAAAATATGAGTTTGGAAGAAAAGTTGGAAGCAGCTGAAACGTTTGGTTCAATGAGGAAATCATTTTTTTATTTTAATGAGAAGCTTCGTTAAACGTTTAACTGCTGTAAAAGTTCTAAATTGGAGTTCTGAGTTTTAAAATCACCTGAATGTGTTTGTGAATGTAATAAAATCAAACTGTCGATCGTTTGATTCCAGTTTCAGAGTTTAAAGTTATGAAACAGTGAATGTTTGAACCATGTGACTGCAACTTCTTTCACTTTACTGCAACGTTTTTTTTTTTATTTCTGTACGACCAAAACTTTAAACCCGAAAAGATTTTTAATAAAAGCCTCCAATCACAGAGTGCGTCATCTGCCCTTTAGTATCTTTAACAGCAGCGTCTGTTATTTGTCTGTTTTTCTGCCACTCAAACACCAACAGAGCCGAGTGAAGTTCAGATTCAGAATAAAGTTCATATTTTTTCACCTCACCGTCAGTTTCCATCACTGCACAGTGGAAGAATAAACATGGTGGACATCTGGTGTCAGAATAAAATCCTACTTTTTTAAATGTTTTTCCCAATAAATTTAGAAGTGTATGTCATTTACATTAAAATCATAAGAATAAACCATTGATAGTTGAACAAAGTATCATTTCAAGACAATTAGGACTCCTTTACTAACATGCTAACAGTCCACAGGACACGCTGGATGCACGTTCCTACCAGAGCAGAGAGGATCAGAGCGACAGCACACGTTTGGCTTTGCCTTCATAAATCTGTCATAAGCCTTTTTTATGTAGTGGATTGGCACAAAGTTTAGTGCAGACGTTCATGTTTCTCAGATGAGGAATCCTTCCTTTTCCTCTGACACCAGCAGATTTGCATTTGTGCTTCTGGTTGAAATGTCTCAACACCTGTTGATTTATATGGAGTTTGGTTCACTGTCGTGTTCCCCTCAGGATGAACTGTCATAACTTTGGTGATCCTCTGACTTTTCCACTAACACCATCGTCAGGTCAACATTTTAATCCATTCAATACTTCATGACCAAATGCCTGCTAAACTAAAGATGCTCCCATCAGCCTCAGCTCTTTCTGTTTACTGCTGATGTTAACATGCTAACATGCTAAACCAAGATGGTGAACATAAACATTATAGACTACTTGCTAAATGTCTTCATGTTAGCATTTCCCTCGTTAGCATATTAGCATGCTGATTGCATGCTAGCATTTAGCTCAAAGCATGGCTCTGCCTAAGAACAGCCTCACAGAGCTGCTAGCATGTCTGCAGCTCGTTATCATAAGCTGCACTTTGTATTTATTCACCAAATTAAGGGAAAACTGAAGAATAACAACACCATAGACAGTAATATCAAAATTTAATCATCAAGTATGAATAGTAAGATAAGACTTTATTGATCCCACACCGAGGAAAATACAGCCGGCAGAGTCACAGAAGGGTCGAGATAAAAGCATTAATGAGGCAACTAAGAGCCAGAAAGTTATCAAAGTAAAATGATTGAAGGCTTTCACATCGCATGTACAGTGAGCCTGGAAGAACTGGGTCATTTCAGGATTTTAATCTATAAAGGCTCTGTGCATAAAGCCATATGGATCACGTTTACAGGAAAGTTAGATATTAAAGGTAGAAAATGTGCAAACAATGAGGCATGTCTGTGATTGATGGAAGCATTTCATTTACTTTGCATGAAAAAAGCTTCTTAACAGCTGAAGTATTGATGGTCACGGTCTGAAACATGACGAGGAGGTTTCTGTCCTACTGAAGGTCATGAAAACAATAAAACAACCTTGTCATTATCAAAACCCAGCAGCTGCTTTAACAGCACGACAGCGACTGAGACTCTGCTCTTCTTTAAAGCAGAACACAGCCCTTATTTTGACTTTCATGCTCCAATTTCGCCAGCTTTTCCCCCTGCTCCTCCAGCTTCTTCTCCTGCTCCTCCAGCTTCTTTTTCTGTTCCTCCAGCTTCTTCTCCTGCTCTGCCAGCTTTTCTTCCTGCCTCTCAATCTTCTTCTCCTGCTCTGCCAGCCTGTCTTTCTGTGCCTCCATCTTCTTCTCCTGCTCTGCCAGGTTGTCTCCTTGCTTCTCCATCTTCATCTCCTGCTTGGCTTGCTTCATCTCCTGTTCGTTCAGTTTCTTCTCCTGGTGGACGTACAGAGCCCCAGAGAGAGCCACAAAGGCATCGGTGAGATTTTTGTTCAGGTTTTCGAACTCTAATTTGTAGTCGCTGGATTTGTACGCTTGAGTCACCACATGTCGACCCTGGTAACTCTTCACGAACCCCTCTGCTGATTTCATGGTGGTATGAAGTTTCCCCAAAGCGTTTTTCACATCAGCAGGGAGTTGGTCTGGCCCCTTCGGTTGGACGAATGCCACCAGTTGCTGCAGTTGGTCAAGTCTACTCATAATGAGTGGGTATTGCTCATCATTGCTCTTCATCTTTTGAAACATGCTGTAGAAGTTCTGGAAGGGTTTTATGACCTCCATGATGAGCTGCTGAAACAGTTAGCATGGGACAAAATGGACTGGCATTAATGAGATGTCAATGGGAACCATAAGACAAGTATCAGTGACTGAAGTTGAACTGAGCTGTGCTGAATATAATCAAGCCTGATGATGTGAACTCAACCTCAATCTAAACCAACCAAACTGAGCTGGATGAAACATAAGTAAGGGAATTTTCACTGATGGTGAGCTTCTTTGACTGAAAATCTAATCTTTTAAGATGTAATAACACTTTTCAGGCGATACATGATTTTCAGAGGAAGGAAAATGAAGTACAATTACAAGACTTAAAGCCAACGTCATCAGAATAAACCAGCACTTTAAATGTTGGCATATTAATTGTTGTGGTTTGGGGTATTTGTTTTGCTATTTGCTGTTTTATGTTGGAAGTTTTGCTCATGTGCCATCTTTTGCTTTACTTCCTGTGTTTTCCCGCCTTTGTGACTTGATTTGTTTCACCTGTCCCTCATTCGCCTTACCTCCCTCATGTATTTAAGCCTGTTTCCCCTCAGTCTGTGCTAGTTCATCATTGTACCTTGTGAGAGTGAAGCATTCCAGCCCTTGTCAGTTTTTTATAGTATTTTTGGACCTTGGTTTTGTTTTTTCCTGAGCCTTGTCTGTTGGTGGACTTTTGTATTCTGCTCCTCATTGGCTTCGTTGGCTTGTTGGGACTGTTTTCTTTGGACTCGACCTTTGCGTGCCTCAAACATCTGCGCTGCACCTACTCAGCCTTTGTAGTCTGCATTTGGGTTCTAGCATATATATATGTTCTTTGCAGTCATGTCAAATGATGTTAGATTCAGACGGAGGGCAGGAAGTGAAAACTGCAATGGACGAGATGAAGGAAAGCTCTTACTGTGCTAGTTTAAATTATGAGAGAAGGGTTTAAACAGAAAATCAGATCAATGTTGGATGTGACCTTCACATTATGAAAACAAAAGATTTTTCACCTGAACTGAAGGTTTTGCTGCTGCTGAGTCAGCAGATAAAACAACTGGCTGCTCGTTCAGACGTCGTTCTGCTCGAGAAAACAAAGCAGACAAAAGTCTGGAGACAAACAGCTTTTCTTGTTGTTGTTGACCCTCGGTCGGTCCATGACCTCTGGATGACTGTTTGTTTTTTCAAGGGTGCGTAGTTTTTATTGTCCTGAGGATTAACGAGCAGCAAACGTTCAGCGCCGCCGTGCTGTTATTGACGTTCAGCTGTCTGATGTGAAACCGTTAACGCTGATCGAACAAGTGTTAGTCGTGCTGCTTCTCGCTGTTTCTTTAAATCTCTCAGTGTAGATCTGAAACAGCAGCTGATGTTACAACATTTCCACCGTTGGCACTCTCTCTCTCTCTCTCCTCGTGGTTTCTCGGTTTGATTAATTTGAGTTTCATCACTGGCATTTTGAGTGTGTGTTACAGTGTTTCCTATGTGGAAAATTACACCACAATGAAACAGTGATGTGCCATCATATATAAACAACCTATTTCTTCTTTCCCTGTTTGCACAAGTGTGAGCGTAATGTGCCACAGCCAATGTGACCTGATGGAGGCTGACAAAGCCCATCTTAAACCAATCAGCTGAGTCCAACAGTGCAGAAATGAGTCTCACAACCTTCATCTGAGATGGCCACCAATGGACTAACCTTCATATTTTAGTTTACCGCATGGCCCACATGGCCCATGTTTGTTTTCAGTTCAACAGTCCCAGTAACTTCAGTGGGCATCAGTGCTTGAACTGGACTGACTATAACTCACTGGTACTGAGTGCTGGCACGAACGATCAGGCCAAAATTTAAACAGCTCAAAGACGTCCTTGTTGAAATTAAGAAAAAGACAATCATAGAAATTCAACCGACACAAAAGCTTCACTGAGATTTGCTGCTACTGTAGTTCAGATTATAAGACTGCAGGTAGAAGCTCTGACCCTGTTAACAGGCTGAACAGGAGTTCATTTAATTCATGAGGAAATACTTACTGACTGCAAAGCGACCCCGATGCAAGCTGTCTGCCTTAATGGAGATGAGTGTTTGTGTGTGTGAGAGAGAAAATGAAAGAAAGATTCTTTATTTATCCTCTAAAACAGGTGATAAGTTATCTCTCTCCCCTCCCCCGGAATGATTCATGTTGTCTGATCAGACAAATCACAGATTTAGACTCCAGATATTTGTGCTCCATCAGTTCACATCCCACCAGCACAAACAGGGTCTGCGCAGGCTGAGCTGCAGACCTCTTCACCTTCACAGGCTTCTGTTGACCCGTGAAAGACCTGCAGGTCTCTGCAGGACCACTGTAGGACCTCTGCAGGACCTCTGTCAGCGAGCTGCAGTTATCCAGCTCAGTGATTAACATGAACATTATTCTCCACTGGAACTAAACCGTCGAGGATCAAAGGTTTGTTGGTTTATTGGCAGCATCCGTTCCACTATTAGCATTCATAAAATGATGTAGTTCTGAAATATATCCTCTATTATATGGAGTGGACTTTAACCATCTGGCAGCCATAATAGATATAGCTATAGCTGTAAAAGACAAACATTAACTGGATGTTGCCTTTAAGTTGTAGGTTGTTTCATGTATTTTAGGGATTATTTGTCCTTGACGATGGTATCAATATTCAACCATGAACAACAAAAAAAAGCAAATTCAATCTTTGTTTTATTTGTCCAAGTAATTCATATTTCTATAAGTTAATTAACATCACAGTCTGTCTCTCTGACCCTCCTCTCCACCCACATTACCTGTTCTCAGGCCCCGTCTTTACCATCTTCTACCCATCCACCAGAAGCCCACAGACATTCCCGTCTTCCCATCAAATGGCTGCCTCACTCTGCACACCTGTTCCCACTTCCCTCATTACCTGGCCTTCACCGTCCGAGGAAAAACTTCCTTTTAACAGGCAGAAACCTCAGGCAGAACCAGGCTCTGAGTGGGCGGCCATCTGCCACGACCGGTTGAGTTTGACAGAGAGAGACAAAGAGACAGAGACAGAGACAGACACAGAGAGACAGAGAGAGAGAGTGAAATGCAATCACAGTAACAGGGACATGAAAGCATACAGGTGGAGAGGGGCAGAAGGACAGAGGAGCTTGTTGCATCATGGGAAACCTTCCAGCATTCTGATTCTATAGCAGCATAACTAGGGGCTGGTCCAGGACAAGCCTGAGCCAGGCCTAACTTTAAGCTTTATCAAAAAGGAAAGTTTTAAGTCCACTCTTAAATGTAGAGACAGTGTCTGCCTCCTGGACAAAGACTGAAGATGGTTCCACAGGAGAGGAGCCTGATAGCTAAATGCTCTGGCTCCTGTTCTGCTTTTGGAGACTTTAGGAACCATAAGTAAGCCTGCATTCTGGGAACGCAGTGTTGGAGTGGGGTGATAAGGTACTATGAGCTCTTTAAGATAAGACAGGACCTGACCATTTATGGAGCCAATGCAGAGTGGCTAATATCAGAGAAATATGATCTCTCTTCCTTGTTTTTGTCAGAAAGCGTGACGCAGCGTCCCTGTACGTGATGTGGACGTGTAAGGCCTGTAGGGTAAATCATGAAAGACATGTAGACGTTACAGCAAAGACCAGTTCATGTGTAATACATGAACCCAATTAACAGTAGCTCCCAGCAGCAGCGGCCATGTCAGTCCATGCCAGCCTGGACTAAAAGTCTGGTCATTTCAGCCCTATCACAGTCAAACTACAACTATTAATTTATTTTGTTCTCATCAGATTATATTGATTATGTGTATGTATGTTTGTGGTGTTGTTTTCTGGCCACATTACTCTCATATTGTTTCTTTTCTCTGCCTCATCGAGATGAAACTGGGCTCAAACATCACCTTCTTTCTTTGTGTCATGTCCAGTTGTTCATGTCAGTCACTCCTGACTCCTCCTGGCTGTGCTCAGTGTGTGCTGTCTTGTCATCAGATATTTAAGATGTGTGTAATTCTGTACTTATTAAACAATTATATGCTGCATGCACCTGATTTTCACTCCCACAGTTTGCATGTTTTTAAGCCCTTGTGGTGCACCAGTTTGCTCCTCAGTGGCAGTTTTGCCTAAAACACCAAAACATCTGGAATATTCTCAATATTCCCATTAAACACATCGATTTGATCCATTGTTAATATAAGAAAATATTGATTTGTGCAACTTCAAAGCCAGAGAGGATTATTTATTAACAGAAGAGACCAATTCAACAGCCAAGACCGTGAATTAATTACCTGTAAATTCTTATCTAGTGTGAAATTCACAGGCTGCAAATGATAAGAGGATTTCATAAACATGTTGTTTTTAGTCACACTGGTCGCACAGCTCTGTAGATGTTCAGTCCATCACTTTTGTTCAGACCGAAATAGTTCAACAACTATCTGATGGATCATTGTGTAACTCCGTACAGACCATCAGGGATCCTCTCACCTGTCCTCTAACAGCATCATCAGGCCAAATACCTGCACGACTAAAGACTAACGAAGCATCAGCTGTGACTTGTGTTTGGTACTAATGAGCAAATGTTAGCATGCTAACACTGAACTAAGAGGTTAATCACTGTAGCTGCTAAACATCATCATCGTTTATATTGTCCTTGTGAGCATATTAGCACGCTGATTAGCATTTGACTCAAAACATGGATTTAGCCTTACAGAGCAGCTGCATTTCTGTAAACTGCACATGCTTTTTATTTATTTATTTTAATTAAGAACAGTTTGAATTAACTTTAATCAGTGAATCTGAATCAAAGCTTCATGAGTGTCGGCTGAACTTGACGATGACAGTCATCAAACTTCTGTCAAGGACTGAGGCTCGTCTTCACTGCAGGACACAGTAGTACGCTCTGCTCTGATACTCCAGCCTTGACTCCAGTCTCTGCAGTATGTCCTCCTGCTCTGCCAGCTTGTCCTCCTGCTCCTCCAGCTTCACCTCCTGCTTCACTTGCTTCTTCTCCTGTCCCTTCAGCTTCTTTTCCTGTTCTACCAGCTTCTTCTCTTGCTCCTCCAGCTTCTTCTTCTGTTCCTCCAGCTTCTTCTCTTGCTCTCCCAGTTTGTCCTCCTGCTTGATCAGCTTCTTGGCCTGGTGGACGTGCAGAGCCCCAGAGAGCGCCACGAAGGTATCAGTGAGACTTTTGTTCAGGTTGTTTAACTCTAAGTTGTAGTCGTTGCATTTCACCATTTGAGTCAGCTTGAATGCTTCTGTGAATTTCCCGATCAGCTCAGTCGCTAACACCAGAACCTCGCTGAGTTTGTCCAAAGCTTCCTTCACGTCATCGGAAAGCTGTTCAGGCTCCTCCTGTGAGATGAAAAGCACCAGTTTCTCCAGAGCCCTGAGTCTCTCTGAAACATGGGGGAATTTTTCCTTGTTGTTCTTCATCGTGTCAAACATGCTGTAGATGGTCCAGATGGGTTTTATGAGCTCCATGTTGAGCTGGGACAAAATGGACTGGTGTTAATCAGACATTCAGAGTCATCACAGTTGAACTGATCTGTGCTGAGCTGAGTGAAACATTCTGAGCTTTATGACCTCATATTCTGCTTCTTTGGTTTGAAATATAATCCTAATTTATGACAATCATTTGTTTTCAAGAGATAAATGTGAAGAACTTGTGAGATGAAGTAAAAAACTATGAGAACAAGGGAGTAAATCTACATGTTTTCAACAGAAATAATAGACGTGATTAACATAAAATCCAGAATTCTAAAGAGCTGCGAGATGTGAGGACATGAAATGTCCTGAGGTGGACACCGTACGGAGGATAAGACCTTTCAATGTGGACAAGCTTTATATTTTAAGCATGAGGACTGTTCAGGCTCTCATGATGACGACTTTGTCAGTTTTTAATCCGCTGAACATTTTTCGTCCTTGTCGGCTGAACTGATGGTTTGTTTCTCTTCAGTAGACCAGTAACAATGTCTGCAGCAGTTTTAGGGCCATCCCAGTTTCCCCAGATGATCACTGATTGAATTAACGTGGTAATCACTGGAATGGAGTACTGCTTCTGCCGACACGAGTACGAAAACTGTACTTGTCCAAACCAAACCTTACTTTAGCTGATTAGCTGTCAGCTGCAGTTCAGATTACAGCAAGGCTTCAGGTGGTGCATTCAGCATTAGCGCTCAGCCTCCCTCTAACAGGAGCACGTTAATGGAGTGAATCCACGTATGAGTAAATAGACCAGATTAAAGAAGACTAATTACTTACTGTGAAGTGAGTGGTGGTGCGAGCTGAACGCAGGTGTGAGCAGGAAAGAAAGTGAAACAGAGATTTATCATCCTCTGATGCAGGTTAGCTGATAAATTATCATCCTTCCTCCTCTGGACATCAGTCATCAGCCTCACAGCCTCACGGCTCAGAGAGTACTGAAAGTACTGAACGCTCAAAGGTTTATTTGTTTATTGCCAGCCTTTATGAACCTGTAGATCTTTTTGAGTTCAGGTGTGTGTCGAGCCGGTTCAGATAAAGGAGTCTTTGTTCACAACAGTCTTGCTTTTTACTCTGCAGTATTACTCTGTTAACTTANTGTGTGTGTGTGTGTGTGTGTGTGTGTGTGTGTGTGTGTCTGTTATAAACAGTCACAGAGCCATCCACAGCCAGGCTAGCTTCCGTTTGAATTCCTCCAGCTGTGACTTCCGGTTGATGCAAGCGTGATTCATCTTGCTAACATACGATCTTTGGCGGTGACGTCGCGGCAGGATGGGGCGGGCAGAGTGAACTGGCGCCGGGAGATTCGATCCCTGACCGCGGTTCAGACTGCATTTACTCCCACTGAGTGAACTGGAAGTAACCAGTAAACCCACCACAGCCAGACCCGTTTGCGTAGTGTCTTTGGAGCCATGTTGTCACCGTTTGTGTTCTTCCAAAGCGGGATCAGCAGCTGTTAAACTTCACTCCTCACGGGTAGGTGTTCGCGTCTTACCGCGCTGCTGCTGCTCCAGCCCGAGCGGAGCCGAGTCTGTTACCTAACTTAACGAGCTAGCCGCGCCAACAAGCCCACCAGCCTGCCTCATCTCCCGAGCTTCTTTACAACAGCGCCAGCGTAGTTAATATCAGCACAGGGCAGTTAAACACTGGCCGTGATGGAAGCGTGATTTCACACATGAAACGCACGTCGGCAGCCTCACGGCTGGTCAAGTGTTAGCTAGTTTTAGCTAAAGCGTCCGTGGTAACCAGGGCAGAACGGAGAATCCATCCTTTTGTCCTTTATTGTTCTGAAACGTTGCTTATAAACTGAGAAGCTCCATCAAAAATCTCGTCCATTAATGTTGGGACTGAATCTATGGAGCTGCTGTTAGCTCTGTCCTGGTTGGAGGCCTCGCGGTCCTCGGTCTCGAGTTGAGTGCTTAGCCGGAGAACGCGCGCCGTGGCACCGCAGAACGCAGCCGGAGGTATCTGCCACCGCACGTCACAGACAGATCCGCCAATTATCGGTCAGCGTTAGCTAGCTGGTTAGCACAACATGCAGCTTGTGTAACTCGTGTCCTGGTTGGTGTGTGTTGGAGCTCAGTGTGGCTCCGCTGTGAGAGCAGCTGTTAACGTGTTCACAGGCGACGTGGAGAACAGCTGCTGTCTGACAAAGACAAGGTAATTATCTCCATGTATAACTTGTCCAGTGTGCAGAGATGAACCAGGTGAAACCAGCGTTCTTCACTGCAGCTCCACGTTTTTCACTGAGGGAAACTTTTATCAGCTCTGATGAAGAAGGAGGAACTTTACATCCTCAAGAAGATGATTCAGAGTCAAGCGGCCGTAAAGTGTCAGGGACAGCTGTTAGACTTGTTCAGTCCCTGAAGCAGACAGTCTCAGCCCTTCAGGTGTGGTGCAGGATCACCCACCGGAGCAGAGGAGTTTACAGGTGTGACAGTGTCATGTTGGCATGGGAGGCAGCAGGTGAATGTACTGAGGTTATAATGATGATGACTGTTTTTGTTTACGCTGTCTTAAAGTGCAAGCAAACATTTGGAAAAGGCCAGAGTCCTTCCAAAACCGCACTGCAAAACACATGAATTAGAAATACGTCAGAAAAGATCACAAAAGATCTGAATCCTAAAATTCATAATCTCTGAGCTTGGAGGATTTCCCAGCATGCACCAGGTTGTTTTATTTATTTATTTTTTAGCTCAGGTCGACCGAAACGTTCATTCATACCTGTGAACATCACGGTAAGAAGGTGGGATTTAACGGTAAGTGACATCTTGACGGACGTGTTGGCAGAGCATCGTCTCACCTGCGTTCTCTCCCGCTGTGCTGGCGTGCAGATGGAGGCCATGGAGGTAGACTCCCCCGTGGAGATGGGGGGAGGAGGCAGCGAAGAGCCGGCGACCACCGCAGCGGCCGCGGACGCCACCGCGCCGCACGTCATCTCAGACTCCGGCAGCAGCACCGAGGTGGACGAGGACGACGAGGACGACAGCGAAAGAGGACAGACGGCAGCCCGTGTGCCGCCCAGGCTTCCCGCCACCTGGGCGTTCAGTCAGAGGGCGGTGGGCGGCTCTGCGGCCACGCCTTCGGCTGCTCCGGGGGCGCCCATACGGAGGAGGCTCAGGTACCCCGAGCTGACGCTCAGAGAAGGCTTTCCGCTTTGACTCAGCGTTCTTCATCTTAACTGGAAATCCCTTTTAAAGTAGCTTCATCTCATTTGTTCGTCTTTACGTTCGGCTCTGGAGGCTTTCACACAGGGTCAGGACCCTCCTGTCCCCCCAGCAGCTGGATTTTGTCGGTGTCTTCCTGAGACGTTAACCCTGTGTGTCCTCCAGGCAGGGCCTCCGGGTGCACTACCCCAGCCAGACCGCAGCGCCCTCCAGAGGCTTTCCGGACTTCCTGCTCCGAGCCCCGGCCGCCAGCGTGGCCGAGCCAGAGTCCGGCAGCACCACAGAGGTCAGCGAGTCCGACGAGGAGGAGGAAGAGGAGGAGGAGGTGGATGAAGAAGGCGCGCCTGCTGCCGCGGAGCCTGTCCACTCCGTCCCGCCGGCTAGCCCTCGCCTCAACGCCTCCATCCAACACACACAACCACAGGAAGCCAGTCCAAGCAGTGAGTGTGACCAGCACGTGCTTCATGTCCTTCACTGGTTTCCACAGACCAGCGCAGAGTCCAGTGTGGTTTATGTCTCCTGTGCTGTGTTCAGGTGCAGACGGTGAGAGGACAGAAGTTCAGAGTCAGGACGTCCAGGTAACGTTCAGACCTCCTCCATCACTCGTCTTCCTTCCACATTTTCATTTTGTCAGAACTGTTTTGAAATGATGAAGAGTCGCTCTTCATCATACAGAGGGCTAACGATCTGTCTGCTAATCAGTGCATTGAATCCTGGGATATGAAGTTCAGCTGTCAGTTAGCCGCTGTGCTGTTCTGTGTGATGCTAATTCACCTCACAAGGATCAGTGCAGAGAAGTGAAGGTTTGTTCTAAAATCCTGCTGATGAGCCTTCAAACTTGTTGTTTAACCTCCTCACCTGTACCTGCAGCAGCACACCTGTGCATTTAGTCTAAAAGCTAAAGCTAACATTTTCACCTGACTGGCCTCATTTTGAGTGTTTGCGTGACGCAGCTCAGATGTTTTATCGTCCCCGTGACGTGAAGCTGTCTTCGTGTCCCCCTCTAGTCGGTCCCCGTGGCTTCAGCTATTGTCAAGACGTCACACGGCGAGGAGGGCGAAGGCGACAACTGCAGCATCTGCTTCGAGGCGTGGACGACGGCGGGCGAGCACAGGCTGTCGGCTCTGCGCTGCGGACACCTGTTCGGCTTCACCTGCATCCAGCGCTGGCTGAAGGCTCAGGGCACGGCCGGGAAATGTCCACAGGTCAGCCGGGTGAACGACCAGCGGGATCACAGGCGTCATTTCCTGAATCTCACACCTGGGTTTCAACCGTCTTTGGTCTCTGTTGTTTCTCTTCAGTGCAACAAGAAAGCGAAGCGTTCGGACATCATTCTGCTGTACGCGCCGAAGCTGAGGGCGCTCGATAACTCCGAGCAGGAGACCTTAAAGAGGTGAGAGACCTTTTCTCTGCTTCGCTGCTGGCACGGCGACACACCGGGTCTGTAGGTCTGTGGGTCTGTGGGTCTGTGGGTCTGTGGGTCTGTAGGTCTGTGGGTCTGTAGGTCTGTGGGTCTGTAGGTCTGTAGGTCTGTAGGTCTGTGGGTCTGTGGGTCTGTGGGTCTGTGGGTCTGTGGATCTGTAGGTCTGTAGGTCTGTGGGTCTGCAGGTCTGTAGGTCTGTGGGTCTGACGTGAGCTCAGGACGTTCAGCGTCTCAGCTCAGCTTCAGGAAACTCCTCTGCAGGTTCCTGATTGTTTGCAGCTGTAACAGGATCCGTGTTTCATAGCTTCACTCTTCTGTTTTCTGCTGCAAACGTAAAATCCAGGACGTGAACAGATTTGTTGAATCCAGACGAACACTGAACTCTCCCAAACACAACGTGACCTTTGATACTCTGCAGGTGGAACCTGTGGCCTGTTGGTGACGCTGTGTGTGTGTGTGTGTGTGTGTGTGTGTGTGTGTGTGTGTGTGTGTGTGTGTGTGTGTGTGTGTGTGTGTGTGTGTGTGTGTGTGT